>JACDJE010000151.1:349141-686383 GCA_016647715.1 Pavo muticus
TTTTAAACTGAGACAGGGGAGGTTTAGGTTAGATATTAGGAGGAAGTTTTTCACACAGAGGGTGGTGACGCACTGGAACAGGTTGCCCAAGGAGGTTGTGGATGCCCCATCCCTGGAGGCATTCAAGGCCAGGCTGGATGTGGCTCTGGGCAGCCTGGTCTAGTGGTTGGCGACCCTGCACATAGCAGGGGGGTTGAAACTAGATGATCATTGTGGTCCTTTTCAACCCAGGCCATTCTATGATTCTATGATTCTATGCTTCTATAATAAACAAAGCTAGATGAGTTGGCCCCTATACAAAATATTTCATAGATGTTAGTACACGTTTGCTACACTGTTGGATCTGGAAATCATTCCAAATCTGTTGTGATTTAAGGGACAAATAAAGATGGGTACTTGGAGTGCTGGTCATAGGAAATGCAGGGTTTAAAAGCTCTCTTGAAAATAAGTCAAAGTAATTGATTTCAGAATTCAGATTTAGACTTTTTTGTAAGAGAGCTTTTTTATAGGAGGAGTCAAGCTTGTTCCTTCATTTCTTTAATACTCAGGGGAAAAATTATTTGTATATTGAATTGTGGAAGATAGACACTTAGAGAAACAAATTTTATTCCTTAGTAACTAGCAGTCTTAAGTAGAAACATTACACAAAGTGCAGACCTATTAAAAATTGACTGAAATGATAGTACTTTTTCATCTGTTTTCCATTTTTGTACAAGACAGGTGGTAAGAAAATGGAGGAATGCAAGAAAATGTGTAAGTGCTTCTTTTGTTAGATAACAGTGGATCAACGAGTGAAACAGGAAAAAATACTGCTTCCTGAAAGAAATCATAGTGTGAATCAAATTTTGCTTGCACTTAATTCACACATATTGACGCCTTGGGGTCTTTATTGTGGTTTTATCATAGAATCATATCAGAGAATCATAGAATAGCCTGGGTTGAAAAGGACCACAATGATCATCTAGTTTCAACCCCCCTGGATAATGTTTCAGCATTGATAGAAAAAAAGTGGACACTGAAAGTTGACTGTTATCAGCCTTTCACTGGACATTAGTTCCCTCATTAAATGGAAAACAGGAAGAAATATGTAGGTGGAAAATTTGAGGATTGGTAAAATTTGCTCATTGGTAAACTCACTCATTATTCCCAAAGCAACCAGTGTTACATTGTTCTTGCTAGGCACATGCTCATGTGAATGGACCCCTCTCTCACCTTCCCTCGTCCTGTAAGACTTCGTCCTACCAACATTTTTGTTCATGCTGTCAGTAGAAGAGTATACATTTGGGTGCAGGTACAGCTGGTTTCTCCAATATTTATAGATAAGTAGACTAATTCAGCCGACAGCGTGCTCTGTGTTTAGGAGCGCTTGCTGTGTTTTGCTGCTGTGGTGGCTGCATTAATGAGGTGAAAGAAGATTGTCTTGAATAGCTACCATTTAGTCTGGTTTAATGGCCAGAGGATTTACTAAAGCTACACTTCAGTATTGCACTGATTTGGCTTTCTGCCTGCTCTCTGATCTTCTGTTAAAGATCATGATGGTGCAGTGTAGGCTTCCTGAAGTTAGAAATGAATACATGCAATTCCTATTAATTTATTTTAGATGATCAAAAGTGTAATTAAGATAGTTGTTTTATGAGTCTTTTCTTTAAAGAGGAAAGTCATTTAAAATTAGCGCTTCAGTAGTTTGAATTAATTTGTGAGTCTTGACATCCATTTCCTTCTTCCTTCATTAGGAAAAAAAAAAGCTAAGACACCAGTGATCTGAAGAAGTCTGAAAGATGCTATGTAAATGCTGTGGTATATAAAGCTTCCTTTTTTTATGTTGCTTTCATTCTACAGTTATAGGGATGTTTTCAGAAGTTTGAAATAGAGTCTTTCTTTTTTGCCTTCTGATATTATACCAGGGTCATAGACAAAAAGCTGAAGCCTTCTTTGGAATAGTGTAAGCATGTATCGGTTCCAAATTTATTTTAAAAAAGTACTGTACTTGGGTAAATTTGTATGCCATGTGTTACCCTACCCTTACACATACAGTTACTCTACATAGCACTCCTTTCTCACTCCACTGAAAAATACCTACTGCTTTAAGAAAGAAGAGTAATTTAAGACAAAATAGCTGTCATGTTGGCATCATAGCATTGGCTTACACTGATAGCTCCATTAGTGAATTTAAGTAACATAGCAAAACTTGATTTTTTGGTTACCAGGTTCAAATGCGTTAATTTTACGTATTGTCAGCTTCAATTTTAATCTCTATGTAGGACAAAACCATCCCTGGCAATCTTTGGGGAAGTAGGGAGGTGTACGGTGTGAAGTATGTAATCTTTCCTGGTTTGGACCACTTCATCTCTCCCCTGCACTCCACTCTTTCACTGGCTGGGTCTTCCCAAGGAAGAGTTTCACCACGCTGCCTTGGTCTGCTCTTGGTCAACACCACACCATTCTAAGCACATTTGCTCCTTTTTGGAAAATACATGTTGCTTGTAATTCATTTCCTTACAGAACAAGTACAGTAAAAACGAAGATTTCTGCTCTAGCTTAGGGATTTTAAACGGTAATAGTCAGTTTTCAAATTAAATCATAGAAGCCATTTAATTTTCTGGCCCTCAGAAAGAGCTGTAGTAGAGTTAGAGGATCTCTAAATCAGAATACCATAGTGTTCTGATTTCTGTCTAGTGATGTAGGTGTGTTTACAGCCTTCATATCTTCAGTTTTAAAATTACTCCTTGTCTTACATAGTGCTTTCAAGCTATGAAAGATGCTAACTTGTTGGAAACATTCCAGATTAAACATGTTGAGTTCTGAGGACATACACCTAGGGATGAGGGTGACATGTAGTGAAGAAGGCTGAATACAGATTTCTTTCAGTTTTTTTTGGTGTACATCTGCATTGAGTAAGTGTGCTGAATTGAGAACGATTAAAAGTGCTTTTGCACAGGGAAGTTGTAGCTCATAAATCCATTAATGTTCTGTTAAATCATTAAGTTTGTGGGTAAGGAAGATTTAATGTAATTATTGACATATGACAGTGGTCCTCGTGATAGAGGATCTGAACCACTGTGGGATAAAAAGGGAGAGTTATTAATTGGTTAAGAGAAAGGTGACAGAAGAGTGAATAATCACTTTTTTATTGTAGAAATAAAGTCATCAGTGGAGACCTTCTGGAGTCTGTGCTGTTCAGCCCCTTTGGAAACTATTTGGAAAAAGGAGTGAGAAGTAGGCAGATGCCACGATAGTAAATTGTGGGCTGTAATTTGGGAAGCCAGCTGTGTGGAGTTCCAGAAGAATGGGATAGTAAAATAGGAGATGGAGTATTAATAAACCCAAAGTGATGAATAAGGTGGAAGAATGATCAAAACTTGATATAGTGAATAGCTTTAAATAGCCAAGATGAGCGCTGGACTGTCTTTTAACTCTTTAACTGGATGCAGATTACAAGACATACATGAAAATATCTGTTCAGTGTTCAGTAGAAGTTGAATAAAAAACAGCCATCTTATTAGGAAGATGGAGTGGTGAGGCACTGGCACAGGCTGCCCTGAGAAGCTGTGGATGCCCCATCCCTGGAGGTGTTCAAGGCCAGGTTGGATGGGGCCCTGGGCAGCCTGAGCTGGTGGGTAGCAATCCTGCCCACGGCAGGGCGTTGGGAGTAATGGTCTTTAAGGTCCCTTCCAACCCAATCCATTCTATGATACTTTTGAATAGACCTTGTACCAACACAAGGAAGGACATTTTCAGTCCTCTGTTACAATTTCGCCAAATGAAAAGGTGGTACTTCAGAACTATTTAAGATGAAAGGAAACCCTATGTTAAGAAAAGTATGTATGAATAAAATTAACAGTTAAAACTATAATTCAAGGGTACATACTGTCTTCATTTTTCCTAATATAGTGTGTGCATGTTATTATCTTGTATCCTCAGCACTCTCCCTGTCATGAGCATAAATGCTTCTAATTCCCTGTAATATTTTGAATTTTCAAATAGCACAGTTACAGCAAGGCCTTCATTTCATAGTTGTCATTTTCTTCTTTGATTCAACTTCTGAAATTATATTTTTCAATCCAGAATGCCTTTGTGTTACACATTAATGTTTCATCACCATTTTTAATATTACGTTTTTGTGGGGGCTGACAAACAGTGAACTTTACTGTATTTTTTGGTTTCTTTCTTTAGACTTTATAAACTTTCCAGCACTTCTTATTAAGTTATAAAAACAGCTCTTCAGCTTAATTTCATATTTTGGAAAGATAAAACTTTCTGAAGTTCATTTTTCTTTTGAGAATGGAATTTTCGTCTTGGATGGTTGTTCTTAATTTGAAATACGTCTCACAGCATTCATAGTATCCATCATTTGACCTTGTTTTCTATACATTTTGCAATATTGTGCCTTATTCTGAGACTGTATGGTAATGGTTGTATTTCTGAAGTTCTGTTTTCCTTTATGAGCATACTAATCCTCTAAGATGCTTTGAGATTTACAAATAAAAACCTTTAATTCACAAGAATGTTGGGTTTATAAAGCAGAGTTGTGTAGTCAGAGCTTAAATTTATTCATGCTTTTGTTTATCAGTATCTGTTTTTATAGTTCTTTCCGTGATTCTCAAATTTAATACTTCTTTCTGTTCTGTGATGTGATGCTTCTGCTATCAGTGTCTTTATAGTTGTTGTGCTGTGTTTATAACAAGTGAATGGGTGGAAATTCTGCACGGTCTCACGCTTATCTCAGGTTGCTGAATGTGTCTATGTGGATCAACCTGGTGGTTTATTGGTTTGTGACATCTGTCGTGGTCAGGATTACATCCCAATTACGGATGGGATCAAGCTTTTACTGTCTGCTGTAACATCTGGTAAGGTCATCAGATGGAAACTGGTTTCTTGATTCTTGTTTTCACAAACTGAATTATTTCATGGAATCATAGAACTGCTTGAATTGGAAGGGACCCTTAAAGGTCATCTGATCCAACTTCCCTACAACGAACAGGGTCACCTACAGCTAAATCAGATTGCTCAGAGCCCCATCCAGCCTTCACTTCTTCATGAGAGTTTTGCTATGTCCACACTGAAGGTTTCTGGAGGACTCCCACACTTGAAACTAGATAACTCATAGAATTTGACCAGTGCTTTAATGTGTCTGTGCACGCCTTTTATATAGTTAAAATAATTGTTCTGCTGGGTAAGTCTTCAGAAATTAATTTGATTTTGGAAAGACTCTGCTGAGTCATTGTTTACAAGAGGAATTTTTTCTCTCTCAATTATTACAACTTCACAGTTTACCAGGTCACCTACATTTTTTTCTGGAGTGTTTGCTTTTTTTTAAATGTTCAAATTGCAATGTATGTCAACTCCTCAGAGCACATGACAGCATATTAGTTCTTATAATAGAAGCATGTGTAGTAAAATCCTGACCATGGATGCATCTCAGCTAAAACCTTTCCCTTTGACTAATGAGGACCCAGCCTCTCAGCTGTACCTACTGATCACCCATGTTTCCTTCCAGAATCTTTGTTCTCAACCTTATCTTTTATATCAAAAAGGTGTTAATGAGTTGTACAACTCCCAGCGAGTTGGCAGAGCTTAAGCAGCTTCAAGGAGATCTAACACCTGCTAATACCAGTGTGAAAGCTTGGCTGCTAGGTTGCCAGGACTGTGTTTAACCTATTTGAATCACAAACTGCCTTTGATCTGTTTTTTGTACGGTGTTCTCTAGTGCTTTACTTTTAGGAGATGTGTTACCTGGAGAAAGAATTTTGTATTTAATTCAGAAGTTTAAAATTAGAGAAGCTGCCTATTTGTGACTGATAAAGGTAATCAAGTACAGTGTAATCAGAGAATCATAGAACCATAGAATGGCCTGGGTTAAAAAGGACCACAATGATCATCCAGTTTCAACCCCCCTGCTATGGGCAGGGTTGCCAACCACCAGACCAGGCTGCCCAGAGCCACATCCAGCCTGGCCTTGGATGCCTCCAGGGATGGGGCATCCACAACCACCTTAATAATTCATTCATAATAATAATTCATAATAATAATTCATTCATAGCAATTCCTGAGCTTTTACTAAAGTCCTTCTAATGGGATTCTTCTGCTTCATAAAGATTCGGTTCAGAATAGAAGCAGACTGAGTCAGGAGAAAACTTCATGTGGCACAGGGAAGAAAGTTGTAGGGAACATTGCTACATGAAGTGTGAGGGTAAGAGTAATGAATGGCAGAGAATGAAACCAGCTGCATCCCACTCATCTTAGCGTAAATGAAATACCACATTCAGCTGGCCCAGGTTTTTAGAATGGTAGTGTATTTGATCAAGCTTTTCCATCCTCTGCCATAGTTAGCAGTGCAATACAGAGGAGCTGGGGCTCAACACAATTCACTGTTTTTTCACAGTCCTGAAAAACACATAATTGAGCACCCTGATGTGAACTGTGCTATTCTGTGGGAATAGCTAGAAATTAGTGGAGGTTGTCTTTGACAAGGGAGCGTGTGGTGGCAGTGACAGCCCAGGCTTGTAATTTTTTTCGTAGATATTAGATGTGCAAGTGGACTTTGTGAACAAAAAAAGAGAAACATCTGTTATTAAGCCTGTTCACACTGAATACTTGTTTGTTTGTATTTGGGAATGAATACCAAAGGGAAATCTGAGACATTTTCTAACTGGTAAGCTATATTTTGTAAAATAACAGATGAGCACTTGGTTGTCAAAGAAGGCAGTTCTTAAAGTTTGATAGTGTCTGCTTCTTGCACACAAAGAGATAGTGTTTTTCTTATTGTGAGTCCTGTGGTTATATCTTTTTTGGGTACCTGAATGAAGCGTTCCATGGCCTTACTACTTTGTACAAGTTGACAGCTAATTTTATTTTGCAAAAAAAGTAGGCAAAATGTGGGTTATGGCTGTAAGTGTAATCTGTGCAATTTGAGTAAAGCTTACACTGAGGTCTTACCAGTTTAGTGATTGAAGAAGTGCGAAGAGCTTACAAAATTAAAGACACACGCATTAAAGCTACTTGGGCAGCATTTTATTTTCCTACTGCTCTTTGTGAAAAGGGGGCTGGGAAGCAAACAGCTTCTGTAAATAGCCTGCCAGGCTACTGCTGCATCCAGTTCCTTGTGTGACAGATACTGCATTTCTCATTAATGTTACCTTGCAAGTGCCTCTGGTTGCCATAGTAACTATCTCTGAGCCCTATACCTTAAATTTATCCTGACAAAGGTTATTGTGGCAATTCTTACTATTTGTGTTTTTTTTTTTTTTTTTTTTTTTTTTTTGCTGCTGCTATTTTTAATGCATCCCCTCCCCCTGTATTTAAGTTACAGATCCTAAGTGGAACAAATGGGCAGAATGACTGCTGAGAAAATTCTTTCAGGGCAGGGCAAGTGGGCAGCTGAACTCCACAGTTTGTTGTTCTGTGCTTGGTCAGAAAAATCTGAATCATAACTCTCAGTAGTCACTCAAATGTTATCTGTTTTGCCCATCAAATATTTTGATATAAAATGATATAGGTGCTTTTGAACAAGGTTTTGGTTGGTGTGTGCAGATACTACCAAAAATTAGTCATGTTATTTATAATCAGATATTACTACCAGCAGAGATATGAAGAAAGAAACCATATCCTGAAGAGCTGAAAAGCTAATTTAAAGCAAGGCTCCAATAAACAGAAGATTGCAGAAAAAAGGAGAATTAGCCTTGTGCTCTCTTTGCACCTGGGACAAGGTAGTGTATTAGTATGAATGCAGTTACCTGGTATATGCTGGTACAGAAGGTTGAATTAAGAAGTTATGCATGGGCTGATGATACCATTATTTAATTTCCTGTAGATGTTTTAGAGGACTACTGCTATAACATTTTCAATGGCTAAGTACTCTCAGATGTAATTGGATGATTAACTTCAGTTACATGTTCCAGGCAAAGCAGTGACCTGACCTGAAGTCCCAGCATATCCATTTAATGGGGACAGAGCAGCAGAGAAGAAAAGTAGTAGGTAAAATGAAGGGGGCTGTCGAGCACTGCAACTTCTGATAAGATGGAAGGAATAGTTCAGTTCTGCTGTTCAGCAAGAAATGCGATTATTGCTGTGATAAGATACAAAAATGTAGCCATAAAGAAGGCAACATGATAAGAGTTAATCAAACCATGCTCTGAGAGGACAGGGAAGGGTAGAGAATTCCAAACCCTTCAGTAAGGTGAAGGATATGGATGCACATTCAGACAAATTCTGCATGGTAGAGTTTGCCCCAAGGTGCAGCCAGCAGTCATTTTGACTCCTTTCTTTTGGGATGTAGGAAAAAGGCTCTGCAACCTTAAGCATTTTTCTCTTTCAACATTGAACTTTCCAGTGTTAGTATTTTCATTTCAGTATTGATATAGGTCAGCAGTTAAGTCTAGAGCACAGCAGACTTATAACAAGTTAGAAATGCTTATAGTTGATTTCTTCTGAAGCATTAAGGGTGATGCATTAAATTGCATTGAAACCCAGAAATGTGTCCACTAGAAATTCTTAGAACAATATATATTTTTTTTCAGGCTTTGTCAGAATGAAATCAGAAGAATGTAAATACATGTTTGGGAATGGGAATTTACTATAAGAGCTACTAGAGACCCTATGGAAATCTGAAATAAAAACCAGAACGTTTGGGAGTTCCATACCTGACTCAGAGGTTTTGCAGGGGTATGTCCCATTCAGCATTGCTTTTTGTGATGTATAACTAGGACCAGACTCTCAATATAAAAACAATAAGGTAAGCTCAGGAAGACTGGCATTGGCTTTCAGTTTTTTTAGTTCCCCTTCTTCATCTTGAAGGATAAGCTTGAGGACAGCTCTATGCTAATTGGATAGAAAGGATTTATATCTTGTTTATGGAAGTCTGGCTTTTGTGTAATTTAAAATCAAGGTCACAGCTTTGTGAGATATGAAATGGATATTTGGTCACTATGAAGCCAGTTCAGTGTGCTCCTGTGGAAACGTCATTCTCTTTTGTATGCATTAGATGCTTCAGTTTCTGACACTGTTGAACTTTCTAGATTTCCCGAAGTTCTTTATTGGTTTGTCTGAACAGACTTCAGAACTGATATTTGCTCATTTTTAGGTATTTCACTCACTGAATATAACAGGTAGTGAACTTGAATTACAAAGTCCGTCTCGCATGTTTTTGATCCATATGCTAACGCATATTATAAAAGAGGTGTGTGTTGTGATTTGGGGCCCAAGAGACAGACTGGTAAGAGATTTTCTGGCTGTCACTCAACAGGAAAGTGCCAAGAGCAGAAACACAATCTGCCTTCCTGGGTTTGCCATAGCTGTTGTCTTTGAGTGCTGAAATGGCTGCCCTGGCAGCAGCTGAACATCTAATGTGTACCTGAAGGATGATATATGCAGTGATACCAGGAGCTGGGATGCATGAAGAGCTGCTTGAGGATTCCCAGAAGTTTTTACTTCAGTGGTCTGAAGTGTAATTGATGATTGACAGTCACTTAAAAAATTACAGCTTTGCTAATGACTTTTTTTTTCCTGTGGTCAGTCCTGAAAATGCCAGAGCCCTACTGGAAATCTAAAATTAAATACAGAGTGAGGAAAACAGCACTTACATGTTGTCATAATGTCTGAAGATATTCAACCATTTAAACCTAAATTTTATGTAGCAAATTAGACTCATTTGCTGTATAATTGAATTTCTAGCCTAACACCTACTGAAGAGTTTTTCTTCCTGTGTTGACCTCTATGTTGTGTTGACCATTAACTGTAATTTTTGTTCCATTTCATCTCAGTTCTACCCAGCAATTTAGCATCTCTGTTTTGTTTGTAAACTCATTGGCAGTGGTCTGTCTTTTTCCTGTGTGTGTGTGTTCTCTCTGACACAAAGTGGTTCTAATCAGTAATAAGGATTTACACTTGCTACTTCAGGAATTACAAAAGATTAAGGAATAATACAGAATTATTCAAAAATAAGAAAAATATTCATTTAAGTTTCAGCCCTGTATATGTTCTCAGATCTTTCATTTTGGCATACAGAACGTATCTAATACATCATAGGTTTTTTTTATTAGTACAGGGGGAACTATAAAAAATATTTTTGATACTGCAATAGAATATAACACATTGTACTGAATTATGAACTCCGTGTTTTATTCTTCATAAAATACTTCATCATAAGGTCACTGTTTGTGGAATGCCCTAGAAAGAAGGAAATGTCAGAAAGAAGTTGTCTGTGATATTGGTCTAGAATCTTGACTGATTCCAAATGTGTGACCTAGTTTTGGAAATACTGAACTTCTCTTGGCCAAGTGCTGGAGAGCCTTAATCACTGTAGGTAGAAAACAAACTTGTAGTTGGTATGTAGGGAAAAAGATGTTTAGAAAGAAATTTTTCTGATACAGCAGAAGACTGAGTTAGAGTGAAAACCTACTGAGAGACTGCCTTTTACTAAAACAGACCAAACTTTGACAAGCTGAAGTGGTGAAGAAAAGGTTAAGGTAACTGTGAGTTTCGATGGAGATTAGTAATATACCCACGTTTTAACAGAATGTAAGTTACTATATAGCAAGTAAGGATTTAATTTGATTTTCCAAAATCTGTTTTGCAGACTATATTAAGTCCTAGTTCCAGATAACTAAGTGGACTTACAAACTGAATGGATTACTCACACGTTCAATACGTTTCTCTGCTTTCTTGCCATATGAATCCAATTTATGAATGATTCACCGTAAGAAGTTTCTGACAGCTCATGGAGGATAATGGTCTAATAAAATCTGCCACAAAAATTAATTTGTTTGAAGCGACATGAAATTTTATCTTCATGCATGAAAATATAAATCAGGATCTGATGTCAACTGAGCTCTTCAAATTTCTCTCTTTGCATTATTGATGACAATAGATATGGTTTAAATACTCACGCTCCAATCCCTACATCATCTCAGTACCTCCATGCTGGACTCACTCCTGTAAGTCCATATCTTGTACTGGCGAGTGCAGCAGTGGACCCAGCACTCTAGATGCGTCTCAGCAGTGTTGAGTAGAGGGAAGGATCACCTCCCTCAACCTGCTGGCAAGATTCCAAGTGCTTCCCACGATTCTGGCACAATCCTCTGGTGCATCGGATTCTCCCTTCAGTTTTGTGTTATTTGCAAACTTGCTAAGGACACACTCTGCCCTATCATCCAGGTCATTAAAGAAGTTGCTAAACAGGATCAGATCTAGTATTGCCCCCTGGGGTACACCACCAGTGACTGACCTTCAATAGAGCTTTGTGCCGCCAATAACAACCCTGTTGATCTGGTCATTATTAATTTTTAATCCATCTCACCGTACGCGTATTTGACCTGTAGTTTGTGATGATGTTATGGGAGATGTATCAAAGGCTTTACTAAATTTGAGGTATATACAACATTCGGTGCTCTCTCCTTGTCCCCTGGTGAGGTTGTGCAAGTGTGATTTCCCCTTCTCAAATCTGTGCTGACTACTCACAGTAGCCTTGTCCTTCTTGTGATTGGAAATGCTTTCCACAAGGACTTTTCCCATTGCCTTCAGACAGATTGAGGCAAGCTGATTCACCTCAGCTGTAGTTCCCTGGCATCCTCCTCGTTGCCCTTCTTGAAGACAAGATTGACATTTGTTTTCTTTCAGTTCTTGGGAACCCCTCCCCATCACCATGACCATTCAAAAATAACCAAGAATGGCCTTGCACTGACATCAACCATCACTTCAGAGTGCAACCCATCACGTTCCATGGTCTTGTTGAAGTGCTATGTGAACTGGTCCTTTGGTATTGGTATACTTACCTGGGACAAAATAAAACAAACAAAATGAAAATGTGAACAGAAATTGTATTTCTCATTGAAAATAAAACAGAATGAGAACGGAAGTAGAGGAGAATAATTGTAGAAGGATGATTGTAAAATTCATTGCAGTTTTAAAATCTTTGTTACCAAGTTGATGAATTTTCTTTAAATGCAGAACTTTTGAAAAGAGGCTGCAGTACAGTACAGTAGCAATGACATATCACTGTGCTGAAAGTTTCAGTTTTAACCCATAATGAAACAGAAATGTTTTGAATTGGAACTTCTTGTGGAGAATTAGAACTTCTCAGAGTACTTCTTGTTATGCCTTGATTTATATACGTTGATTTGAACTGAAGATAGGACATTTCTGCTTGGGAAATACTGAGTATCTAAGGGAAAAATGGATTTCCTAATCTAAAAATCTTTTGATAGATTTACCTCTCACTTGAAGATTGGTTTCATTTTTCATGTTTATTACTTTAAATAACTGATTTAGAAAATCAGATGGAGAGTGTCCAAGGAAGTTTGATGTAAATGGTGTAATTAATGGAGAAGTGTGGTGGATTTTTGATGGCAGCTGTTGATTGTTGCAGCTTACATTTTGGATTTAGGAGCTGAAAATGGTGTTAGTATGTATTGTGCCTTTTTCAAGCTAGTGTTTTAATCGGAATTTGAGTGATATTTAACATATAGTGTCTTATGGTATGTTGTGAAGTTACTCTGTAGTGAAAAATGAAAAGCTGTGGTGTCTTTGGATGAAGACGGAACATCCACTCAATGGATTGTTGTTTCTTCTTTCTCAATGAGTTTGCAAGTATTTTCTAGGGAAAACACAGTTTGTATGCTGTTAGTCATAAAATTTCTATATTTAGCAAGGAATAAATTGCCTGGAATTCCTCACGCCCATATATGCTGATTATATTTGCCTTATCAGTCTTTTTTGAAGGGCTCCAATTTTTTTTTCCAAACTTGTAATTTATTGTCAATGTTTCCATTTCAACCTAGGAGTGCTCCAAATTTTGGACTCTTGTTATTCAGACCTTGGTTAATTTTCAGCTATTACAGTGATAAGTAGAAAGAAGGAATATTTGCTTTGGTGCCATTTGGCACATAGCTAGTGTTCAGTTTGGGTTTGTTTTGTGCAGGTTTTATTTTGGAATTAATCGCCATCTGATTATGTTTTCCCTTATGTTAGTCTGTCACCAGGTTGTGGGTCACTGCTCAGGTGTTGTGAAACACTGATAAACGCACATCTGTTCATATCATTGAATGATTTGGATTCAGGCTGTGAAGGACTACGAAAGACTTACTGAGGTCACTTTGTCCATTCCCTTGGGGCAGTGCAGGCATGCCTCGTTTACTGTTTCTTTGTTCAGTTTGTGGCTTTGATGGTGTTCTTTTTTTTCTTTCTATTTTTCTTTCTTCTGAAACCAGAAATACAGTAAAAATGCATTGTACATATCCACCTAAAACATGAAGCTCTGACAAACAAAATACAGCTAAAGCGTTAGAACATGTTATTTGATACCGGTGAACTGTGTTGTAGCAAGTGGAATGTTGAGTCCAATCTTGCTTTTTTCCTTTCAAGTTTCTGCTCAGTATTTTCTACATTTGTTACAAATCCCATAATTTTGAACATCACTTTTTCTTCATCTGAACTCAATCATGTGATTCCACATTCAGTAAAGCAGCCTTTCCTTGGTACTGAATAAATAACAAAAAGCTGAAATTTGCTTCCTAAATAAATCGATCCTGGCTTGCATGGGAACTGCAGAAGTTGTTAAAAATGTAAGTAGGCCTTTAAAATCTACTCCTCCTCTTTTGAAAACATTTTTGTCTTTGTATGTATATTCATAGAATCATAGAAACATAGAATAGCCTGGATTGAAAAGTACCACAATGATCATCTAGTTTCAACCCCCCTGCTGTGTGCAGGGTTGTCAACCACCAGACCAGGTTGCCCAGAGCCACATCCAGCCTGGCCTCCAGGGATGGGGCATCCACAACCTCCTTGGGCAACCTGTTCCAGTGCGTCACCACTCTCTGAGTGAAAAACTTCCTCCTAATATCTAACCTAAACCTCCCCTGTCTCAGTTTAAAACCATTCCCCCCTGTCCTATCACTGTCCACCCTCGTAAGCAGCTGTTCCCCTTCCTGTTTATATGCTCCCTACATTATTGCTATGTGATAGCAAGGTATCTCAGTATTCACAAGTGTGTCTTTGATTTATAAAAATTGGTTCAGGAACTCCTACAGTTGGGTGATGGACCTGGTAACAGTGGCAGGCCAGGGAGGGAGCTCCCTTGGCAGTCCATGCATTATGGCCTCTCCAAAAAACCTAAGAATTGGGAAGTCAAGTTAGGAACCTGGAAACCTCCAAAATTCATTAAAAAAAAAACAACAAACCAAAACCACCAGAAGCTGAATTATTAAATTATTATTTGATTGATTATTTCTTCTTATTAAGACTTATATCTGATTATTTTTCTAAGAATAGCTTAAGTTCTTCAAATGATAACTAACTTTTATGTACTGTGAAGCCATGCATAGCTAGGATTAGTGCTCTAGAAGTTCTGTCAAAGTCATTGGTGGCTGGAGGGAGAAGAAAAATTACTGCCTCTATGTGGGAAAGACAGCCAGAACTTAATGAGTGCTTGTTTAATTTGACACCTGGAGTTTTTTGGTTGTTTTGCAGGGAACCTGGAGAAATGAAGACTCATGTGAAAGGATGAAGAAGGGTCAGAACAAGTTTTTCTGAAACAGACTTCATTATTCTTTCTCCTTATGAAATGACTTCTTTGACTAAATGTAGCAGTGATCTTAAAGATTTCTCAGAGGGAAGGATTTTTGGTTAAACACTTCCTGTGCTTCTGTTTTCCCCTGACTTTTTATTCCCACCTGGAATAATTTCTTATATTGTCTATAAGGAATATAATAACTTGACAAAAAATAGTATCCTAGTATAAAGTGTACCCTTCCTGTTAAAGGCAGTTTCCTAAAGCATAATTCTTTCTAGAACAGTTCTAGGAGTCCAAGTACTTTATCTGCTTCTGTGAGACTCAGTCCTGAATGATGAAAGGAGGAGGAAGGTTCCTGGAAGCACCCAACATGGCAGCTGATGGATGAGATGTGTAAGATGAGCGTGCTCAAAGTCCTCCCTTATCTGGCAGTGATCTAGGAAATACAGTGCCAAAGGACTTTTTTCCCTTATTTTTCAAATCTCTTTCTTTTACAACTATTTTGATAAAGATTATTTTTTCTTGATGGGTTTTTGCCTTTTAGGGAGAAGAAAACTATTTCCAACAGTATATTCTGTAACCTGTTCTCCTTTATCACTTTTAAAAATGACTTTGTTGACTTGGTTGGTTGGAAATGGAATCTGGACAGTCTTCCTGCCTAAAACCAGAAAACCAGGAGATTCTTTCCTTTGCTCTCATTGTGTCATTCTCCCTATCTTTTTCATTGTTCTTCTTCACAGTAGCAAAGACTGTTTTTGATTATCTAAGGGGAAGATTTCATCAAGATCAGATTTCCTTGTAATTTATATTGGCATCTCCATTTTTATCGATGTGCTTAGTGCAGTTCTCTTGAATTCATCTGTTCACGTCTAACCTGAGTCAGATATTTGTGCCTCATTATTTTGTATGTGTATGTTTATATATGTATATATGTATGCACATTATTTATATTACATTTATATAGACAGCAATATTTTTCACGTTTTCCTAGCCTTTATCTGAGAAGTACTGGGGATATGCTAGAAAACCAGAAGTTACTTATTCAGTTCAGAGGATTTTTTTTCAAATGGTATATGGTAATTAGAAACTAATTAGAGGTTGATAACTAGAAGCTTAATTTATTAAGTGTGAATGCATTTGTAGTTTTTAGATGATGTCTGTTCTTGCAATTGATGTGTGCTGAGACCAAGTGTTATTGGGGTTTAAACTCTTTGAATTCTAAGCCATATCTTCCCTTTCTCAGTATTGTTAAGATAAAATTTGTTTTTGATTTAAATTGTTTTACTTTCTTCTTGGGAAAAGTATTTTGCTTTGTCTTGTTGAACAAAAATTGCAAATAGGTTATGTCCGTTTGTGCATAAAAACTGCTGATCTAGAGTAGAATACTTGGATCTAAAAGCTGTTGACCGGTTTTCTGAATTACCATATTTATTAGAAGACTCTCGTGTCGCTTCCAAATTACAGCTGAGCTTTATGGTCAGGATATTAGAGGAAATGCAAGCCTTGGACGTATGTTTCCCTTCGATGATGGTAACATACAACACAGTATCAGTGATCAGTTCTGCATACTCATTTCTGAGGTAAAGGCATCTGTGCAGCTAATTTGCTCTACTGTAGTCCTACAGTCCTAGTCTAAAGATGACTGTATTCTTGGTCTTTGGCAACTGCAACAGGTTGTTTCACAATTCTATGCAGTTGATAGATGTGATCAATATATAATGGTTGACTGGCTGCTTTTCTGACAGGAGGCATCCCTACTTTTCTTTGATATCTGCTGAGATAAAGAATCCTGATAAGAAATGTTTTCCAGGTTTGATTTCCTGACTACCTCAGCACATTCCAGCCATGTGTGATGTATGCCCTTATTTGAAGGTCTCTAAGTAGGTTACACCTTTGATTTTCTTGGAAGACTGAATTATATGCAGCACGTGTTCATCATAAGTGTATGTGTGTAATGGTTTTGTAGCTGCTTGTTATTATTGCCTGAGTAGTTAAGGCAGTGTTACTAGTATGTTATTAAACCTTAGTTAAAATTAGTTAAATTCCTTGAATTTACTTAAACCTGTTCAGTTTGTTCCAGGTAACAGTGATGACATTCTGATGCTTTGCCCAGTTTCTATAACAGAATACAGATTCTTACTTGGCATGTACTAGATATGTAAAATACGTATCTGGGAGAACAAGAAGCAAGTTTTAATATTTCAAAATTATATATGTATATATATTTAGGTATAAAAAGATTTAAAGAAAAAATAGGTTTTTAGTTCAGATATAAGGAAAAAATCTTCTACAGTGAGGGTGGTGAGGCACAGGAACAGGCTTCCCAGAGACGTGGTTGATGCTTCCTCCCTGGCAACTTCCAAGGCGAGGCTGGATCAGGCCCTGGGTAGCCTGATCTAGCTGTGGTGTCCCTGTTCATTGCAGGGGAGTTGGACTAGATGGTCTTCAGAGGTCCCTTCCAACTCTAAGGATTCTATGATTCTTTGATAACCTCTTGATTATTTTAAAACCATTCAGATAGACACATAAAAACTGCATGACAGATATAGAATCATTTAAGTGATTTTCAGATATTAAGTAATTATAGTAGAAATAAATACATAGGTCATACTTTATCCTTATTTGGATGTGGTGTACTATGGAAAAGTTCAAAACTAAAACGGTAGAAACTGTAGGAATTATTCCAGGGATGTGGGATTCTCTTCCCAGCATTAGAAAACTGAGCCCAAGGCATTCTTGCTGTACTCAAATTAAAATGATTGCATATATAATGAAAAGTAAAATGGGAGAAGATAGAAAATAATGGTCTCTCATCTCTTAGCAGAGTAAGTTCCCCCAGTTACCGGTGTGCTTAGGCACCTTTAGGAATTCAGCATTTGCTCGGTCCTGATCCCTGTGGTATCTTTTGGTGTGGTATCTTTTCCAGCTTTGGAACCCCTACTGCATGTCTCACAGAAATGATTCTGTCAGGTCCAATTAAATACTGGTTTAGCCAATATCTTTGGCAAAGGTGTTGACTTGATGGTCTCTGGAGGTTCCGTCCAACCCCTACAATTCTGTGATTCAGGAGTAAGATGCTTCAGTAGAACTTACAGGAACGGGGTGAGAAAAACTTGCAATTTTCTGTTATCAGATGTTCCTCTGTAACAGTGAATCAAATATGTTTTTCTGAACCTACTAAAAAACATGCTGAGAGCTAATCCCTTCTAAATTCATCTTTTTTTCACATCAGATCATACAAAGTAAACCTATTCACATTTAAGTTTAGTATCTAATATATTTACACAGACGTAATGATTTTGTACAAAATTAATGTTAGAGGGCTTTTAAAATCATTGGAAGTAAATATTATATATTATAATGGTATTGTGTTGCTGCTTTCAGAATTTTTTAAAGCATCATTTTGCACATACTTCATTGCCCTTTCTATTTTATTTTGCTTGCTTCAAATCAGAAGTGTCTAAGAAGTTTCTGAACCCAGTCCTGTTCTGTTAGTGTTTATAGCAAAACTAATTATTGTTAAAGTTTTGAATAATGTGCAGAACATGATGAAGAAACTGATTATATAAACTAGGAGAAACAGTACTTCTCAGCAACACTTCTAGAGAAGAGCAGCAACATGCATAACCTATGAAAGCGATAATGTGCTCAGCCAAAGTTCTCTGACTAGCAGTACTGAAGCCTCAGCTGTCAGTGAACTGCTTTGTATCATCCAGGTAGACAGAGATGGCACAGAACTGCCTTTGGCTAGCAAGTGAGTAATGTCCCATTTTAAGGAATTCTAAGCAGGCAATATGATCACTGGGGTATTGTATCTGGGTAATCGATTGAAGCTGGATAAAAACCAATTTTTCAGCCAGGTAAAAACCTGAGCTGAATCAAGTGCCTTATCCAGGAGTGTGTTCGGGACTGCTGGGCCTGACATGTGGAGAATCAGAGAATCTAAATGGTCTGCAAGGTTTGGAATGAGGTGTGAGCATGGAGCTGAAGGTACGAGTCCAGTTCTTGTTGGAAGCTGTGACATGAGCATGGGCAGAGTTCAGCCAGATTGGGTGATCATCAGATCAGAAGTGGAAATTGAAACTGGTGCCAAAAAAGTCAGGCAAAAGCATTACAAAAAAAACAAAGTTGCAGCAAATTAGGTATTTGCTAATAGGAATTATGCCTTATTCTCTTCATTGCAAAGTAAATGAAAAGCAGTGAGGGTCATCTGAAATACAGCACAGGTCTGATAGACAACAATGATGTGGACATTCTGAATTTATCTTGATGAGATTTTTGTAATCCTTGTTAAAACTGTGAAATGGAAGAGGCGGGGATCAAGTTGGAGAGCGTTGAAAATTGACTGCGGAAATGAATTTGAAATAGTAAGTTTGGATAACGTTCAGTGATTTCAGACCTAGGCGGAGAGATTGTGTTTGGGAACAAAGAAGATCAAGAGTAGGGATTTCTTAGACTGGAAACTATTGCATTATAAGGAAAGAATCGAATGAACTCAAAGTGGTGAAAGAATTCAAAGAAAGAGTTGAGAAGGTTGGTAAAGGAGGCTGTGAAATGGGAAGGGTAATGCTGCTGGAACAGCTGGAAGAAGGAGAGGGGAGAAGGGATAGAGTTAATCTTAGTGAGTGCATAAAAAAACCAGCACTCCTCTTGTATTGTGTGTGAGGAAGTGAACCAAGGGGAGAGTTACTCTCATAGCCTCTCCAGTTCTCTATAGTAAAAATATTCTCTCTGGGCTGCAGACTCCCCTCTACATGAACTAGAAGGCCAAGTTTTGTTTGTGTGGTTTTGTTTGTCTGCTTTCTTACACTGTATGTTCCTCAGGGTAATTCTGAGTCATCTTGAAGACCTTGGTCTGCTAAAGCAATAAAACAGCTTTCTTGTTTATAAAATAAAGGTTCAATTTTGCATGGTGGGCAAGAAGAGGGATTATATTTGACAGTTTCAATATTTTGATTTCACACCGTGCCTCATTCTGAATTGCATCTGTCAAGGTAAAGGAAAGGTTTGCTCCTACAGAGAGTATTATCTATAAGGCTTGATAGTCTTATTATGCTGCTCAGTAAATTTGTGTGTTTGTCTTCTGCTTTGTCTTCAGAGGGCAAAGAGTCAGTTTTATTTTGGGTACGATTAAAAAAAGGAAGAATCAATAAGAAGTAAAATGGTTGTAAGCCACATAAATCCTGATTTTGATGGAGAATTGTATTACACATTCTACCTTTTTTTGGTTACCTAGTGGAATGAAAGTGAAAAAGCTGGAAGTTAACTATGTGTGAATAAAAAGGAAAACCCAGATTAGGTGTATTATAGTGATTTGAGAGATTTAATGTTAGGGGTACAAGGCCTGCCATTTTCTACTTGCACTCACTAGCAGTAATTAGTTTAAAAATAACTTGTTTTGAGAATATTGGCATAACCTCAGAAAATTGTTTGAGTTGTCTTGCTAATTTGCTCCTGGTGTAGGGAAACTGCTTTGGCAGGGGGGTTGGACTCAATGATCTCTGGAGGTCCCTTTCAACCCCTATGATTCTGTGATTCTGTGATTTCTATTGCTTTGTACTTTTACATTTGAGAACACTTTATTAATACTTAATGTAGTGGTTTGAGATAAAGTAACAATGAGACAGGTCAGGGACATGACAACTGTTGTAAAGGCAGGATACAAATTAATTACTATGACATTATTTATACTCCTCAAACCTCTTCAAACCAATAAAGATTCTTTCAAGTTTCTTATTGTGGAGTCTTGTAAAGGTCCTTGGAACTGGATGATCTTTAAGGTCCATTCCAACCCAAGCCACTTTAAGATTCTATGAAATTCACATCAATTACGTAATAAAAGAACATTAGATGATTACTCATATGTTGGAGCATTATCAGGAATAGGGCTTGAGACTTTGGATTTCGCTGAGAATCTTACATAAAACAATAATTGAGGGCAAATGCAGTGATACTGAAGTGATTGTTATTATTTTTGTGATGCTAGAGTAAGATACATGCTTAGGTCTCAGAGAGAACATGAGAATGAGAAGCTTTACGATTCTGGTTGTGGAGAGCTGTCTGTTAATATAGAATGAATGGATATCATGCTCACTGTATTGTTTCCAGTTCACCTGAGAGTCATGTAAGCACTGCATGGTGATTGTTGCATGATAATCAGAAGTTTGAGGGAATAAGCAGAGAATTTTTTTTTCTGGATCAAGCAGAAGGTCATCCCTGACTCCCGTTCAGGAAGGCCTATACTGAGTCCCAAGTCTTAGTGATTTGAGATGCTCCCTGAAGGTAAACAACACTGAGCTCCAATGCACTAACTTCTAAGACCTTCTCAAATAAAAAGAGAAAAGAAATTTTACTGTTACAGCAAATTCTTCATCTGTCTGACATTTAATGATGCGTGTTTCATCTGAGCTATTTACAGTATCATGGTTATTTCTACCCATGTCTCTGAACAAGCCCTTCCTCCTCGTGTGATATTAGCACTTCAGGAGATTCCCATGAGAACACAGTTTCCTATTCACTACGTGCTCTGTAAAGAATGTTTGTTGTTGCTACAGAATGTTGTTAAGTAAATTGCCAACCTCAAACAAAACTTGCCTTCACGTTACCTGTTCATTTGTCCCTGGTTGCTCAAGTGCTAAATTCTGCAGCTTATGTCCATCAGATGTACTCAGGACACTGGTCTCAGGTGCTCACGTGGTAAATGTGTTGTATCTTCCTCTATCACTTTGGGGTGCATTAGGTAGCCATGTACAAAAGTCAGCATTATAAAATCCCTTAGTGCTTCCCTTTTGTGTCTTATTTCCCTTCTCTCTCTCACTTCTTCACCAGCTTAACTGCTGTTTCCCTTCCCTTCCCCCTCCTTCTATAACAGTTCCCCATCTCAAATGAACAGCTTTCTGAAGCAAAAGAAGATTTTGCTTTTACCTCTTCCTTCCCTTCAGGTGATAATTTCTGTGGAAGTTGAGAATAACCAAAGGTTGGAGATTTCCTTACAGTGAATTCATTTTTGTGAAATTAATTGAAACAACAGCATGAAATGCCTGTACAAGAAAACTTTCAGTTTCTCTGAAAGCAGAGATAGTGAGCAGGAGATGATCCCCCAGGTTCTTGTGTACAGTTCTCTTCCAATGTGTTAAGATTTTCTGAGCTAACTAGGCCTTATGCAAGCAATATCTCGAGTATTTGAATGTAAAAAAACAAACAAAACCAATCCAACTCTGCATAACTTCACCTGATAAATAGAAACACTCTTCTTTCACAGAAGGCATAATATTTATTTCTGTAAAGCAGTGTCTTGGTCTATGTTACTCAGCCCTATTCATCTTCAGAAATATTTATTATCGACTGAAGATTTGTTTCTCCTTTGCTTTATAATTATTTCTCAGTAAGCCTAACCTGGAACCAGGAGCTAAGAGGACTGACATTCTAGGCTAGCCTTCAGACAGGCTTTTTGCCCTTTGGTCTTCCTAAATACTTCGAAGACAGAAGAGGTACTTTTTTAAATAAGGCTGCGGAATCATGCACATAATGGCACACTGCACAGAGACTACGCAGTGGCTCTGAGCAACCTGTTCCTAACCACAATAAAAAAGGCTTCTACTGTATTTAGAGGGATTTTTCTTTATCTGGGTTTGTGCCTCCTACTTTTCATCCTGGTGCTGGGTGCCGCTGAGAAGAGCCTGACTCTGTCTACTCTGTCTTCAATCCCTATATGGTTCAGGGATACATTTCCCCAACCAGGCTGCACAATTCCAGCCCTCTCATCCTGTCCTTGTATGAAACCATCCCTTAATCATCCTCACCACTTTGAGCTGGGCCCTTTCCCAAATACCCAGGTATCTCAGCACTTTCAATGTGCTGTATTGCTTCTGAGCAGAAGGAAAGGCTCACCCTTCTCCCCATTGACACCCACTGTCATTACTTTACCAAATGCAATCCAGGATGCTGTTGGCCTTCTGTACAGGGATACACTACTGGCTCATGTGCCACTTGTCCACCAGGACCCCTGTGACCTTTTCTGCAAGGAGCCTTCCAGTCAGCCACAGCCAGGCTGTGCTGGGGTTGTTCCTCATCCAGGAAGGACCTTGCATTGCATGATGCTGCTTTTTGCAGGTGGATGCTGGACTCTGGGACACTGGAGAATTTTTCCAGCTATAGATTTTATTTAGACTAAAAAAAGTAATGATCCTATACGCTCTTAATTTTTTGCACTTTTTTGCAATGTAGGTTCTTCTTGCTTGGTGCTTGTACCTTATTTTCAAAGTGAAAGCAGTTGTTGATTTGGGATACCAACTGCAAACATTTTTTTTGGCCTGTTCATCGTTTTCAGTGGTAGTCCTTAGTATTTGTGTTAAAGTTGATATAGACCTTATTTTTTTATATAGGCATATGTTACAGATCCAAGTATCATGTCTTTAAGAGCTTTTCATTAGAATATGAACAAGCATCTCCTTATCATGAATGTAAAGATAGGCAACTTCAAGACTACTGTCAGTGGTTATCAATATTTTGGTTAAAGTTTCCAGTTTAGAAGAATATCTTTCCTTGCAGCAAGCACTATGGAATTCTGACCAGGTTTTCACTACAGGTAATTCAGCTGTAGTTGGGTAATACTTTAAAGCTTGCCTATGTGTTGCTCCAACTTAAATATTCAGAGACAATACTTGAATATTTTTTTCCCTCACTTCTGGTAGCATTGCTTTAATCTCTTCTGATGTTTGATGGGTGTTCTACCAATGAAGAAAAAAAATGAAAATTTGAAGTCTTGTGGAAAATGTTTTCTGAGTTTCAGTTAGCAGTAAATCGATTCAGCTTTCCTGCTGCTGTCTGTAATTAGATAAGTATTCTACAAAGCAGGATTAATTTATCTCTATTGCATCAGGAAGACAGATATATTTGAAAATACATTTGCTCTTTTCAATATCTTG
The DNA here is from genome assembly GCA_016647715.1 of Pavo muticus. Taxonomy (NCBI): domain Eukaryota; kingdom Metazoa; phylum Chordata; class Aves; order Galliformes; family Phasianidae; genus Pavo; species Pavo muticus. Next base: position 372,575 of record JACDJE010000151.1, read on the forward strand.
TTACAACCTCCTGTATAAATTTATGAAATTTATTTATTTTTTTTAATAAACAGTCATTTTACTTGAAATAATATCCTAATCAGTAAGGAAGAATACATTTTGATCAGGTGTTATTAAGGAGATGCTGTAGACACTTTCTGTCCTGAAATATGCTGGAAGAATTTTGTTGTTATGCAGTAAACAATCAGATTTGTTTGACATGCAATGATGTTTGACTGTATTGCCTTTCTTCATGGATGCGACAGCCAAATTGCCCTCATTTAACTTAATGCATAATTGTTAAGGCATTTTGTAATTTCTACAAGGAAGCTCTTCATTCATCCAGTTGACGGAAGATTCTTAAAACACAGAGAAAAAATAGCTGTTATAGTGCTCATAAATTGTTTCAGGTTGTATCACCCAAACTTAACAAATCTTATCAGTAACAACGAAAGTGAAAATCAAATATAATTATTGGGGAAAGAAATCAGTCTCTAAGTAGTTTTAGCTAAAAATGAGAAAGAACCTCAGGACATCACAGTGGTGAATCTATTTTTAAAAGGGAGCATTGCTATTTAATGAAATGCTGACTCCAGGGAACACAGTAAAGAATAATCAGAGGCACTTATCACCTTTGACAGGCTGCAGTATTATGGCTTTGTTGCAGCCCATGCCTTCGTATTTCAGTAATCAAATACTTTCTGTACCCATTTTTAGGGTTTAAGAAAGGCACACTAAGAAAAAGTATAACTGGATAGATTGGAAGAATGCCTGACACATCAGATTAGAAATATTTAGACTTTTGAAACCAGAGGTTCAAATCCCAAGAAGGGTGACGTAGTTCTTCATCCTTTGTGTGTCAACTCAATGCACTGACGTCTCTAAATTGTCGTATCAGCTTACTTGTGTTCAGAGCCCACTTACTGATTCTCTTAGACTGTTCTTCCTGGGCTACAATTAGGAGCTTTCAGTCCTGTGATACGCTATTCTACCAACTGTTTACCTGCAGCAGCTAAGAAAAGAAAATTCTGAAGGAAATCTGAGCCTCCGTCAGTGTTACTGTTTTCAGTGTACTTTTTAACTCCATGAAATAACATGAAGTATAGAAGAGTGCAGGTTAGGCAGTGATAAGGCGAATTTGCTTTTCACCAAGATCTTTGCATTTAATAGTACTATATTAAATAATTAAAACTTAATGAAGGGAAAGTGTGATGTGTAAGGTACCGGAACAGTAGCAACTTCACCATGCAGTTACTTGCATTTTGTCTTTTATTTTTTTGCCTTGAATGGGATGAGAGAATCTTGGAATCTTGGAATCTCATAAAATAGCTTGCTGCTTCTGCGCACTTCATTTGATCAGTCTAAGATTCTTTAGTATTTTTTAGCTAATAAAATGTGGCTGTGGAAACAGTGCTTTGTAGTAACTATGTCTGTTCTCTTTGTATGCTGTTTGCTTTTGATGTACCTTTAATAGCCAACTTTCAGTTTTGGATGGGGACTTTGAAGCTATTGGTCTTTTGAGGGTCTCCCTTCTTTCAGTCTGTTTTTACTACTTGAGTAAATCTCTCTTTTTTATGTCTGATCCTGGAGCACCTAGATTTTCTTTTCCTCTTTTCTAATGAAAAAGAGGAGAAAACAACTTCAGAATACGTTGTCTTGAGGAAGGTCTGTTACCTTATGGCCCTGGAGTTATACATAGCATGGTTTGGAGCTGAGCTCAATCGAGCAGCCTTTATAAGCCACAGTCTGCTCTGATGGTGAGTAGGGGTACTCTGGGCAGTGAGTAGAGCCATGAGCATTTCTGCCTTGATGCTTTACTTCAGTCCACTGTCAAACCACAGTGGTGCTCACTTGCACAGTTCCAGGGAAATCTCAGTCTTTCCCTGGAGCCTCTGCAGCATTAAAACTTCCAGAACTTCCTAGCAACATCGTGACAACTTTTTGTTGGTAATGCAGTTCCCTTAATAAAAAGGCCCCTTAAGATATCTGGCATCATTCCCATCCCTAACAAGTTCCATATCACATTCCTGCTGGTACAGCCAGTGTGCTGAACAAACATTGGTCATTACTTGTCACAGTTTGAGGCAGGTTAGATACTATTTTTTCCAGAGGCTTGAGTGACGAAGTACTCTGATAACAAGAAACCATACTGTGGAAGAGCTGGAGAACAGGGAGATGCAGTTCCCCAGTTCCCTGCTCTCAGTGAGTGCCTGTGAGGCTTGAACAAGCTTTGCAAAAGCTGTCATTTGTTCTGCGACTCCTTAATCAAGCTCCAGCAAGGAGCTTTATCATGACAAGGTAGGGACTTAACTTTCCTTACCTTCTTTGGTTGCAGTTGTTGATACACACCAATAATTGTCATCCACCCTTAGCTCTCTTTCCAGCAATGACTGCTTTGCCCATGCACTTTTCTCCATACTTTACAGAGATTGTTCCTCATGAAAGCCTGCTTAGAATGTGCTTCTAAATGTGTTCTTAACTAGGTTTCTTCTCATTTTAAAAGAATGGAGTTTTACTACCGCTGTTTTCTGAAAATAAAAGAAATAGAGAAATGTATTCTAATTTTGGAAATTGGAGAGCAGCTTTTATGGTTCAAGTTCAATGAGGTAATTACAGTTGAAATATAATTCTGCCACTTTGTGAGGAAAACTGATTTGCTTCTATGCATCTTCTGGGGGTGAGCTTTTTGCATTTTGTGCATTTTTATGTAAATATCCATTTGTTATAGGACAAGACCACTGCCAGTAAAAGGACGTATAGTTCGGATGTGCAGTAGCTTCAAGGCCTTTCATGGGGGCCTGTGTACTAGTAGGTACACACACTTTGAGTAAAGTAGAGTAATTTTTTATCATTACCTAAAACAAGTACAAAGATTCCTAGAAATGATTGTGCCGCTATTTCATGTACTCGAGTTAATTTCAGCCATGCTTTTTGTTTGATGAGACACAGCCAGCATCTACAGAGAGGAGCCTTTCATCTTCGGCCCCTACACTGTTAGGTTTTGTCCTGGCTGGGGCACAAAGTCTCTGATGCATTTTAGTGTGTTGGAACTTTGGGAGGTGTTAGAGGTGCTGATGGGTGCTAATAGCACTGTGTGATATGTAGTCAGGAAACCAGTGTACAATGAGGCACAAAGTGTTTTGGTCTGAGTAGTCTGTCCTTTCTGGCTTCTCAATAAACTTTAATGCCCAAGGTAAACTCTTTGTTACTTTCCAGACCTGAATGTGTCTGGAATTTCATTTGTGTTGAATATCAACCAGACATGCGACTGCTGTGGGTGCTATAACAGCCCAGGTCAGATAATGTATGTAATTCACTGGTTGTAATGAACAGTGGATGCCTTTCCCCAGTCCCAACTATTACTGAAAATATCTCAGGAAGAAGGCATTGAAAGTGCTATAATAACTGTATGCATATTATCACGACTACGTTTCCAGGAGCTGCTTGGTCTTTTGAGTTATGAAATTGTCCCAAAGCTCAGATCAAAAGTCTGTGGTGTGGAGAGCATTGCTGTGCTTAACTGAGTGGCTGACCGAGGTATGGTAAACTGCAACCCAGCTAGACAGATTTCCATTGACAGCAGGAAAAGATACCATTTGTCTGTTCTTGAGGGTGGTGGAGAGACCAGATCTTGGTGGAGTTGATTGCGAACTCTTCGGGACCTGCAGGTTAAAAAGACTGCAGATGTTTCCATTTCATCAGTCTCATTTTTAATGTTGAATTTAGTCTGGATGCTGAGAGAAGCTGAAGGAGGTGAGGGAGATGTGCCATCCTTTGGGGATAATCTTCAAGCAGTGTGTAGGTGGGTCAGGGCAGCAGTGAGGCATTAAGTGATCTGGTAGCGCTCAGGCTAAAAACTGTCTTATATCATGAACACAACCAATATGTAAACACTAAAGTGGACCCAGACATCTTAAAAGAGCTTGAAAATTTTGGTGAATAACCATCCTTTTCCATATCTATTAATATTTAACACTATTTGGCCACTGGAGTGGAGGAGCATGATAAAGGGTTTCATTATCCTCTGGAACATGTATTATCTACAGAAATGTTAACTGAATTCTAATTACTTGGCCAAATGCTGACTTGTCTTTGCACTTCCTTCTCTTTTGGGCATAGCAGAGTCTTTGAAAATGCTTGTTATTGATAGTGATGAATGGTATGAAGATTATAAACATTAATAATCTGCGTGTTGGAGATTAGAAGACTGAAAGAGAGAAAGTAAATGATGAACTAAAGAAATCTGATTTGGAGTTACTGACCTCCAAGAAAAGAATATAAGTGCACATTAAACAAAGGATCATTATTCCCCGGATTAGCTTAGTTTGGATAATGAGGATTTATAGACATGGCTAAAGTTTTGTCTGAAGATTTGTCTCTATATTTGAGAAATATGTTACAAAGAATCAGTTATTAACAGAAGTAAGATGGAGAATGGATTGTTTCTTCACTGAAGTGAAAAGGATTAAAACTCAATGTTTTTGCATCTTGAGATCACTAAGCCTGCATCTCCTAAAGCTGTGACACAACAGAATAATTTCTTTTTTAGAAAGATACAGTAACACTGTAAAAAATTTTAGCCGTTGAAAAGAAACTGCATTATTCAATACACTGAACTTTGGAAGATGTGGGAGTGAAAGAATGCAGCAACATATGTAGATTTAGTAAATATTTTATAAATATTACTCCCTCCTGCAGCAAAGAGCATGTAAATAATACTCCAATAGGATCATAGAATCATGTGTTGGAAGGGACCTTTAAAGGCCATCTAGTCCAACCCCCTTGCAATGAGCAGAGATACAGCTAGATCTGGTTGCTCAGAGCCCCATCCATATAACCTTCAGTGTCTCCAAGGGACATCCACTGCTTCTCTGAGCAACCAGTTCCAGTGCTTCACTACCCTTTTTGTAGAAACCTTTTTCCTTTTATCTGATCTAAATCTCCCTTCTTAACTTTGAAGCCATGTATTAATTAGTCATGAGTAGCCTTTACCCCATCTCACCCTACAGCAACTCTGCCATGCCCAACCAACAGCATCAGGCACAATAGGTACATTGTACTTTAGCTGTATTTCCTTTTTTCTCCCTCAGTCTATTGCTGGAAAGCATATCTTAAGGTGGTCATTACTAGCTGATTATTTCAGCTGTTGCCTGTATTCCTTCTGAATGCACAGGAGGAGGATTGAACATAGTAAAGAATATATATTTGTGATCACTTAGGTATGAAATGGAAAACTGCATGAAAGAAACTTAATGAGTGACTTGCAAGCCCTGATAAAATCACTACAAATGGGTGTTTAATAGACAATGATTGTATGTACACAGGCTTAATCGTGGAATTTATATCTAGATGAGGAGCATGCTTACGTCAGTGCTCCATAGTGTTGTTTCCCAGGCTATTATACGTGTTTTCAAGTCACCTTCTTTCTTGTATTCTCTCCTGTGTTTTTGTGGGAGGTCTTTTCTGTAAAGTGTTGGTCATCTGTAATTTTGAAGATGAGTTTCTTGTCTTTTATCTAGTGTTATCTGAGAGTCTATGCTGGCTGGACTCCTGTACAATGATATTTTCAGGCACACAGTGACATTAGGCAGTTGGTTACGTCTGTACTGCTTGTCCTGAATACATGAATCCAGGCTCACCAAAACAGGAACTGGTTTTTGTCTTTTGCATTGCATCTTGCTGTTCTCAGGGCTGCCATCAACTGCACAAGCTCATTTTATTTTGATCCCTTGGACATAAGAGCTGATTTATACAAACAATAAACATTTTAAAACTATTAGCATTTTTAAGAAGCTAGTTTTTTGTTCCTGTGATACCAAGTGGTTGCTTTTTCTAGGGCAATTTAAATCATGTGCTTCTGTCATTTTCTGCACATCCATACCATTCAGTTGAGAAAGCAAATCACAGTATTGCCTTTCAAAGTCGTTCATTTTAGTTTGTGTACATTTAAGAACTAAACAATGTGACATTTCCAATAATGAAATGATGATAATGATTTCAACAGGGTTTCTAAGCCTACTTGGCAAATTAATTCCAATGGGACAAGAACTTTCTCAGAGAGAAGGTCAAAGATTTACTATTAAAATGGTATTGACTAAAGATATATAATACACAAAGAAATACAAAGTTTGTTATTAGGAACTACGTGAAGGTAAACGTTGGTTTGGCTTAGCTTACAGAGGCTGTCACAAGTTTCTGAAGGCATTTGCCCATTCATTTGCAGAAGGATTACAGAATTAATTCTGTTCCAAAAAAAGCAATTGTGCTTAAAGTTGTTAATCCATAGCTGATACTCACATTATTATAGTTTTATAAACAATTATTGGTTTAAATTAACTAAATCCTATTGGGTTGTTTAAATGAACTGAATCCTGTTGCACTGTTTTCAGAATGGAGTGATGATGCTTTGGTTTTTGGCTGGTTTAGACACTTCTCAAAATTTCAGAAAGCATTGTGGGGAGAAGTGAGCGTTGCTCCTCTGGCTTCTGTAGCTCTGGAGCATCACTTGTATGTCCCTTTTGGAGTACATTCTGACCCTGATTTAGCTTCCAACTCTTGAAATAGCTGCCAAGGGCTGTATGTATCACAAGTCAGGGCAGTGGGCACTGATGAGCCAGAGCCTTCGATGAACAATAGTATGCTCAGTGCTGAGAATGGTTTGAGAGGAAGAACCTGAAGCCTTGTAAAGGAGCATTGATTGCACTGTTGTTTTTTTCCCCGTTGTGTTACTGTTTTTGATGATGTCCATGATTACAAACCAAAGCTATCATCCCTATTTATCGTCAGTCACACTGCAGTCTGCAATTAAGGTGCTGACTTGATTTAGCGATTTCCTACATTCTGTGCCGAAGTGGGAGCTTCTGTTGGAGAACAGTCCAGTTGGAAAAAACACGTGGATACATATTTAAAGGATATTACAGCTAGAGAATAAAAACCACAAGAACAACACAAAAAAAAAAAAAAAAAAACCAACCAAATTACTTCTATGACTTTGTACTCAATTGCACATTATTAGAGTCTGCTATATAGGAATAAAGGCTGCTGTTTAGCCCCTTTCTTAACATCTGGACATAACTTCATTTACAATTGAGAATTTTTTATTATTTTTTTTAATATCAGAACTCTTCATGTGCTATTTTAGTGACACGTCATACAATGTGTCATGTGCTGATTAAAGTGAAATTTTGTCCTTTTTGGGAAATTATTCTAATGTAGTCTAGTCAAAGAATTTCATTTAATTACACGTGTAATACAACTTTCTGCCTTTTACTTAATTGGTCTCGCCTACGTTGTTTCTGCCTATTAGATGATAATTTAGCAATTTCCAATTTGTACATCCCTGAGGGAGGCTCAATGGGAATCAATAGGAATAAAAAATCTCTGTGGCTTTCTTCCTCAATTTACTGCTTGATGGCGTCTCCTTTCTAGTAGAATGGGAGAAGTGAAATGGAGAATAATAAGCAATAAGAAAGGAAATCCTTTCTATAAAAGGCTTACTTTGAGAACAAAGCAGATCATGTAATATTTTCCACACTTCTCATTTATCCGTATTACTCACATGTACTGTTTTCCAGGAGGGTGGATGAAGCAATTTTTACGTGATGCATCTAAAATGGCAGGCTTGGACAGGATTTTATTTGCTTTGTATATAATGGGGCAGATCTCACATGTAGTTAACTCAGTGATAAGCAAATGCTAAATCTAAAAGCTGCTAACTGTGGCTACCTTTACAGCTGGAATTGTTTTGTACTTGCATATTGCATTATATGCTTATTATATATAAACCCAATGTTAATTATAAATAGATTGTGTAATTATATAACAGTGTGAATTAGTACATCAGGAGCATGGGGGCTTCTTAGCTGTGGATTTGAAAAGGTTTGAAAAACTGCTACAAAATTGTGGAGTGCAGTTCATCTGCTATTATTAGCCTGTCCATTTGGGACAGTCGATTTGCTGTATTCAGTTCTTGTTTGTGAAGGGAAAATACCTATTTGTTCATTTCAAACTATCGGATTGGCCTAACATCACGTGTGTGACCTTCTGTGTATTTGTTTTTGGTTTTTTTTGGCTTCTTTGCACGAGGTGGAAACAAGGTGGGACATGACAGATAAGAAACTAAAAATGATTAGAATCATAGTATCATAGAATCACAAGGTTGGAAAGGACCAACAAGATCATCTAGTCCAACCGTCCTCCTATCACCATTACTACCCACTGAGCTACTAAACCGTATCTTGTAGCTCCTCACCCAGACGCCTCTTGAACACTGCCAGGGACGGCGACTCCACCGCCTCCCTGGGCAGGTCATTCCAGTGCCTGATCACTCTTCGAGAGAAAAAGTTTTTCCTTATGTCTAACCTAAACCTCCTCTGGTACAACTTGTGGCCATTTCCTCGGGTCCTGTTTATTGCCTGGGAGAACAGGCCAAACCCCTCCTCATCACAACCTCCCTTCAGGAAGTTGTGGAGTGCAGTGAGGTCTCCCCTGAGCCTCCTCCAGTCTAAACAATCCCAGCTCCCTCAGCTGCTCCTCATAAGACTTGTGCTCCAGACCCCTCAGCAGTTTCGTTGCCCTTCTCTGGACATGTTCCAGGGCCTCAATATCTTTCTTGGAATGAGGGCCCCAAAACTGAACACAGTAAATTGTGTTGTAGATTGTGAATTTCAAGTGATTTTCAAGATTGTCAATTTCAAGTGAATTTCAGCCCTCCAGCAAGTTAGATTTGAAAATTATTCTTATTTTTTCCCTGAATATGAAAAGTAAGACACTGATTCCTAAATCGGGATTCAGTTTTAACTTGATGTCTAAATCTAGATATGCCTACATAGTCAGCAAAATCTAATTAACTAGGTGAAAGTATATGCAATCATCATAAAAGAGTTCTTGAGTAGTTTTCTGTTTCAGAACCCTTGAATCTTACCTTGCACTTAGCCTTTATTTTTTAAACAGGAAAATTCTCTTGCTGAAATTTAGATACCAGCTGCTTTAATTGTGTGTGAAAGAGTACTGCAAAGAAATGGAGAATTGCATAATTTTGATTTAAATGTTTTTTTAGCTCATAAAATAGAGATTTAGAGGAGTGAAAAGGCTTTGTAAATTTCCAGGTGAAAAAGTAATGCTGAAAAAAATCTTTACTTCAGCGCTTACCTATCTCAACACATTACCAACACATCTAAATAATGCCAACATTATTTTATTTGAAATAATTGTTCTTCAGTTAATGAAAATACATATTTCAAGCTGGACATTCTTGAACTCAACCCAAACCATTCTATGATTCTGTGAAGCATTATTTCAAGCGGGCATGAGCAAAGTAGATGAAAAATTGCACCACTTCTTAACCATGATATAGTATTCCTCATTTTAGGAAAAATACTTTCACTTAAAAAATGGTGAAAATTGTGAAGAAGCTCAATAACATACTTAAAATGATACCTTTCGATGAACTCTTAGTTGAAATGGAGAAGAACAAAAGCTCCAGCTCAGAAGTTTGGTAAGAAACTGCTGTTTCCGAATGTGAGTTCATAGCAGTTGAGTTCTGGCCAAAATAGGGAAGTATTTTAGAGTTGTGCTCGTTTTCTAACATACAAGTAAGGCAAATGAGACAACTTGTGCAACATGTGTAGGGTAAAATGTGCAGAGGTAAACAGATGCAAGCAGGGTGAGATTCAAGCGAAGGTAATCCCAGTGCTGTGTGTTGCTGAAGCTGAATCCAGGGCTACTTAAGGCTGAGTGATATTAGCAATAGAAGCAGTGCCTTGTTTATAAAACATTATCTCCTGGGCAGAGGGGAAATGCTTTCAGGCTAGGACATAAACATTCATTAAGGGTCTGTTGATGAGAATTGATAAGAGCAGTGTAGTCTTGCAGGTTGCTGCAATGCTCAGTGGTTGATTTGTTTTCTAAAAATAGCTTTCTTTCTAAGTTTGCTTCTAAATGAACACTTAGGTGTTACTGGTGGAGGAAATATATGTATGCACTGGGTTTTTCTGGGAAAAAATATTGTTAAAGTATTAAGTTTGTGTGTTTGTGAGAGTAAGATATACTTGATTGTTATTAATAGTGCTGCGCAGTTGGCCACTGTGGCCTGTAGACCTCCACAACTGGATCCTACTCATGGAAAAGTAAGATTTAGGGATTTAATGAACGTATTTATTACCTCGTAATAGTTAGAAAATCAGCTCTGTAGGTCAGAATTCATAGACCAGGGAGCTGTGGTGTGACCTTTGCTATTGTACCAATGCTTTGTTTTCCTGAAGTATGACGTCTTGATTTGTCCCCAAACTTTGATTTTGGCAGGCTGATATAAGCACGGTGAGACTCAAAAAGCTTGGTTTTGGAACTTCAGTATCTCTGATATGTGTTTACATACCAAAGAAATCACTGGGGCTGTGGCAAAGTGAAGGTTTTGAAATCTGTCATCTGGGCTGACTTCCATACAAGAACCTTCAAAGGACTGTCAGAGAAGCCTTTTGAACAGCTGTTGTTGATTTTTTAGGAAATCCTGAAAATGTGAAGGTCACACTTGTGATCAACATACGTAGGTTACACATCTAGAAAGGGAAATTGTTTGGTAAAGCAGTGACTTGGAAAAGAATTTGGTTATCATAGCAGCTCATCCCAAGATCAGCTTTTACAGCAGAGCTTTGGGGAAAAGGGCAAATGTTAGGTTTGCGTATTAAAACAAGAAAGTAGAACATAAATGAATAATTCACTCTATATGTAAAGTCTACTTGTATCTTGAAGTGATAGTTCATTTTGGAAGGTGTACTCTGGCAGACTGAGCATTCACGCATCGTATTGTTTTGCTTCACAAATGTCGGAATTACTTCCTTTATGAAAATCTTGTCTGCAAAGCCATGTATTATTTCATGTTCTCTTGTGTATCACTAAGATGAACTGCTTCATGTATGAGATTAGGGAGCATCCAAAGGAGGGCAAAATGGATGAGGAACGGCTGAGATCCACAGGTTTGTCAGAGTTCAGGGAGCGTTTGGACACTGCTCTCAGACATCGGGTTTGGATTTGGATTGATCCTGAGTGGAGCCAGGAGTTGGACTCAGTGATCTTAGTGGATCTCTTCCAGTTGGAATATTCCGTGATGCCTTGATTTTTTGGATGTGTAGGCTGTTATGATATTTGTCTCTGAATTTGGTTTGATTGGGATGAGATCCTGAGAGTATCTTCCCTGAAGATGACCTTTAAGATGTGTCAGGATTCCACAGAAGAGGGATGATGCCTATATATGGATATAGGTTGATTTTTTAGAAGTTTTTAAGCGAAGAGAAAGTGAGTTGATATTTGAGATGTATCAAACTCAGGAGGCCAATATTCTGTATCCCCTGGGGAGGCAGAGCTGGAATGGCAAGTTTTCAGGACTTAGAATAACTTTTTTGTTTTGTTTATCTTGCACAGAATTCCATCTTTTTTAGATCATATGCATTTTCTTTTGAGCCTTCTGCTATATAACTGCAGTACTGAATTATGCAAATGAGTAACTGAATAATAATTTATTTTTCTGACTCTATGATTATTAATATTCCACTGTGAGGTGGGAGGTACAGTATGGAATTATTTTGAATAATGATAGGATGAAAATTCACGTGTAGTTCAGATTTGATAAACAAAGGGAAAATATTCAACTCAGATACTTTAAATAGTATCATAGTTAGCTTTCCTACATTTCCGAACTGATTCAATGACTATTGATCATCAGAGTTTTGAAGCTGATGTATTTATGAGGTATGCTGTTGCCATCATTGTTGTTCTAAATTTCTTATTTCATTACGTAGCCAACGATTCTGCTCCATGGTGACTGCCATAGGATCCTAATCATTTGAATGGGAAAGCGAACAAAAGATTCCGGTTGAAGCTAATTGTTATTCCTCTTCATTACCAGGTTATGTTTTTCAAATTCAGAGTTAGGAATTAAAAAGTGAGATTCACAGCATGCACAGTATAATCTCATTTAAATAGGAGGCTTATGGAGCTAACCCTCTCTTAACACGGTTCCATTTTCAAACATTATGTTAAATACAGAGGAACCATTCTTTTCTCGTTTAACTTTTTATCATCTGAAATGGCGTGGATAAGTGTAAGCTGTTGAATTTTACAGACTTCAGCACTATAGTTTCAGCTTTTATCTTCTCTTCAATTATTTTAAATAAATAATTAAGTTCTAAATGCAAATTTTTTAATTTAATTGACCTTTCAAAGATTAATGGAAAAATTTATCTTTTGCTCTGCTTAGTTCAGATATTAAAGCAATCCTTTTTCTTTATGAAGTCAGCATTTGGCCAGGAGGAGATATCATTACTTAAGGGTCACTTGAGCCATTTATTTCTATAGTTGTATTTTGTTGTAACATATGACATCTAGATTGCATTTCTCAAGTGTTGAAGTATTTAGAAGCCCAAGTATATGTTCATTTGGATGACTTCATCATGTTTGTCTGTTGACACATACATATTAATCTCACGAGGGATTTGATAATTGAAGTCCTTCCTAGCCCCTAAATTATTATATACTGAGGTGTCACTACTCTGCCTTTTTTTTTTTATATCAGCTGCAGTATTTGTATCTATATGGAATACCTGAAACATGATACTATAAGTATGAAGTGAGGATGTTTTTGTTTGTTTTTCTTGGCTCGTATTTATGTTTTTTTTTTATAATTATTACTATTTCCTCCTTAAAGTGAGAAAAAATGGTATCATCATCGCTTGTAACACTTTCTGAAATTTAAGCTCACTATATGTAGTCCTATACAAGGACATACTTGACAGATAGATTTATGTATATACATTTAAGTATGTCAGTGACCTGCATTGTCAGTGACCTTGTATATATGTGTGTGTGCGTGTATATATATATATATATTTATATATATATATGTGAATATGTAAGTGTTTTTCCTAAATAATACTAATCTAGTTTGGCTCTGTCCGTGTCCCTGCTGTCTCCCATATGTCAGGAGAATGGGCAGGAAGCATAAAGCATAATATTGAATAACATCTCCAACTGCCTCATTTCAGCTTCATTATGGAAACAGCTTGCACACTCGTCTGTGGGTGATAGTATTTAAATAGGTAGTTAGCCATGAGGAAGAGTTTTTGGGTTCTTGTTACATCCTTTCTTCCTAAAGATAATTGAATAAGGGCTAACTCTAGATTTTTATTCTTCCAACCAGAGCATCAATATTTTTCTTACTTAATGTAAGCTGAAATCTAGTTACATTAACCAGATTGCTGCTTTTCTTTTAATTCCATGTCTGCTTTTAACCCTGTTTTATTTGGTGAGCATGATGTGTAACTTCATTACATATACTCATCCTTTCACAAGAGCTGAGGACATCGGAGGTGCAGGCAGCACTGTGGGGCAGGGGGTGGGCAGGATCTGCCCATGCTGGTGAGACATTGGCACAGGTTGCCCGGGGAGGTGGTGTTGCCACTGTCTCTGGGGGTGTAGATGTGACACTGAGGGACATGGTTTAGTGGGCATGGTCGTGAGGGGTTGATATTTGGGCTTGATGATCTTAGTGGTCTTTTCCAACTTTAATGAACCTCTGATTCATTCCTTGGCCAGCAGCATGGGCCCAGGGCAGAGGCAGCAGCCTGAGCACGGCAGGCAACGTTCCCTTACTGACTTCTCCACCTATTAATTCTATCTGCTGCTTGCCACTTCCACAAAACTGTTGGGATTGCTCAATTTTAACCAGCCCTGCTGTTGTGAAGAGGGATATGTGCAGCCCTGGCTCAGGATTAGTTGTGACGGCATTTGCAGGAAGTTTTCTTCTGTACATAAAGTCCTTTTTGTTGTGCAATTTGTCACCAGGTCAGGGCAATATTTCCAGTAAATCTGTAACTCAAGTTATGAGAAGTGATGAAATGAACTGTCCGATATTTTTAATAGTTCTGTGCTGTTACTTTAACAAGACTTGAGATAACTGTCATTGAAATGGCTGCTGCACTGGTGGAAGGTTTGTCATATTTTTCCCTGTAAGTCATCCTGACAGGTGACGTGGGATGAGACCATGCAGACGTATCAGCATTGCCAACAAGCTGACCTTTTCCTCTTCATTCCCCTAATTTGTATTTGAATAATTTGCATCCCTGTTCCAACGCTTTCCTGTCTGAGGAGCTGTCACAACGGTCGGGGCTCATTTCATGACAAAACCCAGGAGTTTCAAACCACGATTGTTTCATTATTCATGAAAACTTGTGTTACTTTATTCCTCCTCCCACACAAGCAAAGTTAGCCGGAGAGAAACAAAACCTGTTTTGCATCTGCGGGATTGGCTATTAAATATTTTTACATAATGCAGTGTTTCTATACAAATAACTCATGATTTATTTAAAACGCTCCTTGTAGAAGATTTGGACACCTCCCCATGAGGCAGAGTGGGTTAAAATGGAACTCTGGTCCCTTTTCCTGAAGCAAGTATGTGTTTAAGCTTTGGGGTTTTAAGATCTTGTAAGTTTTTCCTCATACCTAATTACTGTGAAGGGCAAAGAACTGGGTATGCAATTACCCTTGCACAGTGTGAGCCGTCATTGTCAGAGCTGCTCACAGTAAATCGAATGCCTGTTTCAATCTCAATTGCCTTTCATTTTACTTTTCTCTATATAGAATTTCCAGATTCCTTTTGCAACAAGCAAGGAGATAAAAGGGGAGAAAAGAGGTGCAGAAAGCTCTTCACAAGAATCATAGGTTGTTGAGTAACTGTAGATGGAAGTGGAGAGACTTTAATGGCTCTAATATGTTTCGTTTTCATCATTCTGATGCAGAACACAGTGACAAAGTTGGGTGATGTTCAAGATGCTGTCGTTCACTGCCTTCTGCTTTCTGCTGCTTTTGGGATAAAACCAAAACCATTAAGTGGATCTGTGCAGATCACTTAAAAATTAAAAAAAATATATCATTTTTATTTGGTTATTGCAACCGAATGTTCAGCTTATCTGCTTGCTCCTTCAGTTAACTGGTTTCAGCTGTTGGTCATCTATTCATTCATACCTTGCTGGTGAAATGCATTGTTTGAGGTAGGAACAATCATAGAATCATAGAATGGACTGGTTGAAAAGACCACAATGATCATTGAGTTTCAACCCCCCTGCTATGTGCAGGGTCGCCAACCACTAGACCAGGCTGCCCAGAGCCACATCCAGCCTGGCCTTGAATGCCTCCAGGGATGGGGTGTCCACAACCTCCATATTAGAAGTAAAGTGAAGAAGCTGTGTTTGTGCAGGGGGAAAGCTGTAGGGACGAGTAACTGATTTAGATTAAGGTGTTTATATTTTGATTTGATTTTTAGGTAAATCTTTCCAATTTACTGCACATTGCATAGGCTGAAGAGTAAATACTGAAGTAACGCCATTGACATAGAATGCAGAGAAAAACCTCTGTATTAATATTTTTAGCACAAAAGGAAGTAGAATACTGATGGTGAAAAATGTTTATGTATAAGTAGGAGTTAGGATTTATTTTCATCATGCTACAGCTTGAGTGCAACTAACGTCTTGAAAAATGTTATTTATTTCTGTTTATTGTTTTCATATATTCTGCCTACAACTGTATTCATAATATTGCTTCCTCTGTTATTTTATCTGTAGTTCTCTCTTTTTCTCAGACCTCTCACTTTCTAGCAGGTGAGTGTTCTGGGGGTGTTATCAGTTCTTTTGAATTGACTTGAGGTGTCACTGTGCTAAATATGCTATGCACAGTATAAATAAAAGCATCAGTAAAAATAGAAAAATTAGCTGTGGTCTGAGTACCAGGAGCCCTGTATACTTATGCTGCCATGCCTTCGAGTTTAATACAAGTTATTTCAGAGCTGTATAAGTAAATGTTGTTTAGCAGAATCTCGCCTGTATTCCTGAAGCTGATGTGGATTTGTTGTGGAGTGTCTGGGGAAAAAAAATGCATACATGCATATTTAATTTCCAGAGAAAAAATTACCATATTGCCAGTAATGATCCATTAACAGAAGAATGCAATCTTAATGCCGTCAATTAAATATTAAATATTGTTGGGCAGGAATGTTTTTCTAATATATCATTCACTTAGAAAAGTGTGGCATGGTAAATAATGAGCTGTTCTCCGGATCCAATGGGAGATGGATTCTGAATATGGTTCACTGTTCGGAAACTAAGATAATTTGTTGTTGAAATATGAATATAGGTAACTGCATATGAATATTTATATAAGAATTTAAGCGATACTCTATATGCAGTAGAAATTAATTACTGGCTTTGCATCTGATCACGTGCCACTGAGCACAAAGCATCTTGGAAGCAAAGCTCCCATTGCACCTCGTCTTCCACGTGTGCAAAACCCAGGAAACTGCACCACCATTTGCAAATCAGTGGTTAAAAATCAATAAGAATTCAAGTTGTTTTCAACTTCAGACCTGATTTTTGTTTTGTGTTTTTTTGTTTTAAATCCACACTACAAATTCTGTCTAGGTGTTTTTTGTTACATTCTTTGTTCCTGGATTGATTCCTGCACTTTCTGTGATCTACTTTCAGCAGCTCATTTTAACTTTTTTATATGCCCGGCACTTGATGGTCTTTGCATGCAAATGAAGAAATCGTAATGATCTCTGGCTGAACAAAAATTAGCCAGGACAAAAACTTTCCTTAGAGAGGAACAGATTGATTTCTTGGACTTCTTTGATTCTTCAATGCGAAGATGAGCAAAGACACGATCAGCAGAGGAGGTGGCTTCTAGAAGCAGTAATTGTGCCACCTTTGTCACAGTGCTGTTTGTCTATTTTAATGATGAAAGAGTCTTGGAACACTAATGGCTTCTCTCGAGATGTCAGATTTTTCTGGGGGTGGTGCAAGATGGGCCTATGTAAATTCACCTTTCCACAGTAAACTTGTTAAGCTTCAAATGATTCCTCATTTTTGTGTATCTTTGCTCACTTTCTTTTGAGGTCAACATTTTCTATAATTGAGCATTTTCTGTAAACTGGGCAGCCTGGTCTAGTATTAGATATGGAGGTTGGCGGCCCTGCCTGCGGCAGGGGGTTGGAGCTTGATGATCCTTGAGGTCCCTTCCAACCCAAGCCATTATATGTTTCTGTGATAATTAATGCTAATTATAGAAAATATCTTCAGGTCTGGTGGGATTTCAAAGCCCCTTCTTGTTGATTTCTATTACGGTTATTTTTCTTCTGGCAACATTTGGAATATGTTTCTATTATTGGATAGATGCAGAAATAGAGAAAGAGTAATAGTAATCTTGTGTATTTTGTGAAATGCCCTTCTCACACCTCTATTCCACTGTAGGTGTATTTCATTGTGATTGGTTTTAAAAAGCCGTAGCTTGGTCTTGTGTTTTCCTTAAGTGCAAAGTCATCTCAAGAGCAATATATTTTAATTCTTCCCTAATTATTTTTCTATTTCAGACGATTCAGGAAATTAAAGCTGTTTTGGCAGCACAGTATATTAGATCTACTATAACCACATTTCATGTGATGTGAGCTGCTCTAAATTGCCTTCTAAATTAGATTAGTGACTCTAGTTTAACATATGAGTATTTAGTATGCATTACAACATAATATATTTAATTTAATTTGCTTTTATGTCTCACCATACATTTAATAAAACAATTATTTAACCATTTGCTACTGATGAATTATACTATGGTATTGAAATTAATATTGCCTGTAGTTCATTAACATACATTAAGCAGGAAGCAGATATGTTCTCGAAGTCGAAGCGAAAGGTCATATTTGATACTCAGTACTGACATCATTTTGTCGTTCTTTCCCGAGTTTTGTAAGGAAAAATTCCATGGAAAAGGTAGGAAATGGGCTTGTAAAAGCAAGGAAGTGCACGTGGTTTTCAAAACGTGTGAAAGTTTGGGTCAGGACACAGTTTTGTACATAGTATTTTGTAAAGTTGTTATAGTGAAAATCCTTTTTCTTTTTTTTTCTTTCTCTTTTTTTCCCCTTTGCTACAGTATGGCTATCCAAGTTGACAAGTTCAATTTTGAGAGCTTCCCAGAATCCCCCGCAGATGGGACACAATATGCGAATGCAAAGCAGCTGGAGGAAGAAAGACAACAGGCAAAAGGTCTGGAAATTAACAGCAAGCTGGATATTTGCTGGAAAATTATATCCTTTCATAAGTACTTGCTTGAAAAATACATAAATAGGTGCCCTATGACATTTTATTTAATAATTGAACTCACTTTATAACAGTGTTACTGAAAAGAAAAGTAATTATAACTATGAGCCTTATAATAATTATGGACTTATGTTTAAGGTTAATTGTGCTGTATGTTGTTTAGATGATGTCTGGATCTTACTATAATGGCTTTTTTTCTGAATCACTGAGACTTACTGAAACCCTGTGTGCTTTACCCAACACTTAGGGAGCATAGATTGATGAGAAGTGGTTTTATGGGGCCAAAATTTTCAGTTCTCTCCCAACACTGTGTAAGGGAGTCATAAAGAGATGCATGAAGCTGGATTTAGAAAGTTTTCGTATATTTAATTACATTTCAGCAAATCAGAACATATTAGAATAATTTCTTTCTAAGTCTTTTTAACAGATGTAATAATATATCTAATCTTGGATAGCTGTCTTAAGGCTTAGAAAGGACTTCAGCGATGACTTAGTCATCCTAAACATAAAATCCTCATAATAATTCTAAATGCAGTAATGTATTCTGTTATTAATAATAAGAGTTTACATTAAGCAGCTTTCACATACCTTCAGTTTAGAGTTAGAATAAGCCAATGGTGCTTTTGTAAATTCCATGATTTCCATTAAAACTGTTACGCTTTGCTTTCAGAAATAAATTTTTTCATAACTGTCATCAGGGAAACATTTTCTGCAGCCAGTAGTCCCCAAACCATGTGCTGATACTCAGCATCCTTCAGGAGACTGATGTTTTTTAGTCAGATCATCCTCACATCTGCATGATGCCAGGAATTGAGAGAAGAGTGGCAATCAAATCATGGTTTATCCTTAGAGATATCTTTTTGTGCTTATAATGTATTTTATCTAGTGATCTGAAATGATTTTTTTTTTTAATTCCTAATTATTAAAGCTGCACAAATCTGCACAGGATTAGTCAAAGGGAAGATGTGTGATATAAATGAGATTCCTAGTGCCTATTTCCATCCGGACTCCCTAGGCAGCATTTCAGAAAGAATTCCATTTATGCAAAAATGTCAATATTTAACTGGAACTTGCTCAGAAAATTTTTCTGTTATGGAGAGATATAAATATTCTTTGATAGCATAGCTGAATTGTCATGTCAGAATTGAATGTGTAGTTGTAATAATTTTGTCAGGGTGTAAAACTACATCCTCATTCATTTCTGTTGCTGAGCAACACTGTTTACATATCTTCTGTGTTCTGTATTTAAACCCAGTTTTAATATTCAGGCTATCATGGCTGAAACATAAGTCAATGCCTTAGAAAATTAAGAAAATAATACATGAATTCTGTTTGTTAAATTAAGTGCAAGGATTAGTTTCAGTGCTTTTAAGATTTGTTGTGAATGTTGAATGTTTTCTTTGTTCCTAGAATCAAAGGTGTTCTGACATAAGGTACTGAATTACATGTGTGTGCTTAAAAACTCTTGAAGAAACACGTGTTGTTTGGTATGTTTCATGTCTCAATTAGAGTAAATCTTTCATAGAATCATAGAATCCTTAGAGTTAGAAAGGACCTTTAAAGGTCATCTTGTCCAAGTCCCCTGCAATGAACAGGAACATGCACAGCTAGATCAGGTTGCCCAGGGCCTGATCCAGGCTCACTTTGAAAGTCTCCAGGGATCATTAACCACATCTCTGGTCAGCCTGTGCCAGTGCCTCACCACTCTCAGTGTAAAAGACTTTTTCCTTATGTCTAACTTAAATCTACCTTCTTTAAGCTTGAAGCCATTTCCGCTTGTTCTGTCACCACAGATCCTGCTAAGGAGTCTGTCCTCTTCTTTTCTGTAGCTCCTCTTTAAATCTTAAAAGGTCACTATCATGTCACCTCTGTGCCTTCTCTTAAACAGACTGAACAGCCCCAGCTCTCTCAGCCAGTCATCCTAGGAGAGGTATTCCATCTCTTGGGTCGTTTTTGTGGCCCTACTCTGGATGCGCACCAACAGGTCCATGTCTCTCCTGTACTGAGGACTCCACATCTGGACTCATTACTCCACGAGAGGCCTCACCAGCACAGAGCAGAGGGGCAGGATCACCTCCCTCGACATGCTGGCCACACTTCTTTTGACGCAGCTCAGGATGCAATTGGCTTTCTGGGCTGCGAGGGCACATTGCTGACTCATGTCCAGCTTCCCATCCACCAGTACCCCCAGGTACCCCCCCAAGGAGGCAAGGCTATGCTCAATCCTTTCATCCCCCAGTTTGTATTGGTAATAGGGGTTGCTGAGACCCAGGTGCAAGATCTTGCATTTGGATTTGTTGAACCTCATGCGGTTCACCTGGGCCCACTGCTCAAGCATGTCCAGGTCCCTCTGAACGGCATCCCATCCTTCTGGTGTGTTGACCACACCCCACCACTTGATGTCATCAGCAGACTTGCTGAGGGTGCACTCAACCCCACTGTCAATGTCACTGATGAAGATATTAAAGAGTATTGGTCTCAGCATTGGCCCTTAAGGGACACCACTCGTCACTGATCTCCGTCCAGATATGGAGCCACCACTCTCTGGACTTGATCCTGCAGCCAGTTCTTCATCCATTGAATAGTCCACCCAACAAATCCATTTCTGATCTTTTTATTTCTTAGAGCAACATTTAGGTGTCAACTGTGGAAAAAACCAAAACAGCACAGTTCTCCTCTCGCTTTGGCTAAGTCAGAGAAAACTAATTTCTGAGAAAGCTGTCCTTCCACCAGAATAATTTGATACTGGCCAGCAGTTATTATTTTAGACATAAAGATAGATAGCTTGCCTGTGTAAGCTTTGTTTCCTTTCCTGTAGCCAGCAGTTTAAAATTTAAGAGATTCAGTGTTCTTAAGTAAGCAAAGAAAAGCTGATGAGTATCTCCTGCACCAGTTGTTTTTACACTTAAAATACAATTGGATATATGGTAGAAACAGTAAGAAGGAGATTAGCTCAGTGTTTTATAGCTTTTAAGTCAATCAACTTGGTGAGCTTGGTAAGAAGCTTACAATTCCTTAAATCATTACAGTATTCACTTGGTAGTATATGAAATCATCATCTGAACAAACG
The DNA here is from genome assembly GCA_016647715.1 of Pavo muticus. Lineage (NCBI taxonomy): Eukaryota > Metazoa > Chordata > Aves > Galliformes > Phasianidae > Pavo > Pavo muticus. The sequence continues at coordinate 393,758 of JACDJE010000151.1, forward strand.
CTTCAAATTTTAAGTGTGTGGATGACACTGAACAGAATAGAGTACTTCAGTTGGAAGGGACCAGCAAAGATCATCTAGTCCAACTGGTTGCATACTTGAGAGCTAACCAAAGTTAAAGCGTATTATTGAGAGCCTTGATCAAAAGCCTTTTGGAACTCTAACAGGCATGGAGCATCAGCCACCTTGCTAGAACCCTGGTCCAGTCTTTCATCACCATCATTGGTAAGGAAATTTTTCCTAATGTTCAGTGTGAACCTACCCTGATACCACTTTGTGCCACTCCTGCATGTCCTCTCATCTGTTACCAGGGTCCGTAGATATCACCTCCCTCTGTTCTTCCCCTCTCCAAGAAGTTGCAGAGAGCAATGAGGTTATATCTCAGCCTCCTTTTCTCCAAACTGGACGACCCAAGTGTTCTCAGCCTCTCCTCATAGGATATGCTTTCCAGCCCTTTCACCATCTTCATTGCTCTCTTTTGGATACTTTCAAGTATCTTAACATCCTTTTAACATTGTCTGCAGTGAAAAGTTTATAGAGAACCCCTATGAGGGCCAAAAACGGTTTACAAATAATGAGGATTTCAAGTTGTATCCATATGTCTTTAGGAACATCAAAAATATCTTCCAATATAAAAAGTACATTTCCATTGCTTTATTCATTCAGATATTCAGGGCTTCAAGTGATGAGATTTCTGAGTGCTTCATTTATGAAAGCAATGTAACGCTTGATCAGTTTTCATATACTTTTGGAGGGCTGAAGGCAGGAGGTAAAGACAACACAGCATATTATTCATTGTAACCTCTGTACATTTTTGATAGAATGAAAATTAGTAGGGAAATAGACCTTCAGTGAAAGCTTACTGCCATGCTGTTTCAATTAAGAAAAATTCTGAAGTAATTTAACTTTGAGTGTCATTGAGATTATAGGTGTATTGAGATAATTTAAATTAAGAACATGCTGTCTTGTTTTTTAGCATCTGGTAGATGGCATCTGGTTTCAGCTTAACAACCAAGGTTTATTGTTTTAATGCAGGATTTGAACAGATGGAGCACATGTAGTATTAAGGTGGCTAATATTTTCAAGTTGTGCTTCTCTTCATATTTTATAAATATTTTTAAACAAAATTTATATTTTTTTGCAAGGAGCTTCTGTGCATGCTGTCTCTTGGATCAAGGCATCTGCAACAAGTGTTCTTTAAAGTCTGCAGAGTGCTGTCTGTGGTTCTGAGTGCTCTGTCTCTTCGTGTTTATACTGATACTCTCTCTTGGTTTCTTCAAAATCTGGAGTTAAAAAGCATTGCATTCCCCATGTGGTATTTGAAGGGCAGGTTATGCCTTTCTTTATGCTCTTTAAACACAGTGCTCTTTGTTAGACTCACTATAGCTTCTTACTCTTCAGAATATTCCATTGATCTGTGCATTCCACATTTTAACTGAAGAATCTCAGATATATTCACACTCATTTCAGAGAATTTGGTCACACGGAAGTGATCCCCAGCTGAACATTGATAAATCCTTGTATATTTTTTCAAAAAGAAATGCAAAATATGCAAGGATTTATCAATGTTCAGCTGGCTGATGGGATTTTTTGTGGGAAGCACAGAAAGGTTTAGTTAAAGATAGCATCACAAAGTTATTCATGCTCTACTTTTGTATCTGCTTTTGTTTGACTAACTCTTGGGGACCAGTCCATCCCCATCCTCTAGCTCTGGGTACCTCTTCTCAACCCTCCTGTTGAAGTGAGATAAGAACATCTTTGCTGGCAGACTGGCAAGTCTTGTGTGTCTGGCTTTTAACTTAATACCTCGAAGGGTGGACACCAAAGCCTCTAGAGTAGTGGGAGAACAACTGAGAAGAGGTAAATGTGTGGAAGCATATGGATGCCTGAATTGCAGAGACTTGAAAACTTGGAGGGAATGGATGCCATTCAGAGCAAGGTGGAGAATTGGAATAACCTTATTGATTTCAACAAAAAAAAGGAAACTCTTGCACCGGTAGAGGAGCTATTCTGTGCATCAGTATAGACTAGGAACTAGACAGCTAGAAAAAAAGGACAATTGGTTCCTGTTGGATATTGTCATCTGTGAGTTGGTGATGTATCCTTGTATCGCCATGTCTTGCCCTCCACAAATGAGAGTATAGCAGCAAGTCAATAGAAATGACTGTTATCATAGGATCGTAGAATGGCTCTGGTTGGATGGTACCTCAGAGGTCATCTAGTTCAAACCCCCACCATGGACAAGGTTGCTACCCACTAAGTCAGGCACTAGATCAGGTAGCCAAGGACCCCCTCCAACCTGGCCTTGAACACCTCCAGGGATGGAGCATCCACAACTTGTGTGGGTGACCCGTTACAGTACCTCACTGCCCTCCTGCTGACACTTCTGCGTGTGCATGTGGAATACTGTCTTTGATCTCTCAGTGTGACAAAGATATTGAAAATATGATGTAGGAGGCTGCCAGCATGATTAGGAGGCCCCTGTGACCTCCCTTCTTGGGGATCAGGTTTTTTTCTTTGAGTTCCTAAGGGATGGTTGTGATGAAGGCTGAACTAGACTGTGAGAGATGCTCAGTGAAAGGATGAGATGAGTGTAGCATGTTACTGCCAGACAAATTCCAGTGAGGAACTGGGAAAAAACCTTTTCACAGTGACAATCCAGTAGTAGAACAGGTTGTCCATAGGTGCTGTAATATTGTTGTTTTTGAAGGTACTGAAAAAATCTGAACAAGGCCTTGATGATGTACTGTTTTCACTGCTTTGAGCATAGGGTTGTGCAGTGACCTCCGGAGCTGGCTTCCAGTGCAGGTTGTTCTGTGATTTGTACAGCCATGCAGTGAACTGAATAAGAAAATGACTGTTGAAAACGAAACTCCTCTTCCTCTCCCTATCTCCTGTTCTCCCTAGATTTGGTTTTCAGACTGAGAAATTTTCAAATTTTGTGAATGAACTTCAATTTCAGTGAAGCAAGATGATGAAGTTTTAGAATCATACTCATGAAAATATTCTGAATCTAGCCCTAAAAGGCCTTAAAAATGAGATTTCACATGCTACCTTAAATATCATGCTCAATCTTTAACTTAACTAATAGGCTTTTTTTTTTTCAACCTCAACATTGATTTCTGTGATTTCTGTGAAGTCTGTCCTATTTGAAATATTTTATTACAGCTTAAAAATCTGTGTTGTGTTCCTTCCACTGGTCTTTCTTTTCTATATTTAAACTTAATTGGTATCTTTTTCTTTCTTTTTATTTAATCGCATTTTCATTCAGTCATGTTGCTGGTATTGTTCTGCAGCGTAGCTATTCTTTTCTTGATATGTGGAATCCAGAGTTGGAAGAAATACTTCAGGTGAGGCTTCCTGTGGACTAAAGGCTACATATCCCATGTTTCAGATATGATGCTTGCTCTGAGGCCACTATCTTCTTTCCAGGTGTGTTTTGTTTGACTGATTTTGAGCATGTAGTCACAGAATCATAGAATGGCTGAGGTTGGAAGGGACCTTAAAGATCATCTAGTTCCAACCCCCGCTCTGCTGTGGGCAGGGTTGCCAAGCACAAATAACCAACTAATTACTCCAACTTTCATTTAATCTCATCTGATTTCTGGAAGTTCCCCTCATTTATTAGGTTTCTGAACACTGACATCTTTTGCAAATACATAAATTTTATGAATGTTTTTGTATTTCATCATCTAAGTAGCCAATCAGAATTTTGAAATGATTAAGTGTTGGACAGAAACTTGAGTCATCTCCTTTGATATGTTCTCTGGATTTGACAGCAAACCACTGGTAACTGTTACTGAAACAACACTTCTCTATCTGTCTGTTCAGCTTCTAATGACTTCATATTGATCATAATTATGAAGCTCCCGTTAGGAAAACGTTACGTGTTTTGACACTTTTGAAAATCTGTAAAGGTTTCCTAAGAAATACTTTCATTAGATGAAGCTTTATATTGCCATACATCTTCTTAACGTCAGCAATTGTTCGCAGTAGCAACTGTTAAAGTTAGGAAACTCATTAACTGCATGTAATTAGTTTTAATAATGAAGTACCACAATAATAATAAAGTAGAAAGCTTAAAATATGACTAAGACTACTGCTATAAGTAAACTCTGATCATTAATCATTTAGATTTGTTTTTCATTAGTATAATCTTCTTTATGAACATTCGCTAATTTGTTTATGGTTATGTGCATGCTTCCACCTGTATTTATTTGCAAAAGAACTCAGGAATATAGTATTGAAAATAAATCGCTTTGGAAAGATGCTAGATGTGGAATTCTGCGTAGCAGAGAGAAAAAAATCATTAATTGCAGAATCATTAAAGTTGGAAAAGACCTCTAAGATCATCCAGTCCAACCATCAACCCATCACCACCATGCCCACTCAACCATGGCCCTCTGTGCCACATCTGCACATTTCTTGAAAACATCCAGGAATGGTGACTTCACCGCCTCCATGGGCAGCCTGTGCCAGTGCCTCACCATTCTTTCTGAGATGACTTTTTTCTCTAATATGCAACTGGAAAATTGTTATATAGATTTTTTTTTAAAAACTGTCTTGTCTTTTTAGGCTGAAGTTTTTGGGTAATGTGCCATGTTACAGCTGTAGGCACCCAGCCACGCATTAGACAACCAAGATGGTATAAAAGACTACATTTTTTGTAGGGGAGGTAACTAGTTCATTTGACTGTCATTCAGGTTTTCAGTATGAGACAGTTTACATTATATACCATCTGTTGCTAAAATACTTGAATTAAAGGTGTCTACATGATAAAATTAGATTACTTTTTTTTAATAGTATCTGGTAGTTACGTGTTCATTGGCTCTGAGGCCCTAATTGAAACTAGTCTTATTGTTCAAATGAAAATGTCTTGAATTTCCCAACCTGAAGAGTTGCACTTGAAACAGGAAGTCATCTGTTTCATTCCAGACTGATGCATGTGCTGTTAATAACAAAGAGTTGGCTATTGGAAGTGAGACCCAGGAGATGAGAGGCGTTTAAAAATGGGACTACTATGGAATAGCAGGTTTGTGATGGCACTGACAATTCAGCAAAATGTGTGCAGGTTTGTAAGTAGATAGATTCTACAATGTCAGACTTCAACAGCCTGTAATTCATTCTTATCTGTGCAGGGGTGGGTTTTTTTTTTTTTGGATGAATTTTAGATTCTGGGTCTCCTGTCATTTATCAGATTGCACTGTGAGCAAACATTGGAAGGCTATAATAGCACTCCCTGCTCCAGCTGTTTTGCTTTCATTGGTATCTAAAGGCTTAGCTTAGAAATAGGCAAACTTGGATTAAGTTGTCCTCTCTTTTTGCTGTCATTTTATCTCTGAATGTTTTGGTTAATTTTCATCTACGAGGTGATGTGTTTGCTTCAGTATTCAGTGTTAGCACAGTCAGGGGACAAAGATCTCAGTACTATTGAAATTCATTGCTATTTGTAACCATTAGGCGTGCTCAGACCATCTCACCATATCGAGTTTGTCTGTCAACATCACTGATTTTTGCCTTTGAGTCTGCTTGGCAGCAGAGCTTGACCTGGACTTAAGATACAGGATGCTTTGTGAGCAAAATTTGAGGTATTACTGTTGAGGATTTGCTGGCAAAGGAAAGCATGTTTTTTGAATTAGTTTGTGCAACTCAGACAGCTATTTTATGTTTGAGCCTGTTTTGCCATGACCATGGGGAAACCTGAATGCCACTAGCACTGAGAGGTCATTTTGTGGAATAATCTGAAGACAGTGAGGTTGCATTGATTATTACATAATGTAGATTGGAAGGAACCTCTTTCTTCTAGGTCTGGTATAACACCCTGCCTTGCAACTTTTGTCTTTTGCCCCCATTCATTTTATTGTGTTCCTCCAAGAATAATCTAGCTCCATCATCTCTATACTCTCCCACTATGTTATCAATGAAATTTCTTCCAATGCTTTCTTCTCAAGACTAAACAAACCTTGGACAGTGTTCCAGGGAGTATTTTGTTTTCTTTTACCAGGGAGCAAAACCTGGACAAAGGGCTTAAAAAGTGTGAGCAGGTCACTGTTCTTATTAATTGAGGTATAGCCGTGTATTATCTTTTAAAATCCCTGCAAACACCTGCCATACACTGGGAATAATGGCCAAAAAATAGACTTTCTTCTGATTATTCCAGTCACCTGAAGGAACATTTCGTATTTTTATTACTGTTAAGGAAATATCACATGCATAGCAAAACATTTTGCATCAAGTTTAAGAGGTGGTTGGCTGTAGAAATAACCTGCAGATGTGCTGAATTTGGAACTGCAAAAATATGTTTTCTTTATGAATACGTGGACCTGGTTTGATAGCATTTACCAATAACAAACTTTGGAGAATCACCTGTTTGGTAGTCATGTTGTGTTGATATCTGAGACATTGGGCTTTCCATGGACGTTTAAGCAGTAAAAATTTGTAATATTCCAGGCACCACTGTGAGCCAGTTTAAGTAAATTACAGTTAAGTTAGTCTAACATTAGAGTTAATGGCAGCTGTTCTGTTTTAAAACTTCTTTAAAATGCTGCCTTTTTATTAGTGTTTTCTCTCATTACATTCTTAGATTAGAGATGAGATAACAGAATTATTTATCTGCCGTATCTGTAAAGTACTTCCTGTTATGTATTCACTATCCTATAATTTGGTTTATGGAAATTATTCTGCTGTGCTGGTGTCCTGGGTCTTATTTTGCAGCAGCAATGTTTTTCTGAGGAGGCAGGCAGCTGCCTCGGATTTTCCAAATAGGTGGTTTTGTGTAGTGTTGTTTATGGCTTTCAGACTCTTTTCTTAGGGTTTGTGAATTCTTCATTTGTAGACCTTTTAGGGAAATTAAAGCTTTTTAATACATTTTTCTCAAGTCATAATAAGAGCTATTACAAAAAAAAAAAAAAAAGTTGGAAGAATGGTATAAACTGTATTGATTCCCTATTTGAATCGTCTCCTTGAGCTCTTGAGTCTCAGCCACTGACTGTTAGATCTCGTTTTAATGTGAGATTTCAGTAATTTTTTTAAAGCCTCCTGGAGAGCCTGTGAAATTATGCCTGTGGTAAAAATCAGTTGTCTTCAGTACCTGTTCATTTTGTTTTCAGTGATGCAGATGAGAACATACCTCATGGGTCAGATGATGTGCCTGTCCTTGTTGAGTTTTGAGCTCATAGATTCCTCTACCTTTGTTTGCTTATTTTTGAGAAAGATATTTCCAGTTTTTTGGAGTAGTAGGGTGAAACCTTGAGGCATCTTCCTAGGAGTTCAGCCTGTTATTATGTTCGGATGTCACTTCACCTGTTGTTGTTTCAGTAGAAGATTCCTAAGTTGGAAAAGGGGTGTTTTCATGGAGCTTATCTGCTGTATGTGTGGCCATAGAGGAGCTGTGATCGCTCCACTTCCACTTTATCCTGAAGTTATATACCTGAAGGGAGGGTACAAATTGGCCAGAGCCAGGCTCATGGGTGCCTATTGACAGGACAGGAGGCCATGGGCACAGAATGGAGCCCAGGAGGTTCTCTCTGAGCATCAGGGTGCAGTTCAGTGCTGTGCTGGTGACAGAGCACTGGCACAGGTTGCCCGGAGATGTTGTGAAGTCTCCTCCCTGGAGATCTTCCAAAGCTGCCTGGGCACGGTCCTGGGCACCCTGCTCTGAGTGCTCCTGCTTCAGCAGAGGTTGGACCAGATGAACCCAGGGGATCCTTCCAACCCTGACTATGTCTCATTACTCTTTCTACCTGAGACAGGGGCTTGTTGTGGTACAAAACCATGCCAAAGTCAGTGAATGCAAAACTTCAGCTTCAGTCCCACGTTATTATCTTTATGTTACTATTATAATTTCTGTGTATCATTTATAGTTACTGCTCTTAATTTGTTTAATTGGAAAACGTAATCCTTGTGTTCCGTTGGATATCACCTAACCTTTTATATCAGAACTTGTGTAAGATATTTTGAAGATGAGTACAAATAGGGATTCTGTTACTCCCAACAGTTGATTTCAGTGCTTCACTGCCTGTAGATTAAGATCTCCTAATTTTTTCTTACTTCAGTCTGAGCTTGTTGCTGAGTTAGTACAGGACTGTGTATGAGAGAAGCTTAAAGGTTACATGCCTGTGCAGTTCTGTTGTGAAGTTCACCCTGTATGTACGCTGTCTGCCTTGCATAACACTCCTTACATATCCATAGATATCACACCAAGCCATCATTCAAAACTAACCTACCCCACGTTTGTTCTGTTTTGTATTTCATCATTCTGGTTTTCAGATTGTTTTTAATGATCATTTTGAATTGGGATCCTGCACTGCATACTTCCAGATTCTGCATTTTCAGAGCTTCCTGACATTTATTCTCTCACTCTTTAGTATGGTTCAGACACTTCTTACCTTTGTATCTTTGTATTTATCACTCCTCAGTGGATTAAAATGTTTATAGTCTGAAGATGTGAACAGCTCTAATTACTACTGTTAGGCAATTCATTGGCTAATAAGCCCAAATATATAATTGTAACCGTTAATGAATCTTGACGTTGCAGTTTTAATTTGCAGTCATAAAATCTGTGCATATTGCATGCTCTTTTTCTCTCTGAATCAAAGTTTTCCTTAATTCTAATTTACCCTTCCTTGAAGCGTGAAGGGGAAGCAAGCGTGGAAGGCGTTCTTAATCAACTGGTCCTGGAGCATCTACAGTTGGCTCCTCTCCAGTGGGGTGAGTAATGTCAAAATCTGCTGATGATTTCTTCTGAGGAGATACTGGTTTGTAATTTCTGGCAGCACGAGAATGATAATATTTTCATTCACTGATGATCTACGACACAGAAGAATTTGCTAAGATTTTTTTCCATTAGATGTTTTGCTTATGATTTAGCTGAAGAGAAATGTAAGGTGTATATCTTTTAAGTATCACTGCTCAAGTGATAGTAAATATGAAAACTGACTGTACACTTTTGCCTATACTTTGTGGTATCAGTATTTTGTAGGAGAGGTGGCTTCTGCTGAAATTTTCCCTTTGTTTGACAATGCATGTTCTTAAATTTCACTAAAATATTTTCACGGAATTGCAATATAACTTGTGGTGTATTTCCAATCATGATTGCATTACTAGTTTTTTTAGTAGTCCTTATAAATCTTTATTTTGCATTTAGAATGATGTTCCAACAATTAACTATTGAATTACTTTCATTTTGAAGGGTCTTGACAATGTGACTTCTATCTGAGGTTCTTAACAAGGCTAGAGTAGTTGTTTTGGAACACGTGGTGCTTTATCCCCAGACCTTCTATTGCCATGATAGGGTGCAGGAAAAGGTTGCTGCATTTGTAAGAAAATTGTTTTCAAAGTCTTTGTTTTTAAATTCAGTGCTCCTTGCTTTAATGAATCTGATGACCTAGAGAGGATCAGTTTTGAGGAACAGCGGTCCATCACCATTGTCTGAGTTAACTATTAAAACTGAAAAGATCCCCCAAAATCCCTTTTTTGCACATGCTATTTTTTCCAAGTACCTGGACCATCTACAATGCATACATAAAAACTTGTATACACACCTGAGTTACGGATGGGAAGGTTAAAACTGGTAATGCTTTAAGTTTGTTGCGTTGTAAACATGTCAAACTTTTACCGTAAACATCTTTGTCTGAAATCATGCTTATCTGCCATCTGCTCCTCAGAGGATTCAAAGATTTGGTTGTATGTGTTTTTATGATGTCTTTGGGGATGATTGCCCTGGTCATCATCAGTAAAACAAACAGCGTGTATTTCATGTGTCTTGACAGCTCAGGTCCCTTGGGAGTCATCTTAGTTCTGCTGAGTCCCACTGACCTTGTTTGTAGCTTGGGCTCTGTGTTTGTAAATCTTTCCTTAGTACTCTTGCACTGTTGAAAAATTTTCTTAGTTGTTTTCTTTTAATTTTCTTTTTGCTGCCAAACGCCAACTTCAGACCTCCTATAAAACAGGCTTTTACAGTCATGGGACTGTATTTTCAAATCCAGCCTAAGTGGTGATTTTCACTGGAATTTGATCCATGTAAATACACATTTTGCAGGTCTGGTTTGTTTTCACGCCTAATAAATTCTCAAATTGAAGTTACTATTGAATATATTATCCTATTTGTATAACACAAGAAATGTCTTAAAGTAGAAGCTGTAGCTCACTGGAAAAAATATTGAAAAGTGCCTGATGTAACTTGAAAACAAAAGCAAAAAGTAAAATAAAAAGCAATGGAGGATTTTCTTTCAGTGAGCAATAATTTCAAATATTCAGTAGCATAATATTCGCTACCCAATCTCACCACTCTGCAGCCAGGTAAACCTATATGCAGCCATCATGAGGTAAGCTAATCAGCTCCCTCAGGAAGTGTGCTATGGCAATACAGGCTGATGTTGATTTATTAGTGCATGGGGTGGATGAGGATTTAAACGATTGTCTTTTCAACTCAGTAGTTCCCACCCAGAAGGTGGCAATGATGATGTCTTGTCAATGAAAAGTTTTTACAAGAGTTTACAAGAGTTTTTAATGAAGAGTTTAGACAAGGAGATGCATTGTCTTTGAGAATGTAAATTTTAGCCAGAATATGTTTCCTATTCAATAGTTAGAGGCATTGTAAAATGCTATGTGTTTCCAGTCATCCAGGACGTAATGCAAATTCTGTTTCTCTCTTCTTTTTCCTCTTATTTTCAAGTGATTGAAGCAATCTTTGTGCTTTCATATGATGTATTATAGACCCTAGCTGTCTTGTACAAATCAGCTTTCTTAGTGATAGTAGTCTGTGGCGAGTACCAATAATGAGATAATCTTATGCAAGCTATCTTAGATGTTCTTCGACCATTAACATTTCTCCTTAATGAAAACTGTCATCTTAATGTATATAATGAATAGGGCAATATTTACGAATGTTCTTTTCTCATCCTGCCTCTCTGAATTTTTTGAAGTTTTTGCTAAGTTACTTCAATGCAATACGATAGAATAGGCTACTTGAGATTTTTTTCTCTTTATCTTCACACTATTTGTAGTCACAGCCTGCTTTGCTTTGAGTTTTTCTTTTCTGTAGAAAGAATAACTGACATTTTAGTGTGAATGTTCCTTATGTTAGCTATCATTGTAATGCAGCCTTTAACTGTATTAGCTAAGAAATGTTGCCCCAGCGTTGTGCAACAAAATTGATTCAGTGATTATTCAAAGCTTTTCCTATATTGATGGCTACGTTGAAGGGTTTACTTTATTAAAACTGCTCACACTGAAACATGAATGAATATTTAAAATGGTTTTGATTAAAAAATCACTGGCTCTTGTTCAGAATTAGAAAATCTGGACTTCAAGATTACTTTTAAATTTGACATGCTTAATTCATACTACATTTCTAAAAGTATAAAAGTATTTTGAAATAGGTTTTCATCTGAATTTGACAATCCTGTCTTTGCCTCATCAAATACAAGGCACAGAATATTATTAAAAGTTGATGGCACTGAAATTTTGTTGTAAAGGTTAGAAGTCCAGGCCTGGGGCCCCCAGCACAAGAAAGACGTGGAACTCTTGGAGTGGGTCCAGAGGAGGGCCGCTAAGATGATCAGAGGGCTGGAGCACCTCTCCTATGAAGAACGGTTGAGGGAACTGAGCTAGTTAAGCTTGGAGAAGGCTCTACGGAGACCTCATTGTGGCCTTTCAATACTTGAAGGGAGTGTATAAACAGGAGGGGCTACAGCTGTTCATGAGGGTATAGTGATAGGACAAGGAGGAATGGTTTTAAACTGAGACAGTGGAGATTTAGTTTGGATATTAGGAGGAAGTGTTTCACTCAGAGGGTGGTGACACACTGGAACAGCTTGCCCAAGGAGGTCGTGGATGCCCCATCCCTGGAGGCATTCAAGGCCAGGCTGGATATGGCTCTGGGCAGCCTGGTCTGGTGGTTGGTGACCCTGCACATGGCAGGGGGTTGAAACTAGATGATCATTGTGGTTCTTTTCAACCCAGGCTATTCTATGATTCTATGAAGTCAGCCCAGAAGGTTGTCAGCTGGAGGAAAAAAGTGGCTCTTAGTGGACAGTGAGGGTTGTTATTTCATCTGATAAAGTGATTGGAGAAGGAAAAAAGTATTTAAAACATGAAGAATCATAAAAAAGGAAATATGTCAGAGGGGAGAGAGAGAGTTCTTAATATGTTGTTAAAATTGATTTTAAGATTTAAGACATCTCTGGAAAATGAAGTTGTCTATTAGCGAGGTTAGTAAATCACACGTAATTGGAAAACATAATCTTGCTCAACATCAGCAAGTTCAGTGTTCTCTAAAATTTATGACATATTTTCTTTTTACTGCCGGGCAACAAACCAAATGTAGAAATAGATGTGGTTTTAAGGTGCATATATTAATATCATAACGTCAAGGAAACACAGCCTGCAAAGTTTAATGAGGAGAACCAAGACTCCTCCAAGGAATATGTCTTACAAATCCTGTGGTTAGATTTGAAAATGATCAGATGGAAGCAAGTATAATTACTTGCAGTGCAGTATTTTTTCAGTCTTTATTTGATTTATGTTACAATGTTTTGCAAGCAAGCAAAATTTGGACACCAGACAGTTAGCAGTTTGATGGTACTCTCCTGCATTTTATAGCAAAATTATCAGAGGTACAAATGCCATGCAGAAAATGTTGTTACTGAACTTGAAATAGACTGAATTTGAAATAGGCTTTTGATTAAACCTGGAATAGGCTGAGCCTGGGATACTCCTGCATTAAAATTTGAGAAGTACCTCTTAAACCAGAGATTGCCAGCATTTTGCTTGCTGTACACAAATCCTACAGCAGCAGCGTTTTTGAAATTCCCCTCTTACGTGAAACAAAAACAACTTATCTCACTGGCTGCATAAACAAGCTAAAGACCTTGTGTTTTCCTAATGGTCTTTATATGTGGAAGATGTATTAGAGAAGTGTGATTTAGAATTATAGACAAATCTTGAAGTGCTACGTGTCCTAGTGTATAGGGCAAATATTTAGCTTTTCTTTCCCTGTAGAAACTGGCTGAATAACTGAAAACCAGTGATTATACATAAACTCTGAGGATAGTACTTACAGTCGTTTTCTAGGAACCATGCAAATGTCAAGCATCACCACAGGCAAAGACCAGAAATAGCTTTAAGTTTTCATTCATTCTTTTATTTCATTCAGTCATTTCATTCATTCTTCACTCTTCCTTTCTAATATTACTTTTATTGGAGGTGATAGCATTCAACTTAATCACGGAGTTAAATGCAGTTCATAATGCAGGACGTTTCATTCTCTAACATGTAATTGAGGGGAAAACTAACAATACTGTTGAATGCTCTCTAGATCAGAATTAGGGAAAGTGGTGATTAGTATCCAAAATCTTAGTTTTTTACATATAGACAGAAAATACTCCACATTTTGTTGTTGGTTCACAATAAATTGTTGGTCTGCTTGCATGGTGCAGGCATATTATAGTTAGAGAAAGCTCAGAAAGTCTGAACTGAAGAATGATTTTAAATTGTTCCTCCCAGGTAGCTGGCAAAGAGACAGTAGAGAGGTAGATTTAAAACTACTATGGAGTGTTTAATGAAGATGGAGCACCTGACAGCTTGTTTGGAAGTTCTGTCTGGTTAAGTTTTAATAGAACATCTTATGGAGCTATTACTTCTTAAAGAAACTATCTTAATAATATATTGTTTCTTTTAAAGAGCATCAAATCACAGTATTTTTTCACAGCTTATATAATTTCACGGAACTTAATTACTGAAACTACTCACCCATTTTATTTTGCATTTTCCAGTCTGATCTTAGACCATAATTAAATCTTTGTTTCCACAGTTTGTTATTAACTGTTAAGAATTGCAGCAGTGTCGAATCAACCTGTCCCCAATATAGAGGAAAATGTTTTAAAGTGTCTGTCAGTGAGAAGATGATGGAGCCAAACGTCCCTGAGCTCGTTCTTCGGATGCTATCTTGACACCCTGACAGCTTGTTGTCCCCAAGGGCCCATTTAAAAGAGCCAGATCTCTGCCGACATGATTATTGTTAACAGTTTTATTTTAGTCAGGGCAGTCCTATAATGTTGCTCATTCTCCATGTTTGAAATGCCAGTGCTGCCCTGGTGTCGTTAAAAGAGCAGATTTAAGGGGAAACAGCAAGGAAGCAGTTTTGCTTTTTCTTTCAATAAACAAATCACTCATAGGCCCTCCACAAGGTCACATGGAAAACTCTATATAGGGATAAGATTGGGAACATGAAGCGATCAGGAGTGTGTGTGAATGTTGGTTCTTCAGAAATATTACAAATATTCATTTATCAAACTAAAATATTCTTAAATTATATTTTAGATTTACAGTAGAATGGCTATTACCATCAATAGAAAATTGAAACAGGAAAAACTGAAGAGGATGCTGTCTGTAAGGAAGAGAATCACAATCTGATTCATAGCAAGATGGAAATTGAGAAAGTCTGGAAACAAATGGATTTTACTAGGTAATCAACCTTTCTCATCCATTTAGAAAAAACTTCAGGTTTCTCATTTTTATTTTTAAGATGTAAGAAAGGTGGGAACACTTTCGTATCTTAACAGCTTGTGTGCAGGCTGTTTGGGAGGATATTTTGGCAATGTCAAACAAGCAACATGCTTTAGATACTGGGAAGTGTTAAGGGATTGGGGGGTAGTACACTGAAAAAAGGACTAACTTGATCAAAACTAGGGCATCTGGCACAAAATTAATGTTCTCACATGTCAAAACATGCTATTGTGTGATATGCTTTGAGTCAGCTGTTGTTGCTAATTCTTACCAAAGCCTTGGTTACCCAAATCTGAGAGGAAAAACTTGAAGAGAAAGGGTTTCAGACCTAAACGGATCGGGAGTGATTTCAAATAAAAGGTACTGAGGAAAAGTACAACACCATGAAGTGAAAATAAATGAACAAAACCTCATGTGAAAGGACAGATAGCTTGAGATGGCTGGATAGAGTGCCAGTGGTTACCTCCATTCAGATTTCTGAACAAACTGGTAGCTGAAGCCACAGATCCAGCATTTTTAACAAAGCACTGGGAGGAGGCTGGAGGGGAAATCATAGAATCGTAGAATGGCTTGGCTTGAAAGGAACCTTGAACATTATCCAGTTCCAACTCCCCTGCTGTGGCGGGGTTGCCACCCACCAGATCAGACTGCACAGGGCGCCATCCAATTTGGCCTTGGGCACCTCCAGGGATGGGGGCATGCACAGCTTCTCCAGGCAGCCTGCTCCAGTGCCTCATCGCTCTAGATGAAATTAACAACTTAAATCTTGAAGAGCAGCTTAAAGCTGCAAATTGCCTCCATTTCTGCATGTGGTGGCTTGACCTTGGCTGAGTGCAAGATGTCCATCCAGCTGCTCTCTCCTTCCACCTCTTCAACAGAAGGTGGTGGAAAACAAGATGAAAAAGCTTGTAAGAACAAGGTGAACACATACCAATTATGGTCACAGGCACAACAGACCCAACTTAGGGAAAATTAATTTACAGTCTTGACCACTAAAATAGATTTGAATAATAGGAAACAAAATGTAACAAATGCTAATGGAGTGTAAATATAGGTCTAGAACCATTCTTCTGCAATTTTGCCAGTGTGAACTGCTAGCAATTTTTTGCTTAAAAAAAGAGGAGAATAACCTGATGAAATATGCTGATGGCTCAGAGATGAACACCACCATCTCTTCAAGAAAGGATCAGGCTACCGCACAGGAATCGATAGATAATCTCAAAAATCAAAGTACCATAACTGAAATGGATGACATGTAGTCCAGAAAGGAAGGTTATCTGTTCTGAGACTAATGACACAGAGATCTGCTAGAAGTTCAGCTGTCTGAAGTGGCTGGAGAGGAATTGATTAAGTGTTGCTCTGAGCTACCAATGTGATTCAGCTGTGAAGAAAGGTGTTCAATGTCTGTGCAGGTCTCTAAAGGAACTTCCCATGGGAAGCTTCTTGCAGAAGAGCTCAAATCAAACCAGAGTAGGAAAAAATATGTTTTGTAGGTAATCAAGGAGTGAAGACTTATTGTTGGGTTTGTGTTTATGTTTGTGTGGGTTATCTTACTATGCTGAATAAAATCAGCTCAGATATCAAAAGCTTTCATTCTGGGAGGTGGGTTCTGTGTTCACTGCTTAGACATCTAATGCAGTCTCTCTTGCTTTGAAATATACTTTATCTGGTATAAATTGCTTTAATTTAGCAAAATCAAGGCATAGGAAAGAGAGTTGACTTAGTTCCAGACATCTGTCAGAGGACCAGGTTGCAAGGAGGGGACGAAGTTGCTGAAATATTGTGATTTCTGTCATAAGAAGCATACTGAATAGTGACTTTGTTAATAAATACAATTTATTTTGAAGGATGCTTAAGAATATTAATGCGATCTTAGAGCAGGAATACCAGTGGAGAGGAAATTACCACATGATGGTATTGGATTTAATATGAAAGGGAAATAAAAACCCAGAACCTTGTGGTAGCAGAATAATTAACTCAAGTTTGAGTCATGCACATACATCTAATAAATTTTGTTGTAATAAGTGAGTGACATTGCTTTCAGTATTTTGTTTTAGAAAACATTATTGTCTTTTTAAAACAAAACTATGACGAAAGATGTGTGCTTGGGTTACTTCTTTGTAGGAATATTGCTTACAACATTACTGTTAAGCCATAACAGGCGATTAAGGAACAGTGTAAGGATGATAAATTGTTGCATAGTTTTGGAGCAAGATGCTTACTTTTATAGGCATTATTATAAGCAAATTGAATAATAGATTACTTGAATATCCCAGTTAAAAATAAAAAGCTATCAAAATAATCTAGAAAATGGGTTACATTTTCAAAAAGAGGTGTAAAGACAATTGTAAGGAAGAAGATGGAGAAGACTAAGAAGCTCTCTTGTAAAGCAGTCAGTGAAAAGTATCACTGAATCTGCAGAGAAATAGATTTCTATTACTTTGATGGACACAGAAGATAGTATTTGAATAAAATATAGAGAAATGTAATTCAGCTTGTGGACAATTAGAAAAGAATAAAGCAAAAAAGATCAGAAGATGTATGTGTTAACAAGAGAGGCAAGAAAGATGCTTTGATCAGGCAGGATTTTAATTACCCAGCAATTAAATGAATTGTACAGTAAAGTGTGTAGAGAATGAGAAATGGAAAATATGCTAATTGTAGTGTAGGAACATTCTGAATAGCCTATGTAGGACAGGTTAAGTGTGTAATTGGTTTCAGGCAGTAAGCAAGAAAGGAGGCCTTATTCCAGAGGGCATACACTGAGCCTCGTTATCTTGCTTCCTACAGGTTTTAGATTTTGTTTTATTTCTCTTTCAGAAAATCAGGCATACACTTGGAACTGAATGACATGAGTGCTGTAAATGAAAGCAGTTTTACTCTGTATACAGTGGGCTTTGAATGAGGCTCTCTTACTAATAAAGTGTGCCATTGGGGTGGATTATAGCATTTTCTGTGGAAAAGCACAAATACACACAGCTGAAGTGTAGAAATTAATAGTTCAACAACTTCAGTGGAAACTTTTATTTTTGTATTTTGATAAAATCAATGAAACCAGCAATAAAGTGTTTGCGTGTGGGCGCACACACCCACACCCTTAATGGGTTTTGACCCTGCAGTTGGAGGGGGCCTGGTCTGTGATCAGCAGAAGTTCTCTGGTGAACAGACATTCTAAAGGGGGGTTAATTTGCAGTGTTCGTTCTGAAGTAGTCTCTTATTTCATCAAGGAAGCAGAAGTGAATTAATGAGTAGAAGAAACACAAATCCACCTCAATAAGCCTTGTAATGCTGAAATTAATAGCTTCCAACTGTCAAAACCTCAACAGTATGAGCATAGAGTACAACATACAGATTTGTACGAGGAAATATAAGCTTTGACTGAAGTCCTCTTACTTTTTTTTCTCATTTTTAGTGTTTGTTATTGATGTTGTTGTTCTCTCTTTTTCTCTCCAAATATAAGCTGTTGGTTTTAATCTGTTTTTTAGCTTAAGATATTTATTTTTCCATCTCCTCTTTACTCCATGTTGTGGTTTTTCTTAGCCGATTCATTCTCACCGTTGTCTCTTTGATAAAATGATGTTTGAACTTTTTGATGTTTTGTTTTAATTTTGCATACCAGACTTCTGTATTAAGAGATCATAATATATAAAAATATATTTAGAAGAGAGATTTTACAGTTTACAGTTTAGTAGAGGAAGAGGTCAATTTGATTTGATTGATTTGAATCTTTAATTGATTTGATTTTTGCAAAGAAAGGCAGTCAAAAAGAAAATCCATCCCAACCTATGATTATGTGTTCACTGATGCTTCAGACTCAGTTATGAACTTATTTTACCATGCATTTTCTTATCGAGCAGAAATTCAGACTCACTTCACTAACATTTCTGATTACCTCTGGATATATTAGAAATTATTGAAAGAGAAGGGCTTATTTATTTTTGTGTTTATTTATTTATTATCTCAGGGTATAAAAGAAGAACTGAGTCAATGTATTCTGCTGTTTGGTTTTGTATGAAAGGGCTTTCATCAGGGTTTCATCAGGGTTTTCTGTTACTCACTGCATTTTGAGTAG
Organism: Pavo muticus; assembly: GCA_016647715.1. NCBI lineage: Eukaryota > Metazoa > Chordata > Aves > Galliformes > Phasianidae > Pavo > Pavo muticus. The sequence continues at coordinate 412,335 of JACDJE010000151.1, forward strand.
TGGCTGGATGGTATTAGACATGTACTGAGCTATTTCAGAACTTACATCAAGGCCAGGGACTAGAGATGAAATAAGAATCTTAATTAAAAATGTTAGTAGCATATAGAAAAGGTAAAATGTCTTGACACTGTCTGGAATTACACAGAGAGAAATAATTGGCTTCCTCATGTGAAAACTTCAGGGAAAAAAAGGCAGCAACATCGGCAATCCTAAATAATTAAAAGAAGTGTCGAGGGATAATTACATTTCTGTGCTTTGATAAACAGTCAAGTGTCAGTTATCTGAATGAAAGGTGGGGTTGGGTTGTTCAAGCTAAAGGAAAAAGCCAGGTACTGAAAACACTGGGGACCATAAATGAGAAACTTCAGAGCAGAAACGGGGGCCACCAGCCCAGAGTGTTTCTGGTTATAACTCTTAGAGTAGTGCTTCCACCTGGGGGAGTGAATTTGTTGTAGTGGGACATGAAGGCATAGAGCTGGCTTCGTGCTGCAGCCAAGCTCCAAACTCCAGTCAAGCGCCATTGGGTTGGGAACATCGGTAGCTCAGGGCTTCTCAGCTGTGTCCTTGCCTTCCTCACAGCTCAGATGTTACACCTATATATCAAACCACTTAGAGTCCGAGCCCTTATTTTAAATGCAATATATTATAGCAGAAGTTTAGAATGCATAACTCCCACAAAACAGGAGCTGACCCCACTGGGGTGATGGGCTAGTGGGCTCCTTTGTGACATGGAATTCCCAATTACCACTTAGCTTCTCACTTTACTGTCGCTTTTTTACTTCAGCTTTACTACAGTTCCAGAAAGAAAACATGTTGTTTTCCCTCACCTACTGAATTGGAAAATAATGGTTGTGAAACAAAATAAAAAATGAGTGATAAGCGTAGTCAAAGCTTTGAGATTGGATAAAAATAAGACCAGTAAATAGCTGTCAATTGGAGTTCATCCTGAACTTATACTGTTAAAGAGGCAAAATGACCTCTTCTGGTTTCCTAGCGACTGTGATTCTGTCTACCTTGTTGGAGCCACCTGTGAGTTTGTGAACATCTGCTCCTAGCAAAGGTTTTAAAGAGCAGTGTTCTCACTATTCTCTGTTCATGAACTATTTTTGCTAACGTAAAATATTTGATGGAAATTATTTCTGTTTAGGGCTACTTAATAGATAGGATTTGTATTGTCTTCATGTTCTTTAGAATTAATATTATAACATAATATATATATATCTTTAGGTTATTTAACTCCAAAGTAGATTGCAGGTGTCTCAATATGATTTTGTTTGGAGAGCCTTTTATAAACTTACTGAGCTGTGTCTCAGAAGCTTACTGTGAGTAGTAATTTCAAGATTAAATTTATTTGTGACTCATTTCCAGCCCTTTTGTTCTCATGTCATTGTTCTTTTGTTTAAATAGCTTTTCTCAGTCTCTGAAGTTTGCTTTTTTTCACTTCAGCTCTTTATTTGATGCATTTCAAAACAAGTCAAGACTAACTCTCCTACTCTACTTGATAGCATGATTTGGTTATTACTTGTCCCTCTGTCATCTCAGTAGCCTTTATTTATGTCTCTTGAAAATTATTTTTATTGAGATCTGCATGATGAAACTAGCAGATCCTTCAGCAGGGTCATTCCTGACATGGATCCTTAATGTTTTCTACCTTAATGAAGTAATTTTGTGCTTTCATTTTAAGGCGAATTGATGATTATCTGTTGCTGTCTCCTGTTAATCACTGAAATCATAGTGAATATTTAGTATTTCACAGGGTGTAATGCCCTGTGGCTATCGCGATTAACATTGCTTCCCTCACAGACATTAGGCTGAAACTGGGGATGATGTAGTATATCCAGCCTGTAAAACCTTCTGGCTCTTTTTCAAAGTTGATGTACTAAAACCAGTGTGAATTTTGCTGGTATCCAGCTACAACAAAGTGCTCAGCAGGTGGCTGCAGACTCCTCTAGCATAACAGGCTCTTGAATTTTTAAAATGGATAATAATGTAATCACTGTGAGTAAATGCAAAATAATCAAACCATCAAAACTTTCGGACAAAAAAATTTAATTACATTTGGCTACTGAACTTCCTAATACTGTAGTAAAGCAGTTATCAGGCCATATTTCTGTCAGAGATCAATATAATGCTAGGAAAACGTCTTGTGTTTCAGATAGAGTAAGGCTTGTCAGTTGATCTGACACTCCCATTTCTCCAGTATTTTCCATTGCTTAATCTTAGCAAACACTGAAGAAGAAGATCTGAGCGAGGTCAGGCTGGACTCCAAGTAAGCTGATCTCGCTGTAGGTGTCTGTGTTCATTGCAGAGGAGCTGTACTGGACAGTCTTTAAAGGCTCCTTCCAACTCCAACGGTTCTGTGATTCTGTGCACCATGGGACTTGGAAAGTCATTTCTCTGAACCGCTGGAAGGATGCAGTGTTTGCCCAGTCTGTGGTGTTGCCCTGGCTGTGCCAGTAATATTACTGCAGGAGAGATTTTCTGAAGAAAAGGCCCCTTTTTGCTGTTACTTGACCTAATGCTGAGAAAACCATCTATGTGAGGCCTGCATCTCAGTAGCTCTCTAGTGAGAGCTGGATTGATACCTGCAGCTCCAGTGCTAAATGGTCAGATCTGTAACAACATTTTTCCTATTATCTTGGTTAGTATTCTGAGTGACAAGGGGATATTTGTCTATCCAGGTGATTTGTGTTGTCCTTCTAAGCACAGAATCAAACATGTTTTGTATACTATTGCTTTCCAGGTTGCTTGTTAGTGCTAACTGGAAATTCAACAGTTGTTAGGAAATCCACATATGCAAATGAGTTGCATTAAGATAGTTTTCATTATTCAGTAATTAAGCTTTTCACCACATCCATATGCAACACTGTAGAAATCAAAACATGTGAAATGTGTGTGCCCAGGTGCTGCCTGGGAGCTGAGGGCCGAGGCTGGGGCTTCCCTGTGCCAAACACAGCTAGGTCCAGTGGCCTCATTGCAGGGCACAGGGCAAGGAAAAAAACAGGTTTCAGCACAGGCACAGCGGGCACAGGGCAAGGAGGTGGCCCCAAGTGAGAGAGAAATAACAGAAGGGCCTCAGGCCCGAGAAGGAGGAAGGCAGAGGAGGGGCTGCAGCAGGAGCTGTGATGCCCCTACATTTATCTCAGCCCAAAGGTTTTTCCTCCTATTTCCTCTACCTGTCCTGGTGAGGAAGGGGCAGTGAGACGGGCTCAGCTAGCTGGCCAGAATACAAACCCACCACAGCTTGTTATTTCAGTTTCTGGATATTCTCCTTCAATTTTTGCCCTTTAGAGAGAATGTACCACAGACCATGCATTTCTTTGGAGCTGGTAACACTCAGCTATGTCTGCAGAAGCATTAGACACCAGACAAAGGTGAAAAGTATGCCAGTGTGATGCGTGATAAGGAATGAAAATGAGACAGTTCAGGACTGTTTACTTATGGGAAATTGTTTTGGCTTCCTAGCTGTCACAGCACATATTTTTGGTGCAGGAAGTCCATTCAGAAAGCTGTGCATAATTCAGTCCAGTAAAAATGCAAAGAGGCAGACCAGGCCTGTGACACGTAGCAGTATGTGTCTGATAGGGGAGGCAGCTTGTAAAAGAGATTAGAGATGGTAATTTGGATGCTGTTCTTCAAAAGGCAGAGTGGCACAGAGTGAAGTTCTGTTATTTTCAGGGAGAGAAAACATTAACAACGTGATCATCATTCAAGACGAAACTTTGCAGGTTTCCTTCTGTTATTGTCCTAAATTGTTTCTAAAACCATGTTTTGTGTGAGATTGCAAACAGCTCTGAAGTACAATGTGGCATCATTCTTAATCTTTCATGTCTGAAGTATCTTTTGCACTGCACTGGTGCTGGCAGTTTAGTAATAATCTACATTATGTAATTTATGCAGAGACCACTGATGGCATTTACTCCTGTCTTTTACCTTGAGTTTCAGTCTGTGGAGTTCTTCATTTGCCATATACCATGCCATAATAATCAATGAGCCTTTTAGCAAATTAAGTTTGTTAGCCCTACGATATTAACTCGCTATATAGTCACTGCATGTCTAAATTTAAAGACAAAGGGACCAAAGCAGTACAGAAATCCAGAGATTTCATTTAACTGAAGAGCTGAGATAATGTAAAGGAAACAGGAGATGTAAGTGCACGTTCAAATATTTTCAGCGCTGAAGTGGAATCTCTCAGAGCATTTCTCTAGAAATTAAATCTGAGTACATACTATCTGGCAATTAATAGCAAATCAAACCTGTTTGTGTATGTGGTGATTAGACAGTCTTTAATTGTCATTACTTCATATTCTGATGGCAAACTGAGTTTTTAAAGTTTGTAAGCTCTGAAATAAATACGAGTAAATATTTTGCTTAGTAAAATTTTACTTGTATGTAATAATGTCTAGGTGAAAAGTCATCTGAGATCCTTTGTATTTTGAAATAGGGATTAAAATGAATCTGAGTCATCTTGCTATTCATTAAGCAGTTCTCTCCTGCTCTGTCATAAATAATAAATGGTATGATGGGAAGACTCATCACTTGTTAGTGAAATTTGACTATCAGCAAGTAAGTTAATAGGTACAAATAAAAATCAAGCTAATGTCATCATGCAGTATCTTTAAAACTTTGTAAAGCTGTATGAAAAATACCAGGATTGAATACCATCTTCTGCCTAGGAAGATTAGAATGATCGAGATCTATCTCTAGAGTGGTTTCCAGATTTTAATATTCTCCATGCAAATTAGCTGTAATTGACAAGAATATAGAATATTTCATATTATGGTCTTACACATAAAACCGGGTGGTTTTCAGATGTTCAGAGATGCTCATTCTTTATCATCCCTGTGATGTCAGAAATAGTTGCATAGGTCTTTCTTTCAGTGCCTGTTAGCTGGGAGTCTTCCCTTCGAACCCTGTTGGCAGAGAATCACAGAATCATATCATAGAGTCATAGAATGGCCTGGGTTGAAAAGGACCACAGTGATCATCTAGTTTCAACCCCCCTGCTATGGGCAGGGTTGCCAACCACCAGACCAGGCTGCCCAGAGCCACATCCAGCCTGGCCTTGAATGCCTCATCCAGGGATGGGGCATCCACAACCTCCTTGGACAACCTGTTCCAGTGCGTCACCACCCTCTGTGTGGAAAACTTCCTCCTAATATCTAACCTAAACCTCCCCTGTCTCAGTTTAAAACAAAAAAAAAATCCTCCTTATCGAAGGTTGAGGCTTTATAAATGGGTAGACCTTGTTACCACCACCATCCCCCAGCAACCCAAGCCCCACCCCACCCCAATAAAACACCTCCTGCAATATCTATGCCATTTCTGCAGTTGAATATCTTAGAACTTCTATGGGAGATGATGGGACTTTTAAAAGATAGTGGTTAACGTAAAAATGCATCTTTTGTTCTCCTTTCTCCCCATCCTTTCTTTTTCAGTGCTCTGCGTGCAGAGGTCTCTTACTCAAGACAAAACATGTTTGTTGCTTTATGTATTTCCAGTACATGTAGATTAAAATATTGTAGGTTCTGTTGGATGCCTGAAAACACCTACTACACTTGAAAATTTATATTTTACCCACTAATTGTTGGAAAATATGAGCCCTTGATTGGTATGCAATTAGAAGTGTAACATTCTGTTAAACATATCACACAGCATATGGCATGTTAGTAGCAAATCCTCTAATTTAAAATGAAAAAAGTGTATAGTTCTGCGTATTACAAATTTTTGCTGTGGATAAAAATTTGCCATTTGTCTAAATATCATGGTGAAAATACATCCTTAGTTATTTTAGTGATCCACGTTCAGTTTGTTGTATAAAATTTATGTTTTCTAACAATAGACAAATGGAGGAAAATCTGAAATGTATTTAAATCTGAAGTTAGTTACAACTAACCCATACTATGCCTTTTATTAAAATATATATATATATTCTGAATTACCTTACTGTGTGTGCTTTAGTGCAAACAGGCTAAAAATGCTGAAGCAAAAACATGTTTGGACAATCACAGAAATAAGAAGTCAACGACAAGGAGTAAAATTTATTGGAATGGATGGGCAATTCAGTGGTGCTCTGTTGTGTCAATCAAAGTCATAGAGTAGGTGCACAGACATGATCACAAAATCACAGATAAATCTCACTGGACCGAAGGCCTGATAAGTACACTGATTTTTCAGGTGTTTTTGTGTTGTATTTTGGGGCTTTTTGAAGTAACATTTTCACAGATACAAGAAAGTGCTGCAAGAATTAACCTTCTGATATTGGCTGAAGTATTCCTTGCATTGTTCCAGAATGCATGAACACTTGTAAGATGTGCTAGCCCGTTTATATGGCTGATAGTAAACAATGCTAAACTTAGGCATGGTTCACTGCAAGATAGTTTGGTAGCCCAGTTTAATACAGAATCAAGTAAACAGCATCCACTTTTACTTCCGCAGTGATTGTACGGGATTACTGTGATTTCACGTACAGTTGATCTTATAGGGGATTACGTTTCTTTGATTAACTGCTTATACACCCTGATTTTTAGAACAAATCTTTGAAGTTGAAAACATCTTTGGATCCTTCAAAAATCACAGAATCATAGAATGGGTTAAGTTGTAAGGGACCTTAAAGATCATCTAATTCCAGCCCCCTTCTGTGAGCCACCCACTAGATCAGGTTGCCATCAGGGCCCCATCCAACCTGGCCTTGAACACCTTGAGAGATTGGACATCCACTAACTGTCTGGGCAACCTGTTCCAGCAGCTTACCACCATCTGAGCAAAAAATTCCTACCTAACATTTAACCTAATTCTCCCTCTTTAGATTAAAAGCATTCACTCTTGTCTTTGTCCCCTAATCTAGGGGAGCTGGACTAGATGACCTTTAATGGTCCCTTACAACTCAAAAGATTGTGATTCTATGATTCTGTCACTGTCTGCCCATCTAAAAAGTTGTTTTCCCTCCTGTTTATAAGCCTTCTTTAAGGGCTGAAAGGCTGCAATGAGGTCTTCCTGGAGCCTTCCCTTCTCCAGGCTGAAGAAGCCCATCTCCCGCAGTGTTTCTTCAGAGGAGAGACTCTCCAGCCCTCTGATCATCTTTGTGGCCTTCCTCTGGATGTGCTCCAACAGCTCCTCATCTGTGGCCACAGACTTGGACACAGTACTCCAGGTGGCGCCTCATAAGGGTAGAATAGAGGGGACAATCCCCTCTTTTGCACTGCTGACACCTCTCTGCTAATTAACCCAGAATACTGTTGGCCTTCCAGGCTGCAAGTGCACGCTGTTGGCTCATGTCCTGCTTTTCATCCACTAGAATCCCCAAGTCCTTCTTCACAGGGCTGCTCTCAATCAATTATTTTCCCAATCTGTACATATATATGGGATTACCCCAACCCAAGTGCAGCAGTTTGCACTTGGCCTTGTTGGATCTCATTAGGTTCACATAGGCCCTCTTTTAAAGCTTGTCCACATTCCTCTGGATTAATATCCCTTCCTTCTGTTGTATCAATTCAGCTTGATGTTGTCTGCAGTCTTCCTGACGACGTACTCGATCCCACTGTATGTCATTGATAAAGATGTTAAAAAGCATCTGCCCTTGGTGAAGACGTGTTGGCTGTCACAGATGACCTCTTTATCTCATATGTGCTTTAACATCTCTTGTAGGGGGATCTGCTTCATGATCTTCCCAGCAGAGACATGAGGCTCATTGGCCTGTAATTCCCCCGTGTCTTCCTTCCTTTCTTAAATATGGGAGCAGTGTTTCCCTTTTTCCAGTTATCAGCAATTTCACCTGACAGCCATGACTTTTCAAATGTGATGGAGAGTAGCTTGACAACCACATCAGCCAGTTCCTTCAGGACCCTGGGGATGAATGTCATCTGGCCCCGTAGACTTGTACGCATTCAGTCTCATGAGGTGATCTCAAACTTGCTCATTGCATACAGTAGGAGGGATTTGGCTCCCCCAACCCTTGACGTAGCGGTCCAGGGACATGAGGGATGTGGGACTGCTAGTGAGGAATGAAACATAGAACGCCTTGAGAACCTTAGCCTTCTCCGTGCCTATTTTAGCCAGTTCTCCCTTTTCATTTATCAGAGGCAGTGCAATCTCCTTGCCCTTTTTCTTCTCACCAGTGTACCTGTAGAACCCCTCCTTGTTACTTTTCACATGCCTTGACTTTCCTGATCCCATCTCTGCAAGTTTGAGCAGCATCCCCCTGTTCTTCCCAGGCCATATGTCTGGGCTCCCATTCCCTGTACATTTCCTTCTTTTCCCTCAGTTTGACCAACAGCTTCTTGCTGTTGATGCAGCCATGTTGATTTCCTGCATCACTGTTTTAGTTAACAGGATATTAACAGTTAACAGGCCCCAGTTTTGGGCCCCTCACTACAAGAAAGACATTGAGGCCCTGGAACGTGTCCAGAGAAGGGCAACAAAACTGGTGAGGGGTCTGGAGCACAAGCCTTATGAGGAGCAGCTGAGGGAGCTGGGATTGTTCAGTTTGGAGAAGAGGAGGCTCGGGGTAGACCTCATTGCACTCTACAACTTCCTGAACGGAGGTTGTGATGAGGAGGGGTTTGGCCTGTTCTCTCAGGCAACAAACAGGACCCGAGGAAATGGCTGCAAGTTGTACCAGAGGAGGTTTAGGTTAGACATAAGGAAAAACTTTTTCTCTTAGAGAGTGGTCAGGCACTGGAATGGCCTGCCCAGGCAGGTGGTGGAGTCGCCGTCCCTGGCAGTGTTCAGGAGGCGTCTGGATGAGGAGCTACGAGATACGGTTTAGTAGTTGTGGTAGCAGTGGTAGGTAATGGGAGGAAGGTTGGACTAGATGATCTTGCAGGTCGTTTCCAACCTTGTGATTCTATGATTCTATGATTCTATATTTGACAAGTGTGTTATGTCCAAGAAGTGCAAGTAGTAGATTTGTTTAATGTAGCAAGCAATGTTCACCTCCTTCCTCAAAACTTCTGTCTTCCTAGTCAGTCTTTCACTGTTACAGTGGGATAACTCATCATTTAACAAATGGGCCATATTTCTCCTTTAATTTACATTCTTTCCTATAGCATAGTATTTTTGAGACATCAGTCTGATGGCACACATGCCTCAGAGTAACTTCCACACGCTGTCTTTATGAAGCATTTATCCCGACATTGTAAATAGGATTCACATGCTGCTTGCCTTGTCCCTTTGCCACTCTCCTACTTCAGCCCCTGGGAGTGACTTACTGCAGTGTAGCTGAATGCTGCCGAGCCACAGCCTTGTGAGAATTTGTGTCCCCGTATTAAACTGGGCAGGAAAGAAAATCTTTCTGCTCCAACAGATCATTTGTTATGCTCAAATACTGACATTGGTTTTGTTACGACTTTGTACTTCATTTTGACATTGCATTATACAGTCAATTTGGCATTGAACTGGAGAAAATGAGAATACTAGGAAGCAGATTCCTCAAAATATCAGTTTTATATCGCAGACAGCTCTCTGAAATGTTGTACAGGGAAGAGAAAGCTCTTTTTCTTTCAGCTTTGCTGAGCAAATTACACAATTCCTATGGAAATCTTAAATCTAGTACATTTAAAATCAGTTTGTGCTACAAAGCCTGAGGTTTGGTATCAGTTGTTCCTGTTGTGTGTTGTAGTCACTAATCCTTTTAATGAAGAGCTTTTAGCATTGGAGAGATTCTATTTATAGTAAAACCATTAGAGCATAAAGCTCCTCATTGCTATTCTGCAGCATGTAGCTGTAATGTTTGTCAGTGGAGGGAAGATATTTTTAGCTGCAGCATTCAAAACCGAGGCTGAAAGGTCAAGAATCCTCGCGGGGATATGTTCTGCTACATCAGTGCTATCACACAGCTGCTGTTTACTCTCTTATCGTTCTTAAGTAATAAGAAGATTTCTTCATTGTGACACTGAAGGTATAAAGCATCAGAAGCATTTTGTGCATGAAGTGAATACTCAGGAAAGGATGATGTATCCAATCACATTAAATGTTCTACTTCTCCTTAAGTGAATGATTTTATTTTCTCATAGACTATCTCAATACCTATTCATCAAGAGATGCATTCTATGAAAGTTTTGTATGAAAGGGGATAAGACCAAGTGAAAGCAAAAGGCAATCTGCTGAAATAGTGAAGAGTTTTGAGTACATGGTATTCGGCCTGACGTCTACACCATTCATTTTCATAGCAACATGCTACATGAGCAGAAGATGTAATATCAATGTGTAATTTGCCAAAGAAAAGGAGTCTGGAGATTCCCAATGACAATTTAAGGAAGAGAATTGTGGGTGGGGGTGATTATATCTGCTACAGGACAGCTCGTAGCTCACCAGGTAGGTACTCAGCAAGCACAAAAAGATCATATGGTCCTATTGAAAGAGGGTGTGACAGATGATCCATGAAAGGGAGAAGGGAGAAATAAGGAGGGGAGAGAAGGGATAATTACAGGAATACAAGGCTGCATATATTAGTGGAGTGTATAATGTGGAAGCTTCAGAGGGTTTTCTAATATCTTCACATAAAAATCAGGGGGTAAAGATTAATTGCCACATTGAGAAAATTAGGGCTGGATGATCAAAGGAAAGGCAGAGAAGAAATGGCCTGTTGGCAGATGGCTTATAGAAATGGAGAGGTTTTTCAGAGGATACGAGTGGAGTTGTTCGCTGCTTGAGATGCAGGCTGTGTCATATTTTAATAATAATAAGCTGCTAAGTAACCCTTTTTATTCAGAAAACATTATGTATGAGAAACGTATGATTAAAATAATACAACGGCAGGTACACTTCCTTCTCAGGCTATAATAAAATTAATTGTGCTTTTCTTCTAGGAATTTCTTCTAGGTCTTGCTGCTGGAGGTTATCTTGTGACACTTAGAGTCCATAATACCACACCTTTTAAAACATGTTCTTTCATATCAGGAAATTTGTTTAATTCCACTCTTTCTGTGTGCCCCAAGGAGTTTTTAATACCATTTTTCTGGACATTCTGTATGGGTAGACCTGAATTAGTCCATGTGGCTATAGCTGTTCCAGCACAGACTGAGCACATGTTCATAGGCAGCTCCCGTTCCCAGGATCTTGTAACATAAGTAAACCAAAAATTGAAGGATTTTCAAAAGAACAGGAGAAATGGAAAACATCTCAATTCTACAGTTGTTTTTTTTCTTTTTCCTCTTGTAATTGAATGAGCTTAAGGTGAATGGGTATTGGCTGAAGGGAGTGACAGATGAAGGAAGCGTATGGCTTTATGAAAAGACTTGTGCAGCATTAATGACTCACTCCTACCCAAACACAGGGGTGTTCCTTGGGCCTGTTATCTCATTCTCTCTCACTTTTATGTGAAAGAATCTCATATGTTTCTGCCTCAGTCGCCCACTTCATGACAAAGTGGCTGCATTCAACTCATTAAAAGGGCAGAAAACAAAGCCAGGGAAAAAAAAAAGAAAGGAATTTGCTTTGGGTATTTTATTTTTTATGACCAGATTAGCAGGTTGAGTCAGTGTACCTTCTAACAGGGCTGGTGAGGAGCCAGAGGGCCAAGAAGTAAAAAAGAGGGTATTACCTGGTGCTTAACGCTGGCCTGGGAAGTGGTTGGGTATGGGGGTAGGAAACAGGCAGGTGTGGGTATGGTTGCTCTGGGTATGGGAGGTGCACCGGAAAGGGACATCTGTGCACTGAGCCCCTGGGCTCCCTGTACTGGAGTATTTACTGGACCTATTTCTGAGGCATGATTATCTGAGCACAGAGTTGGAGCTTTATCTTGCAGCACTCAGAGGAAAAATAACACCACAAAAAAAATATTTAGAATAGAATGTATTTGGGATGGAAGAATTTATCCTTAGTTCTTGACTTTGTTATGTATGTATGTGTATATATATATATATATATATACACACACACACACTTTCTTTATAAAAGAGAAACTCTATACACATCAGTGACAGATTGACGGTACTGGGAGAACTGGAAATGTATGGCATTCTGATGGTAGCACAGAGGAGAAAATTCAGGATGTTCTTTCTATAACTGCAGAAGGAATCAGCAGAAAAATTACATAAAATCATAATCTGCGATCATAAGTGCAAATCAAGATGTTTGATGATAGCTTTCATAGCCTGGAGAGGTAGCCATGGTATACACAGAAAAAAAAATGGATCACAGTCTGATAAGAGAACCATTGGTGATAGGTGGATGGTTGGACTAGATGATCTTATAGGTCCTTTCCAACCTTAGTGATTCTGTGATTCTGTGATTCTGTGATTCTGTGATTCTGTGAAGAGTAATCTTTAAATTGATTTGTTGTATTTTGTGTGAAAATGCATTTGATTTTAACTAGAAAGTTGTTGTAGAAACTTCCCCACTGAACTTTGTACTCGTGTGAAATTCTGTGTAGATTTCTGTTTGTGCCATATTCTGCCTTTTATTTTCTGACTGCTTAATTCTTCTTTGGGCTCAGACCAGCTGCGGTTACTTTAATGGTGGTGCCTTTGTTGCAATTTTGACTCTTCTTTACAGTTGTTTTTTTTTACCGTTAGCTGTTCACTTACCACCTAACGTGCTTTATTAGGTAAGCGCTCATGGTGGGGAAGTGTGCATTTGATTTTATCTGATGGAGAGTTTTGTTAGGAAAAGCAAAGTCAGCTCTTTGGGAACCTAATGGGCTACATCTGTCCCTGAGTTCTCTTTCATGTAGAAGGTATATATGACAGTTGATGGTTGAACTAGATGATTCTTAGTGGTCTTTTCCAGCATTGATGATTCTGTGGTACATATGTACACATAATGAAGTCACAAGCTAAGCTGAAGGTCAGTTGTGCATGGGCATGAAGATGCAGACCACTACATATTGCTGTATTGACATTCAACTTGGCTGTAAATTTGTAAAATTCAGAGCTAATCAGTTCCTAAAATGCTATATTTCCGTTAAATTCTCCCCTAAATCACTTCATTGGGCAGAGATGGTTTAAAAATAATTGCAAAGTGGACATGCAGACCTTTGCTGCCATCCCTTCAATGAACATACCGTAATTGACAGTTGCCATTTGCTAGTTTCATATTTTCACTTTAAATATATAGTTTCTATGAGAGAGTTGAAATGTCAAAGCTGCGTCTGAGGAAAAGACAAAAATACCTGCCTGCAATTTCTGTTTGCTGGAAATATACATTGTGAGAGAGGTTTTACTTCTCTCCTTCCTGCAGTGTCTGAGTTATATACCCTTTCCTTTGCTCGTTTCCTAAGCAAGGGGAGTCTAGCTTGGAGAAGAGAAGGCTCTGAGGATACCTTATTGCAGCCTTCCAGTACTTGAAGGGAACATATAAACAAGAAGGGAATGGCTGTTTAAGAGAGTGGATAGTGATAGGACAAGGGGGAATGGTTTTAAACTGAGACAGGGGAGGTTTAGGTTAGATATTAGGAGGAAGTTTTTCACACAGAGGGTGGTGACACACTGGAACAGGTTGCCCAAGGAGGTTGTGGATGCCCCATCCCTGGATGAGGCATTCAAGGCCAGGCTGGATGTGGCTCTGGGCAGCCTGGTCTGGTGGTTGGCAACCCTGCCCATAGCAGGGGGGTTGAAACTAGATGATCATTGTGGTCCTTTTCAACCCAGGCCATTCTATGATTCTATGATACATACTCTCCCATGTTTTGAGATTTATTGTGTGTTTGCCTCTAATTTGAAACCTGTCAAATGTTGTAAAATATGGAAATGTGACAGGTATTTGAGTTCTGACCTCATACATCTGTGCTGCATTTTGTAGAGATGCACATTTGGCGGCCCTGCAAATCCTTTCACTCGTCTGTTGTCACAAAATGTATTTGGCTCTCAGTTACTGTATAAAAGGATTCCTGAAGTTTCAGTTTAGGTATCTCAGTTTAAATCTCCTTGCAACAACTTAAATTTCAAGGGTTCTTTATTAGAGAAAGACTGAGTTGCTTTGAGAGATGTGTGGAGACTTGTGCAGAGCTGCGTGGACATCGGAGCATCTCATCGTTTTAACTGCAGCTTTTCCAGTTGCTGCAGAGCAGTATCTGGAGAGTTCAGTTTATCTACTGGAGCTAATCCGTGCCTTTGGTTTATTGCACACACAGAGCCTATGCTGTGGATCCCATTCAGATTAAACGAAGTACTGGATCTTAGCGTTTCACTTGAAGCAGTAGCTGTTCCATGGTAGGCACCACTTGTGCAAAAAAAGCTTCAGGCTGTGGCTAACATTGTAATTGATCCGTCCTTTGAATTTCCTTAACATGAGAGCACTGTTGTCAGTGCTAAGGCTGTCTCTGTAATACAAAGTTAGCAGTAGAGATTGAACCTTCCTGCCAATGTTGTGTTACATTTATTGCTATGCGACAGATGGCAGCAGAGGGGCAATCTGACAAAATGATGTCTGACATGGAAGCGCATCTGAAGTAAAGAGGTGGAATTGAATTCGTCCATGTGAAGAAAATTGCAGCCATTGACATTCATCAACACTTGCTGAATGTTACTGGAGACCAAGCAGTGGATGTGAGCGTAGTGAGGCGGTGGGTGGTGTGTCTCAGCAGTGGCAGCGATAACAGTGGATCACCTCCACTGATTTTTTTGAGTGTGGCATGCAGGCTCTTTTGTAGCTGAGAATTTGCTCTATCAAATACTGCTGATGTGTCCTTTGTGTCCGTTGTAGCTTCCATGGATGTAAGTAGGAGACATTACTTTCAAAGTGACTGATGTATGACTTGTTTCCTACATGTATATATATACATTTACAAGCTTTTTCCATATGGAGGTTAGTAACCATACAGAAACATTTATTTGCTTTCTTAATTTATAGGATTTTTCTATGATATGTTCAACACAAACATGGATAAGTAAGTCAAGGCTTCATCAGGAGAAAACTCATTTCTGCCAAATTGCATTACATTAGGCCAAAAAATTCTTTCCAAAACATTAATCAACTCTTCTGAAGGGAAGACCTGAACCAGTGCACGTGACTTCTGAAATCATCAGTCTGTTAGTAAGGAGCAAAAGCTGAAGGTGAAAGGATAATTTTGCCTTTTTAGCTAATAACCTCTCGTCTGGGAACTGTGAAATACTTAATTGGAACTGGATTTTATAGCTTAGAAAGTGAATAACATGGGAGAGCCAAAGCCTATGAAGATGTCTAATTTGGACATCATGCATTGCTTCTAAGAACAGAATGAAATAAGAGCTGGAAACGTGACTACGTAAACAGATAGCTGCTTTGATAGCTCCAGTTTCTAACTAGTTCCCAGAAGAAAATGTTACAAAATTCTCATGCAGAGCAGTGAGAGCTCTTCTTTCAAACTGTGCAGATCTGAAGAAACATATCATTATCAGTCTCCGAAACTGCCGACCAAAGCTCCAGCAGAACTTTAATAAAATAAAAGAGCAGGTCTGTTGAACTGAAGAGGCAGATCCTACCTTCACCGCTTTATCTAATTCTTTCCATGACCTCCTCCTCCCACGTCAGCCTTCCAGCTCAGCTTGTGCCGACGCACTCCCCAGCATCTCCTTCATTTTTCTTGGCTCGTGTTGTCCTCCTGAGCTGATGGATCTTGAGTCTTGCTGATCCCCTTCTGTCTGAGGGTTCATGGGATGACGTAGAAGATCTCATTCCTTCTGACAGTAGGTCAGAAATAACTGAAAAAAATCAAATGACTCCTTTCTCTGAGGGCAGAATGAACTTCTGACTTCTCTTTTCTGGCCAACATTATGTTTATAAGGCTGGAGGCTGACTTGGGAAGCTGATTTTTTCTATGTTTTTTTTTTTTTTAAAGAGGGCTCAATACTCAAGGATGGTATATCTCTAGATAAAAAGTTTGTTGTAACTAGTAAGTTGTCCAGCAGTGCTGGCACAAGAAGACAGTTGATTTCAGTATGTTGCTTACCTCTTGTGAATTTATGATGCTGTTTTTCTGAGAAAACTGAAGTGTTTCTTATCATCAGTGAGGGAATCGTATCCCTGTGAGAAGCACAATGTGCATATTACATATAGACAGGCTGAGAAAAGATCATTGTTTTGCCTCAGGCTCCAGAATAAGACAGTAACATAATGGGAAGCTCAGTGTTGCAGCCTCTTGGTTTAACCAGTGAATGACTCATTTATGATACTGAGTTAAACGCACTGAGAATGGATGAGGGTGAATACAGCTTAGAAAATGAGCGGTCAGAATGATCTCCCCTATTCAGGGCTTAATAACTTGTGACTTTCACACCAGTTGGGAAATTAAGCTAAAAATAAGAGACTATGTTTTGCTTCTGGTAATATCACTGATTAACGAACAAAGCAAACGTTTTTCTATACTGAATTACTTCCAGTATCTTTATTTACACATCAGTGAGTCAGCATAATTTGTAATTTGGCTGTTTCACAAACCTTGTTTTGTTATTCCCTTTAGCTGCCACTGGCTTGGCAATGAGGGGGCATGAGGCTTATGTTCTTCTGAACGTGAAGACATCTATACATCCTCCCCAGCATCACAGCTTCTGTCCAAAGACCTTCCTTGCCCTGGAACACCTGTAGGGAGAGGTTTTATTTGTAATTGCAGGAATGACATCCACAGATCTGCACTCAGTTTGTTCCAAGCTCAGTATGAAGGTTCAAAGGTACTCCAGGTGGGATTTCAAGTCAGTAGTGTCCTCATGGTCGTGCAGCTCAGGGCTTTCCTTCTCCCTGAAGTGCAATTTGAAGAAGGCTTTTTACTGACCTTCATTACCCTTACCCACCCCTTCTTTTTGTGATCCTCATTAAAAAACTTTATCTTACCACCAATGCCCTTCTCTCTGGGCTCAAGTTTGACAACCTTATGACCTTGCTCTTCTGGGCTAATTTGTAATCTGAGGCTGGTTCTGTGCATATGAAACCCCATCGCAGCATATCCTTTGATCCACGTACCTATTCAATTTGATATTTTAAAATGCTCCCTTTAAGTACTGACTGCTCATTTCTAGCCAGAATTTGCCAATGATCTGATGAACTTTCTTTTTTCTCCAGAGCTGAATAACTGAACACGAGAAAGCAGAGTAGTCACCAGTAAAATAAATCACTTATAATCACAAATCTGAAACAAAAGACAATATAAATTACTTGATTTCTCTTAAAATCTACTGTTAGAATTGCAACTGAAATAAAAGCAGATGTTTCTGCTTTGTCCCAGGCATCTGGAAATGGAGGAGTCGAACTGGATATCCACATCATTGTCTGCAAGGGTGTGGGGGTTGGTGTAGCTGTTATTTGTGAATGAAGTTTGTTTTGAATGACATGTGGAAAGACTAGTAGTTTACTGTTTCTCATTTCTTCTATACACAGTGTAGAGATGACATTCAGGTCTTTATTTAGCATTCTTGCTGCATTTTTGGGACAAATATTTACAGGAACAAAAAATGAAAAATGCCATACATTAAAATTTAACAGACAGTTAAAAATTGTGAAATCATTCCTTGTAGTTACGTTTCATTTCTGAAGTGTTTTGCAAACATGCATGAGTACCAGAAACCCATAGTTTCAGTATGCAACATTTGGGTTGAAGGTGAAGGCAATAACGTAGAGTTAGGAGGAAATACATTTATGACAAAAGCTTGAAGTTCCAGATCTCAGAAGAGTTGATTTTGTCTTCCAGTTCTATTGTAAATTTGTTGTGATACCTTGGATAAGTTGATTTTGTTTACTTGAGGTGAAAGGTGTATTGTGATGGACTGATGGCTGGACTAAGTGTGGTTAGATGGTTGGACTAGATGATCTTATTGGTGTTTTCCAACCTTAATGATTCTGTGATTCTATGTGTGAACTAGGAAAGGTTCAAAGCAGCTGAAAAGAATGAAATGCAACAATATGGAATCGATTCGATTCAGCTGGACCAGACTTGTGCCATTGCCTGGTACAGTCCCCACCCAGAGCGGGACCAATCTTAATATTAAATGATCTGTGGAGTCAGACCAGGCGAGGGCTATCAGCATCCTTTTGCAACTTCCCAACTTGCAGACTGTGAATGAGTGGCAGATTTGCTCTGTGTTTCCACCCTAACTCTCCTGCATAACTTGCTTATGAATAGCTACAAAGACTTCTTATTTGCACTGTAATTTTTCTTCAGTAATGATCTTAATTCGATTTAGAATATAAGGTGAAATGAAGGACACAGGGATATGATGAGGAAATGGAAAACAAGTTGTGAAGGCTAAATAGCTTTGCTAGAAGGGGAGTCCCAAATCTGTTGCCTCAGTTAAGATGTCAACAATGTGAGAGATTAGCACAGAGCATGTTATTGATATATAACTATTTTCTCCTCATGTCATCTTTTCTTTTAAAAGAAAATGCATTTAAAATTATGACCGCAATTTAGCTTCTCAGCATTTCTGTTCATCTAGTTAAATTATGCAATATTGTCTGTGTTTGAAATGTTTTAACACTGTCTTTTTTTCTACCAAAAAAAAAAGCTAGCCACCAAGTCAGCATGTATATCCATTTGGTGCTCATCCCACTGATTAGTATGATAGTGAAAATAATCCAGATCTACTTGAGCATGTTGGGAAGAGTTGCAGTATCTACCAGTTACCTGGTTATATTTTTCTCCCTGTCCCTGAACTTTCCTATGAGCACTGTACAAGCAGAATTTATTGCTATGTAAAAATAAATCCCCAGTGCATCTGACGAAGGCAGCCAGCAGTGGCCTTCCAGCTCTCCTCTCTCTCTGAAGTTCTCTTGCATTGCTGCATTCAGTGTGGAGAACTACAGCAGGCACAGCTCTGCAGAGGACTGATGCTGTTTGCCTCTGTCCACACGTACGACTTCTGCATACTCAGATTTGAAGAATGTTTTGGATTCCTTAGTGTGTTTTTTTGGACTCAATGCACACTGACACTGCGATGCCATAGCTGTTTTTTGTGTGGAAATGCTTAAAAACACCGCAGTCAGCATTAGAAGGCTGCAGCTATTCAGCTCTTGTGTTCTGCCAAGAATCTGATCCTGTTGGGCTTAGAACGTCTGGAATCACAGAATCACAGAATCATGGAATATCCTGAGTTGGAAGGAATCCATAATGATTGCCAAGTCCAGCTCGATTATTTGTGTCACTGTTAAATAAAGTTCCTCAGCTATTAAGCAGTGCTCAGGTTTGGTAGTGCTAACTCTTAGCATTCCTCAGTTTTATCTGAACTGGCGAAACATGACAGTGTTTCCTGCATTTTAATTCATATTTTTCCTGCACACTCTGAGAATGTTTCCTATGTCCGTCTTGGAGATTTTAATGCCTTTTCTCAAACATCTCTCTTGAGAGAGAAAGCTCTTTTCTGGAAGTTCATTGCCAACCTAACTTCATTACGCTACTGGTATTTAGTGCTTTTTTCCCACTAAAGAACACCAGAACTTCAAATAACTTAATTTCTCGATACCCTTAGAGGTATAGAAAACCCCCACATTTTCTTTGGGAAGATGGCTGCATAATATAGATGATTATATTATATTTTTAGGATATTAGTATGGAAAGAGACTGCCTGAAGAGAACTTATTTCAGCTACATTGCTGTTCTGATGCCTAAAATAAAATTGGTAATAATTTCATGGCTTAATAATAGAACATATGATATAACATCCTACCGACTGAAGATTTCAGATATCATTTCGAGAGATAACAGATGGATTTTAACAGCCTCGGGCCTTGTCAAAACAGGTGACTTAAAAAATCTCTATTTTCTGTCAAAGACATAGCTCATTTGCTTCAGGATTAGCAATATTTGGGTCATTGACCTAAACTGCTGACTGCTCTAGTCAGATTCAGTCAATAGCTCTTATTCTGAACCAACATACGCTCAACCATTTAGCTGTTATCTGGAGTTTAGTTCACCTGAAGAGGGCTTGTGGCTCCCAAAGACATACATTCCTGCATACTTTTCTGCAGAAAACAATTGTGGAATCATTTGTGCCCATCTTGCCCAGGAACATTCTTCTTTTGTCTGTAAAGTGGAAATATAGCATGAGACTGATGGCTATTTGATCTCCTTGCAAATCTGTGTAGGATTTTCCTACATAATGTATTCTGAGTGAGCAATTTACTGCTGCTAGGACTGTCCGTAATTGTCACACGGTAGTGCAAGTTTCTATTTCTGCACGCTAAGTCAAAGTGACCAAGGGAAAAGGAGTTAAATTAGGTACTTGCAAGATTTAGTGGTCTTTGCTCCCTTATACAAACCGTCTTGATATTTATTAGAAGAGGTTCATATTTTTAGTCTCATCTTTCACATTTTCCTGTAAGTTGTGTTTGTTGCTGTTCCTATTTCTAGATGAAATTTTATGTCTTTATAAATACAGTATTTCTAGTGCCTGTGTGTTCATGGGCAAAAAATGTACTGAGGCTGTGTGCAGGTTACTTTGGTTTACATGATTCGTGTGTGAGCAAAAATACAAAATTTGCAGCAGAAAAAAAGGTTTGTGGACAAGATCATGGAATTCAGCATACAAAAACTTGCTAATTTGATCTTTGAAGGCACAAGTGATATTTTCACTCTGGATCCATTTGCTACATTTTCCACAAATAGATTTTATTCATATCACTCTAGGAGACACGTGGCTGCAATTTATGGAAACCTCATCGTGTTCATGGAAGAGCGCAGTGCCGCAGCTTTAACCAAAGCACGCCGGTTCATAAATGTTGCAACGCTATGAGCAATATGAAAGTATACTATTTTTTTCCTTTCTGGCAGATGATAACATTTTATTGCTTGAAGTTGATTCCTACAGAGTTCAAAGAGGAAATAAATGATCTCGCTAAGTTGGTGAAAGAATTTCATGCTGGCTAGCAAACAAGGTTTGCAAAGTAACCTGACAGCCTCACTGGCGAGGTGTGGTTTCCATGGACCGTGTGCTTCTGGTGTTTCTGCTCTGAATTGTGTGCAGTGTCAAATTGTCCTCTATTCTTGCTTTACTTACGAAGGACTTGAGAAACCCATGCTGGAGCCCAGCTCTGACGTTAGTGGTGGTATAAAAATGATCAATAGAGAAGAACCTTGCTGTGCAGTGATGCTGTTTTTCCTGAAGATGAAAGCTGTTAGTCACAACAAATGATATTCTTTCCTTTTACCAACAAGTGCGTGCATGCTGAGTAGAAATACTACCACGGTGAAACTGGTGCTTTTATTGTCCCTGCAGTGTCCTTGGCAAAGTGCTTGATGGATTAGCAAGAGAGTGCTTCTATTATACAGATTAGGGGCCTCATTCTTCATAATAAGAACTGATTATAGTGCATTGTTATTTACCATTCCCTGCATTCAAATTTGAAGTTTTAATGTGACCATATTAAAGCAATACATTAAAAAGAAAAAAAAAAAAAAAGGAAAAAAAAGGAGAGATGGATTCACGGTCATCTGAACTTGCTGATTTTGAGCTCTCTGGATGGGACCGCACTTGTGCGAGCTTGGGAGACCTGGGGGGATGCTGAGTTTTCTGTGTCTTCTCCAATGAAGCAGCAAATCTCTTAGCTCAGATCTTGTGCATGTAGGTGTAAATACCCCTATGTATGTGAAGTGGGTTTGTAAGTCGAGGTGGAAAGGAGAATGGAGTCTAAAAATGGCTATACCCTAAACGGGGTACAGCCTGCAACTGTGCCCTCGTTCTTATGACCCAGTGAAAGTAGCATATGTACTTACTGCAAAGAAAGTATAATTGTGCTGCAGGTTGGCTTTTCTCTAAACAGAACAATCAAGAGTATCAGGAAGATGGTAGGAAGCCCTAAAGAAATATTGAAATGAACAAAATCTTCAAAGGAAGGAACGTTTTTAATAATTACGAATCGTGAATATTTTGGTTACTCTGCAATAAGCAAATCCTTTAGGGATAAAATGTGCTCTGACTGCTTTGCAAATGCATAAAATTCACAGTGTGTTTGATTAGAACTTCTGCATTGCTTACTTAAGCTTTAGAATTGAATTGTACAAGCATTTCATAAGGAGTGGTTCGTAAATCCTGTAAGGCACACTTACAATCTGTCAGTCTGATGTAAGCACTGTTAAGAATTTAAAAAAATGTGTTCAGAGCTCAAGAGGAAGTTTGAAATATAGTGGGAAAAGATTACTTTATCACTCAGACTTCAGGCAATTCCAAGACTTGATATTTTTGCTTCGAATTCCCTTGTAAATTTGGTATTCCCATTATTCTTAAGCATGCTAGATATGGTACAAAGGATTAATGGGAAAGCAGTGCAGAAAATTGGGCAGAATTATGGTGCTTCAGTTCTCAACTATCAAGCAAGAGACTATTGAAGAGATTTTTCCTTGTTTTCTTTTACTATTTTTAAAAGAACAGATTTAGGATAATTTTTTTTTTCCTGAAAACCTTTAATGGGCTCACCATAAAATGTTTTTTTTTTTCCTAGTTGCAAATCTGTGGGTGAAAAACTAATATTATCCTCTCGTTACAAACACGAAGTCAGTAAATCAGCTTATAAATTCTTCTGCTGAAAGCATGACTTGCATCATAATTGGAGTTTTTAATCAAAGCTTAAATAAAATGGGTTTATCTAAATAGCACAGGTGCTGCAAATGCTTTTTCTATAATGTTTTTCAATAAGCTTCTGTTTCTAGAATGATCATGTGTGTCACCTGCAGTACCGTTCTGGCCTTCTTCTTTGTTGAGTTCTGTTGAATTCCCCGGTGAGTTTCCAACTCAAGAGATAGAGAGGGGCCATGATGACCTTATTGCTGTGGATTTTGTTGCTGAAATTTTCTCACAGCCCTTGAGCAAAGTGAAACTGAACCCGAATTGTTGTCATTCATTAGCACACAGTGAACAAACGCTCTTCATGTCAGAAAGAATTTTAATGTTTCATTACAGTTCACAATTAAGCATCCACTCTTTCCTGTTTTCTCTCTCCCCAGCCTGTTTACTTAGACATCTGTAACACTGACATTTATGCTGACCTGTGTTCTTTCAAATTATTTTCCAAGTCTTTAATTCCATTTTTCAGAGTACCCCGAGGTGAGAGTTTTTGTGGTTGCCTTCAATGACAAAGGCTGTTAGAAACCCCTTCCTATGGCCTTCATCTCTGAATTCAGTTCAGAGACCTTCTAGGAGAAGAAATACTGAACAGAAAAAAAAAGAAGTCTCATGAAAAACAATCTATAATGTTTCAGTGCAAGGGAAAGAAAAATCAATCGGATGTTTTCATACTGAACAGAAAAAAGGGAAAGTCGTGTGCAAAACAATCTGTAAAGTTTCAGTGCAAGAAAAGGAAAAATTGATTGAATGTGTTTGTGTGTTGTGATACCTGGAACCTGAGGTGATGCACAAAAAAATCACAAGTTCTGCTTTAAGGGGATGGCTGCTTTTGTAAATCACAGGAAGAGTGAAGGATGATTTATACAGTCATAAGATCCCCGACAAAGTTGCAAATAAAATAAAAATTGATCTGTTTGCATTTCAGATTAAATTAAAAAGAGTGAAAGAGATGGACTTGAACCAAATCAAACTTCTACAAGTTTTCGAAAATCTTTGCAGTTCATTTTGATCACTGAGCTTCCTGAATCTATACTTCGAATATAATACAGTCATCATATTTGATGAAATAATGTACGAGAGAAATGAAGCAATGAGTTTTTCAGTTCCCAAATGGTGGTGTGCTCATGGCCTGCAAACTACTCCAAAGTGGCATGGAATAAAAAAAAAAGAAATTCTTTCACTGTTCAAAATGAATCACGCCTCTCCCTCCATGCTGCTGAGTGCAGCACTTAGGGCGGCTGCTCCTGGTTTTCATTTTGGTGAATCAGAGCAAATTACATTTGGAAACCCCAAACCTTAACTTAATGTAATTCAATGCATGGTTCTCCCCTTGTGCCAAAGTGTGATGAGCAACAGAGCCATGTGGACTTGCAAATTCAGGAATGTTTTGATGCATATTTGTAAGGTACTTCTTTCACCCCAAGAGGACCACTTCAATTGCTTCTTTCAAGTGGAACTTACAGACCTGCATTAGCTGATAATCTTTGCCCAGCCATTTGATCACAAGTACAGCTAGGCAAAGAAATATGCAAGATCTTCTAGACTTACAAGTAGATATTTAAACTATGCCCATCGACCCAAATAAAACTGTCCCATGAGATCAGTTGCCAATTTCAAATTATAGGGTTTATATTTTAAGGTAAGCAGAGTGAAGCTTTAACTCCCAACTTTATTTTCAGTTTTATAGTGATGCACAGAAACTTAAGAAGAAATTTTGAGCAGTTAAGACATATATGCTTTCTTGATTGTAACCTTTCAAGTGGATATTCAAGTGAAGAAAGGTTGAGGGAATTGGGCTTGTTTAGATTAGAGAAGAGAAGGCTCTGGGGAGACCTCAGTGTGGCCTTCCAGTACTTGAAGGGAGTGTATAAACGAGGGTGAATAGCGACAGGACAAAGGAGAATGGTTTTAAACTGAGACAGGGGAGGTTTAGGTTAGATATTAGGAGGAAGTTTTTCACACAGAGGGTGGTGACGCACTGGAACGGGTTGCCCAAGGAGGGTTGTGGATGCCCCATCCCTGGATGAGGCATTCAAGGCCAGGCTGGATGTGGCTCTGGGCAGCCTGGTCTAGTGGTTGGTGACCCTGCACATAGCAGGGGGTTGAAACTAGATGATCACTGTGGTTCTTTTCAACCCAGGCCATTCTATGACTCTATGATATGATTCTATGATATAGTGTATACTGTAAAACCTGCAGAAAACCTTCCATAGCACATCTCATCTGGTCAGGAAATTAGCGATTGCTTTGGGATGTGGGATCAGCCCACAGAGGGTACGTAGGGAGATCTGGGACGTCAGGTCATCTACAGAAAAACACTGGTCTCATTTTAGCTCAAATATGACAGGAGTTCTTCATTTTAGTAACTGTGGTTAGTTGCCTGCTGATATTATGGAAAATTTGTTTTTGTGTGTTGATACTTTTCCCCTTATAGGCCTATTTCAGCTGTGCATTACAGTTTCACAAGATAAAAATGTTAGTAATAGAAGAATGTGGAAAGTTATCAGGATACTGTGCACCTTTTTAAATGTTATAAATGGTAATATGTATTGGAATCATTAATTTTCTTTGTGTTAATTCCAAGAATCCATTTGAATGTAAGGGACTTTTTTCCAGTTTCTCAATGCATCTGTATACAATGGCTGACATAAATATATTTGAAAATAGAAATCACATTGATTATCAAGCATATAATCCAAGGGAGAGAGTTTTCTGAACACTCTTCTTCTGGTAATAGCTGTCAGTATTTTATCAACTATGCTCTTTAGGTGAAATACGCATGGTTTTGTTCTTAGGAAAAGTCCAAAAAAATTGGACAGTGCCTGTTTTAGATAATCAAAATATATGGGGTTGCACGTAAGAACAGAAACTAAAAGTATCCCTTAGGGTATATACGGAAAAGGGGAGTTTGAATAGATCATCAACCATTACAATAAAATATTTAAACTAAAAATATGTATTTTTTTCTTAATGTATTAACATTTTTTTTTTGCGGCAAAGCTTCTCTAAACATGTGCTTTGAAGGAAGGCTTACAGCAGTTTATAGTTAGGACAGTGTTTTGGTTACTCAGGGTTTCTAACCCATTTTATTTCGACAACTTTTGGTAATATATTCCAATTTAGCATCATTGAGCCTTGTTTTAACAGAGGAGGTGAACTGCAATTTTCCCTGCTTGCTATGTACTTTAAATTTAACTTTCAACTAATTTTGGTTGAGTGAGTGGGCACTGCAGTTTGTTACAGTAGGTTGTGTGGGTTCAGGAAAGCAAGAAATGTGAACTAAATGCAGCAAAGTAGTTGTCAAGGAATACAATTTTTTAAGAAATAACTAAAAACAAAGTGTAAAGTGATATGTATACTGAGTCAAAGTTTCCTGCTTTTTCAGTGGCACCCCTCCTCCTCCAATGTTTTGTTCCTTTCTACAATTACTGTCCTACCTTAGAAGTCCAGAAAAAGCCATTTCCCCTCTACTTTCCCAGGATAGACAAGCTCCTGGGCACCCTGATGAATGAATCTTCTCGAGCAGGGGTTGGACCACATGGACACAGAGGTCACTGCCCAACCTCAGCCATTCTGTAATCCCGTGAATAAGTTGTTAAATTCTTGTTGTTGTTTTTTTTTCTGCTTCTATAAAATTCCACTTTGTCAAATATGTGTCTTCCTTCTGGTTATTCAGGCTTTTTCCCTCAAGTCTGCATTGCTCTGTTGACTTCTGATTGCCTATTAAGTAGTAAAACTGGCTTTTGTCTCTGGTTTGGGAGAAATGCAGTGAAAGTCTCTTCAACAAAGGTGAATGCTCTTTGACAGGAAGTCTGAATAATGCAGCAATTATCATGGTAAGAATTATTTAATAGTTTTACAGCATCAGTCCAGTATCATCACAGTTTTCAGTTGCACAGTTTTTTGATGGTCAACTTAGATGAAACATGATTATGCAGACCCACAGTCCTTCTGGGGTTCTGCTGATATTTGTAATGGAAAGCTCCAATGTTGTGTGTCAGAAACTTCCCAAGAAATCAGGAACACGCAACGAAGTCTTATTTGCCAGCTTCTGTGCTACAAGACCAGGGTTTGATTAGAAAAAAATGCTTCTACCTTTATATTTCTCGCGGGACAGCTGACCTTTGTGAAGTATCTCACTGCCTGTCCAATTTATGTATCACTATTTGACGGTGAAGTTCTTTCTGCTGTGTGCATAAACGGAAAAGAAGTGGAGACAGATCCTGAAGGGAACCTGTGATAAAGCCAGAACTAAAGCCAAAAGAGTTCTCACACTTAAGCTGATTCTTCTGTCCTAGAGATGTTCATCTGGGCGTCTTGTCCTGGTGCTTGCTGAGCCATACTATGATTTCTGTCATCCTCAGCATTATTGTAGGCTGGATGCAGTTGGTAACTCTGCAGCAACAGTATCACAAAATGTATTACTATAAGCAGTTTCATAAAATCATAGAATATCCTGAGTTGGATAAGGATCATTGATTCCAACTTTTGGCTCCAGGCAAGACCACTAAGTGTGATGCTCTGGTACCCAAACCCCTTCAATCGCCACATGTTCGTGATGCTCATGGGGTATAATGGGTGTAGATTTTAACATAAACCAACTCAAACGATTTATGATTCTATGGTAAGTGAAGGGAATGTTATTACAGGGGAATTTTTTGTTTACTCACTTCTTAAGATATTTCTAAATGAAAAAAGTAGCAATAAAATGTACTATTTTGCAAACTGCTGTCTATATTCAAATTGCAAACTGATATCTGTAGTTCTCAGAGAGAAACTGCAAACTTCAGATTTCGTAGTGTAGTTGGCAGTTTCAAAAATAGGAGAGCTGCAAGCAAAGATGGCAGTTCCAAGGGGAATTAACCAGTAAGTGATTGAGGAGAGATTATTTCAGTCTTTCTTAAAGTGATGCTGGTCTGCAGCTCTAATATTAACGTATTTCTTCAACAGTATTGGTTGTAGAGCCATTTATAGAAGGGATATGGCTGCACAGCAGTGTGGAGGAGGAAGATGACCTCTCTCTGAACAAGCAGACATTCAGTTAGAAGAATTCTCTTGTGCAGAGGGGATCAGGGGGCACTCCAGTGACACTGGGTCTGCTGGGAATGGAGGAGAAGCTCAGGCTGCTCTTGTAGCTGAGATGGGAATTGGCAGGCCCTTTGGCTTTCAGAGAAATGTGATAAAAAGGGAGAAATTGGGAAGGAAGAGCTGTTGGAGAAGGCAACAAGACTTGTTTCAACCTCTGTTTCCATTCTTTGTCATCTGGTTGTTCTGATCAAGGTCTATTTAAACTAATTTCTACTTCCTGCTGTATGAAAAGGCAGTGCTGGTGGTAATTGCACCAGAAATTCTGTCGGGCTCAGGGTTGTGTCCTGTCTTGCTTCACAGATGCATTTGCAGTTGTGTTCATCCTTACTTTCCCTGCCAGCTCTTCCAGCAAATTACACTTTTATGACTACAACATATTCTTGCAAGTTTACAATTTTCTGTAGTAATATTTCATCCATGACAAGGAATTTAAACTGAAGAGGCTTTTAGATAAAGAAACAGATTCTTCTTTCTCCTGTACCCTCATGGGTCAGTGCACAGTCTGTTCCTATGTACAAAGAAAGCTTTAATGAAGAATTCAAGTGATTTCTTTCATCTCAGTTTAATTATCATGGTACATTTTTCTACAAAAGCATCCATCCATTGTTCTTGAGTTACATTTTACCCTCAAACATGTCTTTGGTAGTAGCTAAATTTGTCATTTTTTGTCAAAATATTTGGTGTATAATGCTGAATTTTGTAGGGAGTCTTTATGTCTTGCTACTTAGAATACCATGCAGTGCAACACGTAGAGAACTGCAGAGATGGTTTTATTTTGATGTCATCCCATTCTGATTTATTAGTGGTGATTCTGTAACTAGAAAAATGTGCTAAAATATTGGAAACCATTCTAAAACAGACAGCATTTCAATGTATGTGTATCTGAGCGGCTGCTTAATAGTACTGACAAATAGCATGGTTATTTCAGCAGATTTTCTCTTCAAAACTGACACAAGGGCATGGATGTGTGCTTTGAAATTCAGCTCTGCCAGTGGTGTGTTTAATGGGTTATAGTGAGTGTTTCCCATCAGAGTGACTCTCAGCTGTGAGATGGAGTTGTGATCATTCCCATACGTTCGTGTTTTACTTGTGGTCTTTATTCATGATTATTGGTCATTCTTGAGCAGGCAGTGTAAAGAAAACACAGGGATTTTTCTTAAAAACAACAACAATATATTTAATTTAAAAAGCCTGACTACCAGAGTATGAAACGCCTCAATATTCTTTGGCAATGTCTGCAAAAGTAGTTTGATAATGATTTTTTTTTATTTAGAAACTTCCCAAATGTTTGTTAGGTCAGTACTATACCGCATTGGCTAGCTTTCTTATTCCTAGGTTTATATACTCTATTTTCTACATCAGTGACAGGTCCTCTGCTCTTAATTATATCCTGACACCATTGTTTTCATACAGATTTACCCTCATTGCTATGTGAGCCTCGCATCAAACAGTGGGATACTTAGAGAATTGGGATTTTTATGGTCCATGCTAAGCTGTGCAACTGCAGGACTGCAAATAATGAGGAAAAGTAAAAGAAAAAGACAATGAAATAAAAGTGTCTACTTTCACACGTGTGTTTTATTGGACTGAAGCCATAGTTATGTGATCTTTGGAATGGGAATTCCAGAAATTGCTATTAATGTTTGAGACCTCTGAGTAAAACTTCCCTTCAGGATTCTGAATAGAAGCTGAGACGCCTGTCCATCTGAATTCCAAGAAATCATCAGGATTAAAGGAAATTTGAGTTTTCAGAACTAGACTTGAAAGTGCAAGGATTATTAACAGTATGTATATGGAACTGGAGGAAGCTGCCCGATGAGGTTGTGGACTCTCTATCTCTGGAGATACTCAAAACCAGTGTGGACGCTTTCCTGTGCAACCTACTGTAGGGAACCTGTGTTAGCAGGGTGATGGACTAGAAGACCTTCAGAGGGTCTTTCCAACCCCCTACAATTCTGTGATTCTGTGATATTTTATTTTAGAAAGGGCAAACTTTACCTGGAGTGTCGGTAGCAGTAAAAACACAGGTCCTACAAAGTCAAGGAAGGGGCTTGGTTCATTCTGTTTGATGCATGCACTATGCTAGTTTTAAGAGGCATCAAGCAAAGGTTTCCTAAAGCAAATACCAAAGTATACCTGTTCATAAAATATAAATAGATTTTGAATATGTTTTTGTACTCATCCCCATGAATGTTCCATTACATTATAAAAGTTCATCCATTTTTTATTATTTATACCTTAAATTTGACAGTATATTCATTCCTAGGAAATATATAATCATCAAAGATGAAAAAGAAGAAAAAAAACTTTTATTCCAAAGTTCAGTTGTTGATGGCAAATAGAAATGAGCGTCGTATGCATTAATAATGGAACTGTTTTTTGTTCACCTGTTTTAGACCATGCGTCTCACTACCAATATATGTCCGCAGGATTTTGGTAGCAAAACAGAATGAGTAGTTTAGAAGCTGATGTAAGCTGAGAGATCTGGCAAAATGTAGGTGGTTCTAGTGTTCGTTAATTCAGACTTTCATAAGCTAGATGTCAACTCCTTCAGCTCAAGGCTTTTTGACTATCCAGCACTACTTTTGACTATCTTATCGATGGACGACTGTGACTATGAGTGCCCCTGGCTTCGAGGTAAATAAATAACCAATTCAATTGTACAGACTGACCTGATAGAAACCCACTACTAATGTAAAAATAGCAATTGCAGGGAAAAAAAAAATAAATCATATCAGCTTATCAGAATGGAATGTCTAAGAGAAAACAGTGAATCTGCATCTGCTTTCTCATTTTAAAATGAGTTTTCAGAAGACCTGGAACAAGAGACTATAATTTCAACTCATTTTCCTTATTATGAATTTGTATCAGGATTTTTAGTCTGGAGGGATGTTAAGTGACAGTCTGTAACAGTCTAACACTGCTGGTGAATGCTTCTCGTGGTTATAAATTCTTCTGGGAAACAGAAATTCTGCAAATTTTTCAGATCATTTGGAAATCTCAACTCTCGGAAGTCATTAGATAGGCTGGGTCAGCTTATGTAGGCAAAGGAAAGGCTAAATATAACCGTCTAGAATGTGTATTGTGTGATGTCTAATAGCTTGTAACATACCCTCATAGTCTCAGTTGGAATAATCCCTCAGCAATTTGCGGGATGCTGAACCAGTGACTTGAAGCTGTCATTTATTGGTAGGAGCACTTCATCTGCCATTTTTACTTTGAAAGTTATTATTAGCATCATAAATTCCCCTTGGAAAAAAAAATAGAAAAATGGAAAATGTTGTGCTGAGAATTTCATAAGTTGGAAAAAGAGGTTGGAACTTAGAAATGTGAAATATAACAGGATACTGTAGATGGATACATTGTGTTTAGTGCACATGAAAATATTACTATTAACCTACTATCAGACGTTGAAGGAAGAGATCTCCAGCCTGCAAA
Organism: Pavo muticus; assembly: GCA_016647715.1. Taxonomy (NCBI): domain Eukaryota; kingdom Metazoa; phylum Chordata; class Aves; order Galliformes; family Phasianidae; genus Pavo; species Pavo muticus. The sequence continues at coordinate 443,324 of JACDJE010000151.1, forward strand.
TGGTATTTGATACAGAAAGGTCAGCATCAATCATGGTGGAGGGGAAATGATCAATAGAAAGTTCTGTAAGTTTTCTTTCCAGATTCAAACAGAGTAGTGGGAAATGTGATTTCACTCTGAGGCTCTGCTTTCAGAAAAATGTGCCTGCATCTTGTAGGCTGCCCGTATAATGAGCAGTTGTAGCATTTTCTGTAAGGCTGCTTTAAAATTGTCCTGCTCGCATTCATTTAGTAAAATAGCCTAGGAAAGTGAATTTATCTTGAACTGTTTATCACAGTTCATAGCAATATAGGTCAGAATAAAGGGTTTTTATCATGATGAAGTGACAAATGAAATGCAAATTAAATCTTTTCAAAAATTAAAGTAGAAAAGAGATAATTACAGTAAAATACATTGATAATAAATACTTTAAAGAAAAGATCCCCCAAATGAGTATACAAGATGTGCCATTGATAACTAACAGAAGGTGTCTAGTTAGTGCTAATTTCTGCACAGGAGGAGATGGCTGGCAGAAAGCCAGCAGAGGAAAAGTTTTAAGTCTCGGTTTTCTGCTGTTTATGAAGTGTACACAGAGATGTATGCAACTGGTTACTGTGATGTCACAGAATCACAGAATGGTTGAGTTTGGAAGGGGCCACTTGGGATCGTCTAGTTCATCTCCCTGCTCTAAGCAGGGTCACATTGCCCAGAATCACATCCAGGTTTGATTATCTTCAGAAATGGGACTCCACAGCCTCTCTGGGTATGTGTTTTTTTTTTTTTTTTTTTCAAATTACATAAGGAAGCATTTTTTTTCCTTCTACTTTTTCATAATATTCCTTTTCTGTTTCAATCGAGTCCCAAGTGAAAGAGTAAAACTGAATGCAAAACTTACTGGCACCCATAAGCAGGGCTTTCAGACAGTATTTCAGATCTGAACCAGCTCTGTTATCTCCCACTTCAGTTTCACGCACATTAGGGAACAAAGCCAAAACCCCCAGCAGCTTTTATTCACAGTTGTGTGAAGTTATATTTGTTTTACCCTAGAGTATGAGACCCGACTGCTCTGCACAAATAATACTGAATTCTCTGGCCCATGTCTTACCATCACATGGGAGCAAAATGCTGATTTGCATGATTTAGGGAAGAATTGCAGATGTTTAGCTGCAGTGAGCCTGCTGGTCCACGCAGGAAGAGATCCAGCACGCTTGGTACTCTTATGAGCACACCTCTTGTAATATTGTGAACCAAGCTAGAAGTTATATTTAAAGTATGGTGCTGAAAGTGTTTTTTCTTTTTTTTTTTTTTTAAATTGAGAACTGCTTAACTTGCCAAGAATACAGTATATATTTTATTGAACTTTTGTAGATGTGCATAAAAATTTGCTGGCCAGTTTTCCCCTCTCAGGTTCATCATTCACTTTTACTCACATACATTGACTGTTCTAGTATTGATCTGAGAGATACTTTCTCCTTACTTGGGCATGAAGGCAAGGGGAGAAGAATAGAAAAGACAAGGAGATGCGTTTTCCCTACCTTTTTCCTCTTCTTATTTTTATCAGCATAAAGAGTATTGGGTTTAGTAGCCAGATGACTTTTTTCTTCTTGCCTTTAGCTTAGTGGGAGAGGTGCAGTCCCTCTGCTGTTTACTATTCATTTTTAAAGAATCCTTTCATAAAATCATAGAATGACTTAGGTTGGAGGGGACCTTAAAGCCCATCTAGTTCCAATACCACCTCCCATAGGCAAGGTTGCTTCTCATCCGATCAGGCTCTCCAGGGTCCCATCCAACCTGGCCTTGAATGCCTCCAGGGATGGGGCATCCAAAACCTCTCTGGGCAACCTGTTCTAGCACCTCGCCACTCTCTGAGTAAAATATTTCTTCCTAACATCTAACCTAAATCTCCTCTCTTTTACTTCAAAGCCATTCCCCCTTCTCCTATCACTATCAGACTGTGTAAAAAGTTGGTCCCCCTCTTGCTTATAAGTTTCCTTCGGTACTGGAAAGCCACATTGAGGTCTTCCTGGAGCCTCCTCTTGGCCATCCAGCCAATTCCTTATCCAGTGAGTGGTCCATCCATCAAGTCCATTTTTCTCCAGTCATAGAAGGCCAACCGATTAGTAAGGCATGATGTGAAACTGTGCTGGCTGTTTTGAATCACCTACTCAGCTGAAGCAAGAAGGCCTTTTATAACATGGATTGCCTCCATGTTTTCCCTCAGCCAATCAATTAACAGAAACATTTTTTTTTTTATAAATGTCACGTTGCTTATAAAATTAACTTGGTGTCAGTTGTTTTTCCCCTGGAACTAATTTTTATAGCGCATGGAGAAGTACTAAAGTGTATAATTTTCTGGATCTGAACAAGATTTGTTATGGTAGAGTAATAACCGTATGCTTTTAAACAGATGGGATATCATTTATTTTCTTTGGACCTGCTTTCTTTCATCACAAATATTTTATGTGAAGTACAACTGCTTATGAGTAAAGTTTTTCTGGCCACTCACCCCAGTGAGATCTAAAAGTCACCTATGAGAATCACATCACTGTCACAGGTTGTCCTGAGCAAATACTGAGTGATAAAATTCTCTGCATTCTTGTAAATCCAAGGGAAGATTATTGTTAGGGTTTTGATGGTCTTGCAGTGTGTAAAACTAATGTTCCTTTTACTTTGCTGCAATTTCAGGTTTAGGTAAAGGGAACTATTGGGAGTAGAAAGATATCTAAAGATGTGTTATTATGGTTGAGCTCAGAAGATCTTTATCCACAAATTTCAGATTTCACTGATGGAGTTTTAACCTGTGAGATTCCAGCCAATATATTTGGTGTTTTCTCATGACTACATTGAAATGTTCTGATCTTCTGGCATTCTACCTGAATTGCTGTGGATTTTGACAGTTGCAGGAAGAAGGTGTTAAGAAAATTACTACTTTGCTCTCAAGCACTCTGGCGTAAATATGGAAAAAAAACCAAAACAATAAAACTGGGGACCAATATGCCTGTGCAGTGAGAAGCATGGTGCATTTCAAGAATACCCAGCTGCTTTCCTGGTGCATATTTCACATCAGTTAAGGTCGCTGTATTTTCTTGTTATTGTTTGTTTAGAAAACCAATCTTTATCCTTTTATATTGTACTTTGTTTGGATACAGTGTACTGTGTTCTTTCTTTACGACCGTTATATCAACTTTGACTTTTGTGAGGGTACATAATTGGAAAAGTAGGCTGTTAATTGTACACTCAGCAGGTTTGAACTACAGGCATTGGCAGACTGGAAACATTGAGTCACAAGAATACCAGTGTTCCTACAGAGTCATTTATTACCATCTTTTGAAAAGAGATTCATCTTACAGAGCTGTAATGCACTGCACAAAGACAGATATAAACCTAAAGTGCCCAAACTTTAAAGCAGTCAACAACTTGTTTCCTGTGATTGAGTTATGAAGAATATCATAGAATCATAGAATTGCTTGGGTTGGAAGGGACCCCAAGGATCATTGAGTTCCAACCGCTCTGCCACAGGCAGGAACACCAACCTCCAGATCTGCTACTAGACCAGGCTGCCCAGGGCCCCATCCAGTCTGGTCTTGAACACCTCCTGGGGCATTCACAGCCTCTCTGGGCAGCCTGTTCCAGCACCTCACCACTCTCTCTGTGAAGAACTTCCCCCTAATGTCTAATCCAAACCTTCCCTCCTTGAGCTTAAAACCATTCCCCTTTGTCCTATCGCTGTCTACCCTTGCAAAAAGTTGATTCACCTATGATGTGTACCATTTGTCTGCTCTTTAGAACAGCCAGTTTTCTGAGTGGAATCGCTGTTTGGCACTTCTAGTGATTGCATGCTGCACATCAGACTGATAGCAGACTGATAGTAATGCAAGTGCTGATATACTGGTGTATCCTCCTCCTCTCTTGGAACTGTTATACAGTTATCCTATAGAATTAAAGAACAACAACAAAAAACAGAAAAAAAGATACCAATGCTCTAAAATGAAGGTGTAAAGACTGATGAACAGGAAACAGGTAAAAAGAAAAGGTATCAAACCAATCTGATTTTTCATGAGAAAGTGACAAGCCTTACAGGGAGAGAATAATTAGTAGGTGACATATTTTGGAGTGTTCCATAAGGTACTGGACTTTTCTTCTAGTGATACTTTAGACTGAATAAACATGGTTTAAATCATTCTGCTGTATGGTGAATGCATAAGTCAGTGGAAAAATGTTTTCAGAGAACAGTTATGAGTGGCTTGTTGTCAAACCAGGAGAATGGAGCTCAGCAAAGACTTTTCCTCATTAGTCTTTATTACCAACCCAGATGGTGGACTAGAAGGCATTCTTATTAAATTCGCAGATGCAAAGAAGCTGGGAGAGATGGCAACTGTATCAGAATGCAGAATTAAAACTCAGAATTACTTAACTGAAATAAAAAAGTAAGAACATGCAGTACTTTGTTAGTTCTCTGGTATGCCTTTCCAGTAGGGTATAGACTCATTATAGAGAACTCAAAGTGCAGTCGTGGTTATGTAATCTACACAGCATGATCTGAGGGAATAATGAGAGAATTGGGGTTACCCTGAGAGAAGGCCAGTAAGAACATAACAACAGATCTCTCTTATGTCTGCTGTAAAAGAGAAGGAAAGGAATAAGATTATTTGTGTTTCTGGTTAAAACAAATGTTGATGTAAAGTTTCAGTAGAAGGGATTTCTACAGAGTATTTGAAATAATAGTAAGTTTATTACAAAAATGGGGAAGATACTGTCTTGGGAGGCCATAGTGGTTCTGCCATGGAAACCGTGGAGACCCAGCTAGACAGAAATGTCTTAGGAATGATTAGGTGGAACAAGAACCCCTTGAGGGAAGAGGAGATGGAGCAGATGTCTTCTTCAGGATCAAGATCTTGTAATTTTCGTGACAGTCTTGCAAGGTTGCCATATGCAGTACACCAGAAATTTATGTGATCATCCATCCTCACCATTTTAATTGATGGGTATGTTCAGGCATATAAACTTGTCAAGCTGTGTCCTCCATTTTTGATGAGTGAATAAATTAGATCTTTTATTTTTACATTTATGAGACTATAAAGGCTTTCCTCGCCTATCAAAACAGAGACTTAAGCATTTACTAATGGCTTGTAGGAAGCCAATGAAGCTTGAATTCAGTTCTTTTCATTTTGACAACTGTTATTGATATGAAGTGTAATGAAAACAGCCTGTCTGTTGTTAGGCTTTTAGTTATTTGGTATGCTGTTTCCAGCCTTTAATTTACAAGGATGAAATAATTGACCTTGTATCCTTACAGGACTGACTGGGAATTAAGGACTGCAGTTATGTTTTATTTAACGAGTAGAACTGTGCCACTGAGAATATATAGACTTGTGTCTTTAGTAAACAGAGGACGGTCTGGTTCAACATTCTCCTGGAAAATGTTGGTTCTTGACAGATTTCTGATTCCACAAATACAGACTGAAAAAACCTTGTGGATGATTAGCAGTGATAAATAAAAAGGAAATGAAGCAGAAAATATACATTATTAATATCACTACTGCTGTTTAAGTTTTCATGGCAAATGTAGAATATCTGTCTTTGGTCACCTTCAGCTGTGCCCCAAAGTACTTGTGAAATAGCATGCTGTCTAGTGTAACAATTAGAATTATTTTATTATTTTAATGTAATTATTGTTCCCTGAATTTGGATCTGATTTCTATAAAAGTTCTTGGTTACCTCATTGCAAAGCTCCTTGCAAGGTACACATCCATGGCATCACAGCAAGTTACTGTTTTTCTGTTGTTGTTGCAGTTAATGATGGATTTCTGCCAATGTAAGGAAATGTGGTTGCATATAAGTTGAATCACAGCTAAGTTTTGCTGAGAAGATTTGCAGTAGTGAAGGATGTGACTTGGAGAATTTGAGAAATCAAAAGCTACTTCTTGCTAGCAATAACCGGACACCTCCCCTTCCTCTGTGCATTTTGAGTTGTGCCCCATCCTACTGCTCAGATGCATGTAGTATATTTGGGTATATCTAATCAGAATCTGTATGTAATTATTTTAAATTATTAGTATAGAGAGTTATGCAAAGGACATGTTTTCTTGGATGAGAAAGGTTTTTGACAACTGTCAGCAAAGAGTATTGCTAAATTTGCTACCAAGAAAGCCTAGCTTAGTCACTTGGCAAGGGATAATCTTACATAGCTTAAAAGCCTAAAGATTTAGACTTGAAGCGCTTTTTGCTGTTCCATTACACAAGCATTGTCATACAGCTCTCTTTTGTTTTGACTCAACATGAACTATGCCAAATTATTTTCCCTAGAAGAGTTTACGTTCCTGTTTGAACAGGCAAAGTTGCACTGGCAGACATGCTGGTAGTCAGCTACTGAAGCTTCTTTTCCCATCTACTTCCCATTTATCCATTCTTCCTCTTGCTTCAAGTCTGCCTGGTCCCTTAAATCCTTGCACAGTTTTGCACACAGATTTATTGTTGAAAGTATATTATTAGTACAGTGCCTAACACAGAGCCTCTGGGTGGCACCACGACATGAATAATGATAATTATAATGAGTCGAGTCAGCCATTAAATCACTTCACCTTCAAATCTTGGCTACGTGTAGAAGCCTTTTTTTATTTCTAGAGCTGACTTCTTCCAAATCTAAAATTCATTACTCTGTGCATTTTTCATCTCCACAGACACACTGCTGCTCAGTGAAAATTGGGCCACAAAAAGAAACTGAAAAAGCTTTAATTAAAAAGCAAATAGCATTTTTCAGCAGGGAAAAGAAGTGGTGAGATCTCCCCCAGGCTTTTCTTACTAAAAAAAGGTTCATCTATTTTTGTTTCACTTCGCTTTTAAAATCCACCACCTACCTTATTTATTCATCCCTACTTGGAGTTTACTGATCCAGTTGTAAGAGAGGTATTCAAAATTGGCAGCTGTGCTGTGGCAGCCTTGAGGGGTATATGGCTTTTTTCTGTAAAAGAAGAAATTGCAGGCACTGCACATTACTTGTACAGCAGCTCAGCCAAGAGAATAAAGCTCTGATAGTGTCAGTACCCTTTATTTTCAATATTTAATTGCCTCGTGTTTAAATACAGAATATGTCTGGCAGTAAGTAGAACAGGTGTGACATGGTGTTTTGTTTTATGTTTCAGAACAGACCAGGTTGATTGGAGAAGTCAAAGTGAAATGCCGTGGTTATTGTCTAATTTCTCATTTTCACAGTAGCATCGTACGTGTTACTGATTGCGCTATTGAGGTTTTGGGAGACCATATATTACAATATTACTTGCTTCTTTGAATAAATAATACACTTACCACAATTCCAAATTTTGCTGTTTGGCTGAGTGGTGGTAGAACTGCTCTGAAGGCTTCTCCATGCAGTTTACTCTTTAGTATTCAAAATCAAAATAATGAAAACTCTTTACAGTATATTAGCTGTATGATGACCACTGTGATCTTACTTTGTACTTCGTAAGAGCCTATATTGTTCTGTTAGATTTCACTGTAATTCATTGGCAGAGTTAAGAAAATGAGTTGGTTAGGTGGGCCCTAGGAGCCGATTACGCCTTCTTAACTACTGAATAGTTGAACTGGTGGGAAATACCAGCAGCAGCTGTGGTGAAAAGGAACTTTACCCACCATTCTTCACAACAGCAAAATATGAGATTTATTAAAATGAAACCATTATGATTTCTTCTCTAAAGTTGGATGGTGTATTTCTAAGTGCTTCCTCAGCCACTGGATGATTCCATGCACGGGAATATGTCTTCCATCCCACAGTGTGGTTTGATCTCCCCAGAGATGAAATCTTAGCTTTATTTTAGTAGGTAAGATGTGGATTTTTGGTTGAATGTTAACAAGGATTTCACCTTTGATTTCATATGTTGAGATGGTAATGACATCAACTCGCGCAGTGAATGGTGTCTCTTGGATTTAGGGAATAAGATGTCTTGAGTGTATTTTGTTAATTGACATCTAAAATTATTGAAAATTACTATACAGAAAATGTCTGAAAGTTGCTTATTCTTAAAATGTTGCTGTGATCTATACTGACAGTATCACATACTTCAATGAAATTGCAGTTTGTGAAACTCAGAAGTGACACGTAAATATCGACTCTAAAATGTCTACAAGCTACGGTTTGACTGTTCTGAGAACTAAAGTACTTTTCAAATAATGTTTGTGATTTTGGAGATTTTTTCATTAATAGACACAACCTGGAGGCTGTGGCCTATAGGTGACCTCTGCTGTCTGTGTGAATGTTTAAAGTTGCTCTGTGTGAGTGTCTTGAGATAGGATTCACCTGGTGAAATGCTCCTCTTTATGGCGTATCAAAATGGAAAATTTACATTTCCATATTTTCAAACTGACATGGACACTCACAAAACCTTTTTTTGTATAACAAAAGCTCCAATCAATCAATCAATCAGTCAATATTTTTTCCTACCTCAGGGCTCTTCTTCATTCTACTCACTAAGAACTGATTCAATCCTATTGCTAACTCAGGAGATGCAGTGTGATAAAAATGGAGCTGGAGGTGATTTGACAGCCTATTTATTTTAATCTTAATATTTTTTAACTTAATTAGATACAACGGTCATGTGAAAGAGACCTCCTCCTTTTTTGTCAGAGTGTAGATATTAGGTAGTGTCACGGTTTTGTGATTTTTGGTTTTCAGTATTCCACATCATAACATCATCTAGTGCATTGGGAGTTAAAGTGTTAACACTCTAATCCAACTACCTGTCCCTACACGTCATGGAGAGACGGGCTGGGGGTGGGCCTTTTTGCCGATCCCCAGGGAAAGAGGCAAGTGTGCCCCAATATCTCTCTCTCTCCACTTTGTTTGATTTATCCGTCTCAATTAGATTGTATCATATTATATTATAGTTAGTAAAATAAGTTTACCTCCCTAGAGGTCTGTTTGTTTTCTTTCCTTTCCTTTTCCCTTCCCCTTCCTCTTTGGGGGGGGGAGGTGGGAAGGGGGCCCTTGGGCCCACTGTCCCTGTCAAGGGCATAGACTGGTCCAGGTAACTCCGTGACAGGTAGTAATCCTTCAGAGCAATCTTAACATAGTGGGCTAGCTTTTCATTTGAGAGCATATAAAACGATTCCAGTTTGTAACTGTTTTTAACCTGCCATTGGAAGTATGCATAAAACTTTTAAGATTTGTGGTTTAAAGTCTCACTTGTATAAAGCCTTTTGAAGTCATCAATCTTATTATAGACTACTAGGTACCTGTTAACTCTTCTGAATGCCTCTTGTCTGGAGTTCCCAAGTGCCTCCTCACTTAGCACTTTAGTACATAGTTATTAGTGATTGCAATTAAGTTTGCATCATGATTGATCTTACTAAACACTGCTGATAAAATAAAAAAGTCTGACGCTGTGGAATGAACAGTAGTGACCTAAGTAATAGTTCAGGTTGGAAGCTATATGCAGAATTATTGTAGTATGGGAAAATATAAACTTCAAAAAATCATTTTTCTTAATCACGTTGTAAGTTGATTGACCTTATTATACCATATAATTTGCTGGTACATCCTCAGCCTCTCTGGGCAACCTGTTCCATTGTCTCATCACCATCACAGTAAAGAATTTCTTCCTAATATCTTAACTACATCCACCCTCTTACAGTTTAAAGCCATTTCCCCTCATCTTGTTGCTACATGCGCTTATAAAAAGTCCCTACTATAGGCCCCCTTCAGGTACTGGAAGGCCGCTATAAGATACCCCTGCAGCCTTCTCTTCTCCAGGCTGAAGATCCCCAGCTCTCTCAGCCTGTTCTTGTAGGGGAGGTGCTCCAGCCCTCTGACCATCTTCATGGCTCTCTTCAGGACCCAACAGCTCCATGTCCTTCTTGTGTTGGGGGCCCCAGAACTGGATGCAGTACTTCAGGTGGGGTCTCATGAATGCAGAGCAGAGGGGCAGAATCACCTCCCTAAACCTGCTGGTCATGCTTCTCTTGATGCAACCCAGGATACGGTTGGCCTTCTGGGCTGCAAGCAGACATTGTCTGCTCATGTTTTTTATCTACTGACACCCCCAAATCCTTCTCCTCAGAGCAGCTCGCAGGCCATTTTCTACTCTGCTTTTGTCTCTGCTTGGGACTGCCCCAACCCAGGTGCAGGACCTCGCATTTTGCCTTGCTGAACTTCATGAGGTTGGCATGGGCCCACCTCCCAGTCCTGTTCAGATCCCTCTGGATGGCATCCCCTCCCTCTAGCATGTCAAGTATACCACTCAGCTTGGTGTCACCTGCAAACTTGCTGATCACCTCCCTCGACCTGCTGGCCACAGTCTTTTCAGTGCACGCCAGGATACCACTGTCCTTCTTGGCCACAGGGGCACACTACTGGCTTACGGCCAACCTGTTTTCCACCAGAACACCCAGGTCTTGTTCTGCAGAGCTTCTTTCCAGCAGGTTAGCCCCTGTACTGCACTCATGTGTGAGGCTGTTCCTCCCCTGGTGTAGAAGTCTACACTTATCCTTGTTGAATCTCGTAAGGTTTCTTTCTGCCCAATTGGGATTGGCAGATTGGTATTCAGGTTCACATATGCTTCTGATTTTCCTGCTTTTCGTTATTTCTACTGTATAATTTATATTATCTGGCTTTTTTTTAATTATTTTTTTTTAGAAACAGATTGTTGTATATAGACTGATTTTTTGAGAATCCCTTAGTTTATGTCCTTTTAGGCAATATCTATCACCTTTATTATACCAGACTTCTCACCCTTTTCTCTTTGGATCCCCTCAGAAGATACATCTCCATTAAGATGCCAATAAACTTACAGATAAATGATAATTGTGTGTTTTAAAGGCTTTTAACAGAAAGGGAGCATAACCACATTACCTTTTCATTTATGCATCATTCCACTTTCCCTACTTATTTTTTTTTAACTTCTAAATTGGCACATTGATGACACACAAAAAAAGAAAAAACTGAATTTTGAGCAGAATCCTGGTAACTGTCATTTAATTGTCATTTTTCTGAAATTGTTACCTACAAATTGTTTCAGCATCTGTGCTCAACTTCCACGTTGAAAACAAATCCTAAAATCGTCTTTAAGAGATTGCTTGCAGACCAACTGGGCATTAGCAATGCTCTAAGATGTGAAAAATGACACTTTTAAATAAGCCTCTCTAATTAAAATACTGTTAAAGGAAGAGAAGAGGGAAGATGGCTTCAATAGAAGTTAATGATGTATAAAGGTGTCCATGTTATCAAATGCACCCCCACTGTTTTTACATTTCATAAATGTGGTTTCTGAAGTGGTCACAATGGAAGTGCAAAGCACCAGAATTTTATAGCAATACTTTAAAAAGTATTTTTGACTCACTGGGAACAGTGATGGTCTCTCCTAAGCTTCAGCTGTTAGGGCTACTAACAGCATTTCTTCCCCATGATGGATGACCACTTAGATTTTCCTTTCAGTTAAAATTACTTTTGTGTAAAATGCTGTGGATTTTAAAATGGGAGAGCAGACCATTTATCCAGTCCTTGCTATTTGTAATATTTCTCCTTTAATATTGCATGGAAAAATGTTCCCTCTACACAGAAACAGATTGTAGGCATTAGACAATTTGGTATCATAAACTATATTTCTGCTCTTAAATATACTATTGGGAAAGAAGAAGTGACCGTCCGGAGTTCTCCAGGAGTGGGAAGATCTATCTGCGATATCTGAAGTTCAGTAAATTGAATAGGAAAGTAAAATGATTGTGCTACTCTGGAGTATTAAACTAGAAGGAACTCTGTGATAACTGCAGAATAAATCAAAAGTCAGGTTCTCCCTTGCAGAAGAGCAGAGCAGGAGGGAGGATGGCAGTTCGTGTAATGCATCTTTTCCATTTTCCAGTGAATTGTGTTCCTCTTGGGATGCTCTTATTTGACTTCAGCGTGGCTGGGACCTACTGCAGGTGTTTGCTCACCTGTCTGGGTAAGCGATAGGAGCAGCCATGCAGGGCACAGACTTCTCCAGCCCACAAGTTGTCTTCTAACCACAGCTGGCTGTTGAGAAAGGAGTGTAGGGAGCAGAACATAGCAAAGTCATCTTTCCCGGATACAAGCATCCTCGATTTACATCATCAGCTTCTGGGAACCAGCAGGACTTTTCTCAGCTGCAACTACAGTGAGCTATTAATAGCTGCTAATGGTGTAATCCTACGCAAATCAGCCTAACCTCCTTTTTAGCCTATGTGCTCATAGTCCCTGTAGTATCCTGTGGTGGTGATTCCTGCAGTTGTGCTGTGGGAAATGCTTTTTCTGTGCTTTGCTTTACACTCCTTGCTAAGTCACTTAATTTGTACCCCAGTTGTGTTATGTGGAACTGTGAAAGAATTGCTTTCTCTTCATCATTATCTTATAATTCATGATTCTACATGTCTGTATCAGATGCTTTTGTTGTCTGTTTTACCAGCTGCAGTATCAAAAATACTGATGTTTTTTCTCCTGTTAGATGTGCCATTTTTCATCTTTTTATGTCATCCAGTTTTTACTGTTCAGCTCTGTCTGAGATGGTGTTGTTTGCAGAGCCTGAGGTATGGGCACACCATGAATTTCAGTGTAGTGGCACACCAGTGTTTCCTCTCCTGCTCTCAATCTCGTTCATTATTAATGTTGTACATGCTGTTTTCTTTTGGTATTTCTTTCAGTTTTCGTAGAACTGTCTACGAGTTCTCTTCCCTTGGTAGTATTGACCAAATAAGAACCTGTAATTTTAACATGATGTTTAATACCTATTTGCTTTCCTTTGAATTTCAGCTGCCATTTTATCACCTCATCACCAGACCGTACGGTGCTATAATTTTTCACAGAAAGCTTTTGTTTTGGATTATACTGAAAATATTTCTGTAGTTAGCCATCCTCACCCCTACGTGAGTCAGTCCTTTCCTAGATCTTGTGTTTACTCTTTTCAGCTGCACAGCTCCCCTGTGTGTTCCACTGCTGGTGAAACCTGGTGAGCTATGCTTTAAGCAATCTTACAAGGTTTTTTTTACCTACAGTATCCAAAAATAATTCTCTTTTAGAAGCTTTTCAGTGATGTGTAAGTAAAGGATTTGTTCGTCTTCTCTCATCACCCGTGAAAAAGCAGTGAAAAAGCATCTTGATGATGAAGACCCCCTTCCCCTGATCCTTTGTCTCTGTTAGGATGGAAGCTCACTATGACCACATATTGGGAAAGGTTTGAATGGCCATGGCCTGTGCTGTCCCTCTTCTGTGGATTATGAGGACTTAGTGATGGATGGTCATTAACCTTGAGATATTGCTCCTAAATGCTAATAGCCATTTTTTAAGGAAAGTTTACAAAGCTCTGCGATGATTTTTTTGCTGCAACTGTTACAATGTTATGAATCTTTAGACAGAAAAATAGCAAACAAGCAACTATTGATCATCTAATATTCCAGATATTTAGATGCACATAAGTGCTGTTTCCCTTTGTTGGCTTGGTCTATGGCTCTGGTCTGGCCATCAGAATGAAGTAATGCTGACATGTTTCAGTTTTATGACCCTTTTCTTCAGTGCTACAAATTTGCCTGATCATTGCTGCTGTATTTAATGTCCTTTGCTATATTTCCTTAAGTCCTCAGTCCTTGTTGCCGTTGCAGGATAATACTCTAGAAGGCATAATGTATCAGAAATTAATATTGAAATATATTTTAATATTATTACAGTAGTGAGTTCTAATGGCCACGGTGCAAAGTGTTTACCAGATTCATCAAGGTATTTAAATTTCTGATTTTTTTTCAAGAGAAGGCCAAATTCTATCAATGTGAGGAAGATTTGTCTAGCAGTGCAGGTAGGCAGGACGTCCTCTCTTGAAATACTGCTGCTTTGCAAGTGTGCCGAGGTTCTCATACTAAAGAAGTCATAAAGCTATTCAACCCTTCCCACAACAGGGGCATTGGAACTAAATAACCTTTAAGGTCCCTTCTCACTTAACCATTCTATGATTGTGTTAGAGAGCAACCGGAGAAACACTATGAAGATGGGGAAAGGTCTGGAGGGCAAGATGTGTGAGGAGCAGCTGAGGTCTCTTGGTTTACACAGCGCAGAGCAGAGGAGCTGAGGGGAGACCTCATGGCAGCTTCAGCTCCTCACAGGGAGCGGAGGGGCAGTGCTGAGCTCTGCTCTCTGTGACAGCGACAGGCCTCAAGGGAACGGCATGGAGCAGTGTCAGGGGAGGGGCAGCTGGGGGATAGGGAAAGGATCTGCACCAGAGGATAGTGGGCATGGAACAGGCTGCCCGGGGCAGTGGTCAGACCCCGAGCTGCTGGAGTTCAAGGAGTGTTTAAACAGTGCTCTCAGACACTGGGTTTGGATTTGGAGTGGTCCTGTGTGGAGCCAGGAGTTGGACTCATATGTTCTTTCCAACCTAAGGTACACTTCTGGAAAATCACAACTGTTTGTAATGAGGATGTATTGCTCTTAGCTTCTAGTAAGCACCTGTTACTTTTGGTAGAGCTTAGTTATGGTTTGCTGATGTATCTGGATAGTCTTACCAGCACTGAAGGTTAGAACTGTAACCTTTAAAGCTTCTGAAGGAAGGGTGCAAGCTGTATTTGAGGGGGAAAAACTTCAGTAGTATACTCCCCACTGAACTGATGCTCCATTAAGAACAACGTAAACCTGTACACAAAGTCATGAAGACTCCTTTTAAAGATTAAACAGGAAGAGAGTGCAACCATGGTGTATTTTTTAGACATAAATTAAAATCAAAATATAAATGTCTTATTAAGAGATGCAGAGAGAATTCAGAGGTGACACCTTTCTGGCTCGGTAGCGGTCGTCACTTTGTAATGAACGATTGAAAGATTTATCACTTTTAGAGCTTTCATTACTGTACAGACCAGATTGTGAACTACTCGTCGGGCTGCAGGTCAGGCAGACGTGTTGCTGTGGCTGTGATTCCTGTTACAGATGCAGTTGGCACTTTTCTTCCCGGTCCTATTAGCAGTTACTTTCCAGCACTTTCACTCTTCTGTTTACTCAGTTACCGGTAGCAGAGTTGGCAGCTCTCATTTCCCAGGACCCAGTGCAGCATTAAGTGACTGCAGGATTTATTTCAGACTGACTTTCAGACACTTTTTTCTTTCCTCTCCACTCTTATTGCAGAGCCATGGTTAACAAACCTCACTGCAGATATGCCTGGCAAGTAGTCTTATACTGAGAACAGCAGCAATGAAGATGACTCTTTCTAGTTATACCTGTTAATTACTTCTTTTTCCTCAAATGGAAGATGGTTTGGAGTGCTTTCCACAGTTCTGGGGGAGGTTACCCATTTCTTGATACTGCAGTATTATTCCTGCAGTGAACAGGATTGCAGGAAAGCACACACTTTTCTAGCAAACAGCTTTCTAAAAATTGTTTGGCATGCTCCAGACTGCACACAACATGGAAGAGGAAGAGGATTAGAGGAGATCCTACTGTAGTTTCTACTGCAGTAGATCCTACTGTAGGGGTCAGCTTCTTCTCTCAGGTGACAGTAATAGGATGAGAGATAATAGCCTTAAGTTGTGCCAGAAGAGGTTCAGGTTGGATATTAAGAAAAGTTTCTTATCAGAAAGTCTGGTGAGGTATTGGAATAGGCTGCCCAAGGAGGTGGGTGTTCGTGGAGGGGTTCAAGAAGAAGGTAGATGTGGCACTGAGGGACATGGTTAGTGGACATGGTGGTGATGGATTGATGGTTGGACTAGATGATCTTAGTTGTCTTTTTCAACCTTACTGATTGTATGATTCTGTTATTCTTCACCATCCTTCAAATCAGAAAAACTGAATACTGACTTGGGCAGTAATATGATGCAAATATTTCCAATAGACTGTGTCTTGTGTGCATTTGTTTGCAGAGCAGGTTCATTACTCCATAGCACTTCCATTGTGCAAGATGTTGGGCTTCTGGGGTATGTGATGCTGACTAATTGAAGGGGAGTTGATGCAGGATTCCCTTCTCTGAAATCCTAGTAAAAACATCACTGTTGTGACATAGAGCCACTGCGCAGCTGTAATGAACAAGCTGGTGTATAGAAAATAATTAAAGCCAGTATTTTGTTTTCTTAGTGCCTGGATAAGACAAGCAGTTGTCAGTGATGCTAAATTTCAGTGGTTTCCATTGACTCAGTTGTAGTTTTTGCTGAATTAAGCTACATGTAGAGAGCTCCATGTCATTGCAGGTTGACTTGGACTCCTTAATTCATTAAATACCAAACTTCAGAGATCATTTGGCTCTTAATAATGTATTTGCAGGGCTGGATGAAATTAGTTTGCACTTGCATGTTACCTTTTTTTTTCTTAATAATTCAGAAATGAGTAAGTATGACTTATCCAAAGACCCTCTGGAGAAAGTATCCTAAGGAATAGGGCTTTATAGCACATAATGTGCTTATTTAATTTCTGGTTTATAGTGTATTCAGTGGTGGTTCTCTCAGATCTCTGTAGGACTTCACAGCCAGAATTCAGGTACCAGAGAAGATAGTTTTTTTTGGACTGGGAGAAGACTGCAAAGAGAGGAAGGAATTTTCATTAATGTTATTGGGATGAATATGCATTTAGATGTAGATATTAGAGTCAGTGCTTACAGAAACCTGCTAATTTGCCAAGAAGCATTACCAATTAACATAGTTAATTTACAAGAAGCCATGTTAAAATTAGTTTGGGGTTGGAAGAAGGGATAGGGAGTGAATTATAATTAGAAAAAGAAATCACAGCTGCTATTTAGAGAACTGGTGGGGAAGTTTTCAGGTCTGTCTGTTGGAAGAAGCACTGCATTGCAGCTATGCCTTGTTCATTCATTCATTCATTCCACTCTCAGTTTCATAGGAGAGAGCTACTTCGATATTATGTATCACAATTTCCAAGCAATATTGATTACCCTAATCAAATTCAACTTTCTGCAGGCTAACATAATAATAGAAAAGGTCTCATTTTTCACAATTTCTCAGAAAGGTGAGACTCTCAATGTTTCTTGAGCATCTAATGTTTGAGAAATTATGCTGATTTTCTCCAGTTAAGGGTTTGGCTCCTGCTGAGTAGGATTTGCGCAAAGAAAAATGTCGACTTTCCCAATTTGTATTATACCCTGCATGTTGTTACTAAGCAAAGAGAAAAAAATCAAGGCATTTATCTTCACATATTGAAAAAACTTTCACACTAGAAATATATGAATGTTATCCATGAAGTAGTGAACGTCTCCCATATGTCTCTTTATTTTCTCAATGAAAAGTAAACTGCAGCTTACTTAGTAGATTCCTGAATAGGCCTGATGTTAACTCAATGAATTTGCAGGTCCTTTTTGAATACATTTCTTGATTTTATATATTATATTGAGCATATGGATTAGGAGGATATGTGTACCAATACTGAATGTTAGCTTTGTGGTACCGTGGGGCCCATCGCTAAGGACTGGTCTACACTATAAAGGTTTCAACAAGACAACTGCTCCCAGTATAGAGGAAATTTATGCTACCAAAATCTTTCCTTTCTTGAATAGCATAGTTAAATACTTCATAAGAGGTACCAAGCTCATACAGAAAAGAACTCAACATGTTTTGCACATGGGGGAAAGAATTTGCTGTGGTGCCATCTGGATGGAGTTATAGTATGAACCTTTTAGCTTCATGAGTGAGCAAATTCCATCCTTGCTGTTAAGAGGAAAACTTGATCAATAGAAGTACATGAGACCTGGGCAGCAAGCATTCTGATTTATCCAGTTGTTGGCATTTTTACCATCTCAAGGTGAGATGGTGAGGCAGTCAGGGCTTTTAGGGTTCCTTTCTCAGGTGTCAGTCATTATTACAGTCCTTGTCTTTTTGTGGATGTGTACTCTGATCTCTGTTGCCTCATATTTTATAAAGATATACTGGCAAAAGTTCTGTAGAGTCATTTAGGTCACACATTTTGACTTCATTTAAATAATAAATGCAACCTCACTACTAAAGGACTGGGACCTTAGTGCCCAGACAATTTTCAAATAACAGCTGTGAAGAACTCTGTTGTAGATCTCTGCAAGCATAGTATTTGCATAGAGCTCTGATTACATTTGTTATATTTTAAGCACCTCTGAGGAGCTGTCTGATGTCTTTGTGGCTTTTGTGAAGTGCATACAGGGGTAACAGATCTAGATTGGTATCTTCTGAACACATTAAATACTTACTGCTCTGGTTGTGTTCATGAACAGTCAGAAGAAGAAAGCATTTTTATTTTCTTTACAAGATCTGCTTTTCATTTCAGCATAACATTTCATTGGCTTTTTAATGCATTTGCCACATATTGAGAGGGTCTGGATGCACAAGCAGTTCTATTTAAGGATTATTAGGAAAGGCAGTAATAGCAAACCTACTAGCCTCTGCTTCCCATTCTCCATTAGAAAACGTGATCCATTGTTTTTGCTGACAAAATTATCTCCATATGAGCCAGTTCTAACAAGGCAAAAATTAAGAGTTTGCATTATAAATGAGCAGCAGGACCAGATGGACTGAGAAAATAGTCAGGTTGCATGCAAATATCAATAAAGGTGATTAGCAAAGCAATAAAAGCATTTGGTGTGTATGTGGTTCATAATAATAAAGAGGACCTAACTGGAAAGGTTTTGAGGTCATTTGGAGGTCTGAAGACTTAGGTGCTCTGCTTCTGTACATTACGAAGTTGAGTCTTGGTTTGTGAGAGCATGATTCTGCCATGAGTGATGTTATGCCACCAGGTCCAAAATTCAAATCCATCATTTTCACAGGTTTGCATAGCTTAAGGGATGAACCCATTACATTTCATTGAGGTAAACAGATACTGAAGGTAGGAGAGAGCTGGAATATGTATCAGATAAATGTATAGCATATACCTACATATTCCTACCCAAGATTTTTCAGTGATAATTGTGTCTTTACATTATGTAGCACTTGCTTGTTGACTCAGATGTGCTCTGCATTCATCAGAGCATCAACAAAGATGTTTGGGAATTGCTGCCAATGTAGTTGATACGCACATGCACTGTGGGTTGAGTTCTAGACAGCCAAATGGTGTCAGTAGCTCAGCCTTGCCTGTCAGCTCATCTGGAAAAGATGTCAGAAGCCCTCAGAACTCATCTGTGAACATTGCTTCCTAACAGAACTATCTGGGGAAACGTAGGCAGCCCTTAACTGCATCAGAGGTAAAAATCATTACCTCCCTCTTTTCCTCACAAGCTCTGACCTGCTTAGGGTCATGTCAGTGTAGACATCTATTTTATGTCAGGCATAGCCTATGTATGAGTAAAAGCTTTACTCTGAGAACACAAGTATTTTTCCCCCATCAGGTAAAGTGCACTCTATGAAAAGGAATACATTTGGTACTCAAAGATACAACAGTTGTTTTGATCTTGTTTAGAAATGAATGAACACTTAGAAGAAAATAAATAATTCTTCACTTAAAATCCGGTTAGGTCATGTCTTCCAGTTGTAAATACAGGAAATGCTTATTGCTCCCAGAAGGTCTTTAGGAAGGTTCATTCAGTCAGATCTTTGATGGCTGTAGGCTTTTCAACTGTATTTATTGAGGTTCACCTTCCTGGAAAAAAATCTCTCAGGGCTGTCCCTGAACCTTGTGTAGATGTTTCTGTCTCTTAATTTGTCTTTGTCTTTGAAAAAGAATACTACAGAGTATGTACATGTGGTACATCTCTGGTTATGTCTAAACCATTTTGAAATATTGTACATTTAATTAATTTTTCTTAGATTTAGTAAGAGTTCTTCATCCTTGATATTAATAATGGATATAAAACCTTGGCAGAAACCTTGGTTTTCTTAGTTTTGCTGTAACCATTAAGACTTCTATACTGAGCCTACTCTCATTTTCCTGCAGTTTGCTATGGGAGACTGAGCTCTCTGGACAAGAGAGCTTTCTCAGCTAGAACCAAAACTTCATGCATTTCACTTAGCTTGTGATCGATTTTGTTGCTGTTCACTGTAGGTACTGTATTGAAATTGTATTTTTATTGTTGTAAGCTCCTATGTGCTGTGGTGGTTGGCAATCTAGAAATGTGTTAAATAATATTGATCTCTTTTTTTTCCCCACTTGCCAAGCATTTTATTTTACTCTGTCTCTAATACTATTTTAAGTATCATTGACTGGTTTTATTTTCTTTGTTATTTATGACTTGGCATCTCATAGAGCATGGGGCCATAGCAGTGCTTGCAGAGAAGTCCTGAGACAGAGGATGCTCATGGGAATATACTTTCCAATTTTGATGCTGTCTGTCCTTAAATAACAAGAAGAGTTTGCATATTACATTCTGATGGCATAATAAAATAATAGGTTTGCATTTTCGTTTCAGAAGAAAAAAGAAGTATTTTTACTTTTGCTGCAGTATGTGTTAGCTGTCAGGTAGTCAGCCTAAATGGATATTTTGACAAACCAACTTCCAGAAAACATCCTCCCTGAACCTCCACGAACCAGCACGATAATGATATGTCCATTGACTGTTTCTGATAAATTTCGTATAAATACATTCGGGTATTTTGCACTCCATATCGAAATATGGGATCCAGTATATTAACAGCAACTCTTTCCGTATTGTCTTTATTTGGCAGATAGAGTTACTGGGGATGTTTTTCTGGGAAATGAGCTGTGCTTCACTAGGGGAAAATAAGAATTTACTTTGAAGTTCTCTCCATATCTTAGAGTGCTCCCCAACTTTCTTGTAGTTTTAGCTAGAGTTGCAAACCTCTGCTGAGCCCATGTCAGAATTTGCTAGCAATAATTCTAGACTTCACAAATAGCCAGTGACACCATGAACCACTTAAATATATAGGTGGATTCCATCTGCTTCATAGCTATACCTACTTCTGGCCAGCCTGGTCTAGTGGTTGGCGACCCTGCCCACAGCAGGGGGGTTGAAACTAGATTATCTTTATGGTCCTTTCCAACCCAGGCCATTCTATGATTTTGTACCTATCTTCATTCCTTTTCTTAAAGTCTGCTTTATTTCATGATACAGAAATATTCTGGTGTGGTTTTTTTTTTGTTTTTTTTTTTTAGTAGATTAGCATTAGTTAATGTGTTACAAATTCATCTCAATCATCTGAATACTAAAACAGTTATTTCCTGACAAATAACTCTTACAGATGGACACTATACTATATTTTATGGAGCTCTTACATTATTTTGACTAACTATGATGCCAAGTCACCACTAGGGCAAGTATTCTGTGTAACTTATCCTATAGTTACGTTGATGCCATAATGTACATCCTGCTCCTTTTCAATGACATAAATGAAGCTTTCTTCTCAGATCCCTTGCATAGGTCATTTACGATGTTAATGAAGGCGTGTTGTGGAAATTAAATCTTGGAGTTAATTGTACAATATATTGCTTCTCATGTTAACACTACAGTTGCATGCATGACAATTTGCAGATGATAGAAGGCCACAAAGATGATCAGGGGGCTGGAACACCTCCCTTATGAAGACAGGCTGAGGGAGCTGGGCTTGTTCAGCCTGGAGAAAAGAAGTCTGTGGGGTGACCTAATTGCAGCCTTTCAGTACCTAAAGGGAGCCTATAAACAGGAGGGGAGTCAACTCTTTGAAAGGGTAGATAACAGTAGGACAAGGGGAAATGGTTTTAAGTTGAGGGAGGGAAGATTAAGGTTGGATGCCAGGGGGAAGTTCTTTACTATGAGAGTGGTGAGGTGCTGGAGCAGGCTGCCCAGAGAGGTTGTGGATGCCCTGTCCCTGGAGGTGTTCAAGGCCAGGTTGGATGGGGCCCTGGGCAGCCTGGTCCAGTATTAAACGGGGAGGTTGGTGGCCCTGCCTGGTAGGGAGGTTGGAGATTCATGATCCTTGAGGCCCCTTCCAACCCATGCCATTCTGTGATTCTGTGAAGTGAATCCTGATTCTTTTATAATCCAAGCTGGATACAAGACAAGGTGTAACACTTGAGTGGTAAGCAAAGGCTGATGGCAAAGTAGATAATGAGAGTAGATTATGAATTTGCAATAGCAAAATACTGAGAAAAAGGTGTACTTTCTATGCCTTTTTAAGTTTTACTGACCTGTGTTTCAAAACCACGTCAGCCCCTTGAAAATGTCAGTAAGTCCCAGTGTCTGGAAAAGTCTTTATTTTAGAATCTATTTGACAATGTACTCCTCACACAATTGATTTCTGACCTGACTTTCATTCTTGATTCAGATGATTTTCTTCAAAGCTTTGCTAACAACAGTTACCAGTAACTGATCCTTATTAACCATTTTTTTAATGTATCTTGGCATTTTTGCCACCCATCTGCCTTTAAACTGCCCATTTGTATGGATTCTTTGCATAAATATTTTGTGGCTCATTTGATTCTCTGCATAATTAATTAATTGCTTCTCATTTAGTTTTCTGCATAACTAATCTGTTGCCACATAATTAACAAACTCTTTAATTCCTTATTAATTATTTACTGTTCTTTTGAATATATGAATTAATTGACTGTTTAAATTCGCTGCTGTGCTGATTTGACATCTACTTAATTGTTTTGATTAATCAATTAATTAGCTGCTTAATCTCCACTTAAAAGTATAACCCCGTGACTGCTTTGCACATATTCTAGCACCCTTCCCTTTTCTTTTTTTTTGCTTACTCTCAACTACATCTGGATGCCCAGCTAATTGTCCAGGCAAACATGGACCTCTTGGGCTTACATACGTTCCCCTGGTGAAGCCATCTCTACAGCTCCTTATATCTGATTATATATGATTCTATGATCTATGGTCTTTCTTCAAATGAGTTTTTTTCCACATGACATGCTGCTCATGCACTTTAACCTCGAAACAATTTCATCTTTGTTTTCTTCTGTCAAAATGAAAAGGGCAGAATTGGGAAGAAAGGCATGAAAATACTTGTGAAATACTTGTGAAAGGAAGTCCAGCAGGTGAATGGTCTATGAGACCAGATCCAGAGAATTATGCATTTTGATGGCATACGGGGAGAGGATGTTTGGGATGCAGCTACTGCTGATTCTTGTGGTAAATTGGTGTAGCTGATAAAATTCCTGAAATGTTTCGGGAAGCTTTGTATTTATGTACAGCTCTTCCACTAGACTTTTTAAGGCTGTTTTTCTCTGGTTCTTCACTACAGAAAGGTTGCAGTAGAAACAACCTTGTTCTTCACATTTTGCTTTATTTATGTGTTAATATCGTACTTAAGTTTTCACAACTGCTTGCTGTAGGTAACTCCTGTTCTCTTTGGGGAGGAGGCTGTGGCAGAGGCGTTGCCTTAAAATCTAGCTTGGTGCTATAGATCACAAAGAAACCAACAGAAAACATGCCCGCTGTTATGAAAACTCCTTCAAAGTGGAATGTTTTTCTAAAGTTTTCCTCGAGGTGTCAGCTGCTCTTCCAAGGTATTAAACTTTGACTTCTTACACAAGTGGAAATTCGAGAAGTGAAATGGCTTTATCGAGCAAGCAGCATGAAACACATGGGAACACATTTACGTCTTTAAAGGAAGGCGCTAAATTGAATATTGCATTTAATAGTAAGAGAAGAGCCAAGTCAGGATCAAAATTGGTTGGATTGGCTCTCAGTTTTGATGGGTGCTTTGCTAAGTTTATTATGATGCTGATCAATCCATAGACTTGATAGAGCGAAAGCCGTGGACTAATAGGTCATATGAATGAAAAAAGTTACAATATGGATAATATGCATGTTTTGATATGTCTGGGAAGGATCGCTTAGCATGATCTGTAAACACTGAGTGCCCATGGACATACATACACACATACAGCTGTCTCAAATTAGATGTTTTGAGCTGAATCCTACTCCCAAGCGCTGCTCATGAAACACTTTGGTAGGAAGGCACCAGCTGGTCTGCTTGCAGCAGTGGGCTAATGCCCAAATTTTGGGATTCGTTTCTCTTGAGGATATCAAAAAATTTTTAATATTTCAAGAGAGTGGATGCAAGAGGCTGCTAAACTTTTGTGTATCTCCGTTTTCTGTGAAACTGATTAGCATGAAAAATTGCTGTGGAGAAGTGCTAGGCAGCAAGCACAACCTATCTGCTTGCCTTTTTGCCGAGTGAAGTGGTGAAGAATTTAAAGTAGTTTGCTTTTCTTTGTTTACCTTAGGCAAATTAACTAGAGGCTTTTTCAGGGCTCTTTTACAATATTGAATCTAAATACAGAATCTGAAAGAATTGGATTCCCTAAGCATGTAGTGAATAATAATGAGACAAAATATAATAGCTGTTGTTGATTTTCCTCTGATGCTACTTGAATTAGTCTGTGATATAGTAAGGATGCTGAAAGGTATGGATCATCTCTTAGTCTACATGCATCTCTGAACAATGAAGTTTAAGGTTTCTAGGCGCTGCTTGATAGAACAGCTATTAATAAGTATGACTAGCATTAAGCAGATAAGTATTACATTTCAGGGAGACTATTCACATGGTTAAAATTAAGCATTAAAGTTAGCTAACTCAATGAACCAAAGCCCTAATAATATTCACATTGGAGATGTGCCATCTCCATGTGCAGAATTTATTTTTTTAAAAAACGTACAATTTGAATGAAAAATGAGCAGTTCCAAAATGAAAGAGATGAGTTGGAGATGTACTGTAAGGTGATATGGGAGAAATAATGTAAGGAGGTGAAAGAGGTGGGAGAAATTCAAACTTTTATCACCTGGAAATATATATTTATTGTCAGTATTTCTTAATAATGAGAAAAATATATGTCAACAAGCCAATGGCCTATAGGAATTATTACTAGTGGTGAAATAGCTGAACCTGCAGGAATATAGTTCCCATTCAGCTCTGTCTTGTTGCATTTTTATGTCAGCATAAATCCACTGACTCGGAGAAATTCAGCCCACACCTTGTGATTGCAGTGTCTAACTGAATCTGCGCAAGCAGCAATCCGTATATTTCAGAGTTCCCCTTTTATTTCCTGCTGGCACAGCATTATTCCGGTGTGGTACACAAGAAAGCATAGTTAACCATCTTTTTAGCATTTGATTTTTTTTTTTTAACTGAAGTGGCTTCTCTGCCTTTCTGTATGTTTGGCAGCTCTCTCAAATATTAAGTAAACTTAAAAAATAAATTTATTCAAAACAAATCTAGTACTCCATTTCTTTAGCATTGCTCCTTAAATGTAGAGGAATCGCATACAAAAGCAAGATTGCTCGCCTGTTTAAAAGTCTGTCATACTCATGCACAACATTGCTGATGGTTTAGTCAGTAGACTTGGGAGACAAGGTTGCAAATACAGCACTAACTTCATGTGTACACAGAAATGTTGAATACTGAATGATCTTTCTTTTGGAGGTTTTCACCCATGTTTTTATTGGAAGCAAAAGGATATGAAAGTAGGCAAAAGAATCATAGAATCATAGAATGATAGAATGGCCTGGGTTGAAAAGGACCACAATGATCATCTAGTTTCAACCCCCCTGCTGTGTGCAGGGTCGCCAACCACTAGACCAGGCTGCCCAGAGCCACATCCAGCCTGGCCTTGAATGCCAGATTAGGCACATTACTTTGTGCTTGAACATTTGTAGTTGAGAAAAAGGATGAAGGCAGAATGCCAGGAACCATTGATTTGTCATGGGTTTGTACTGAATCTCAACATCACTATTTCTGTTTTTTAATGATTATGTGTACTTGCTAACCTTTGAAACTTGCAGGAGAGAATGCAGTGCTTATACTGAAAAGATTTCATCCTAAGAATTACATGAACGTTGTTCTAGTGAAACGATAAAAATAACAGTAAGTGCTAACTACGTAAAGCTGGCTTCTTTTGCTGCTTTCTTTTCAATTCAGAAAAGCTGTGTGCATTGTTTGAAAATAAGGTTTTGGGAGAAGTTTAATGTTCAAGAATTTAATGCTTTAATTACCTAGTATTAAGTTTTGCTTAATTAGAAAACAGCATATAGAACTTTTTGACATATCAGCAAAACATTAGTAGCAGCTCTCTTTGGAAATCTAAAAATACACAGGAAAATTAGGTGCTGAGCCATACAAAAAGCCTGTGAAAGACAATGAAGTGTTTTAATGGATTAATTAGAAATCATTTGAACATACATTTGCTTTAACTATTATTTGACTTATCTAAGAAGCTGCAGAGCAGATTATTTTTATGTCTGTGTACTGTCAGTACTTAATAAAATATATTTTGTCTTTTTTTGCATTTGCCTTGAGGTAGTACAGTGGTTTCTTATAGCTTTTCAGAAGGAATATGGCCTGTACCACCAACCCAACAAACATCCTCTTTGTTCTGTGGTATTTAACCATTTGAATTAGCTAAACTGACCAAATATCCCATATTTAGACATCAGGTCTGCTGTCTAGAGGGTTTCTTTTGCTCAGCTGTTGTATAGTGAATTAATTCCTAACACAAACACCTGTCTTTTGATAGAATCATAGAAAGATTTGGGTTGGAAAGGACCTTCAGATCATCTAGTTCCAGCCCACTGCCATGGGCAGGGAAACCTCTGAGCAGACCAGGTTGCTCAAAGCCCCATCCAACCTGATCTTGATCCAGGGATGGGGCATCCACAGCTTCTCTTGGCAGCCTGTTCCAGTGCTTCACCACCCTCTGAGTAAATAATTTTTTCCTTATATCTAATCTAAACCCACTCTTTCCATTTAAAACTATTACCCTTCGTTCTGTAAAGATGAAGGACGTGAGCATTTTAGAGTTGTTTTCAGTACTTGAACACATTGTGTATTGCCCTTCAGAAATGGAGTTTCTTCTTAAACCATTCTGCTATCCAAAGTTTGATGCAAAAGTTTAAATTCTTTTTGATGTCCATCTTGAGCTCTGATCATTGTCCTGTTTCTAACAAGTTGGAAGCTGAGCCCTAAGTGCATGGATGCAGCCAAGGTTTGGTAGTAACAGCTTGTTCCCTTGTCAGAGGCAGCCTTCTCTAGCAGAGTCCTGGACTGCCAGATGTTGACTTTCATTTGAAACCGTAGCAAAACTTTGAGCGTAGCACCATCTCCTCAGGTTCCAGTTTGTTGGCGAGGCACACGTTGTAGGACTTCAATGAATTTAGGAGGATCAGAAACATAATCTTGTCCTTCTTGTGTATTAAAAATAGATTAGATCCATTTGATTTTGGTCTTTTAGTTAAAAACATTAGTTAAAACAAAATTATCTCATTAAGCACACGGATAAAAGAACAGTCTGACTATTGAATCTTGGAGAATTGTTCATTGTTAAGTATGAAATGTGCTCCAGTACAAGCGATGGAAAGTCTAGTTCAAGATTCTGTTCCTCACTCCCCAAATCAGTGACTGTTGCTCCGTGGCCTTAGGCATTCTCTTAATATTTATTAAATAATTATTAGAAAATATTAATTAAATATATATTACTTAGTATGGAGTTCCTGAAAGGTCAATTTGAAATAAAGAGGATCTGTGGGAGCAGATGATGGTGAGAGTATGGTGGCAATTCCAGCTTCTTTGGTCTTCATCACTACCTGTGCAGCCTGCTGAAATAAGATGATGAATTTCCTTTGAGGAGGCAAGTGGTGGATTGTCCAATCATCACGATAACCATCAAGATAGTCATCAAGGTTGTGGATGCCCCGGCCCTGGGAGGTGTTCAAGGCCAGGTTTGACGGGGCCCTGGGCAGCCTGGTCTAGTATTAGATATGGAGGTTGGCGGCCCTGCATGCAGCAGGGAGGTTGGAGATTCATGATCCTCAAGGTCCCTTCCAACCCAAGCCATTCTGTGATTCTGTGATTGTATAACTAAAAGGTTCCTAAGTCATGTGAAATGTAACCCTGAGCATAAGTAATTTATGGCACTCTATGAAAGATTTTAGGAAATAAGGAAGTATGTATGTCTGAGCTGATTTTCCTCTACACCCACAGCAGGGCAGTAAGCCATTTCTACTTGCACAAGTGCTTTTGGTTCCAGAGTGCTTGTACAGGGCCAGCTGGAAAGGGTCACACCAGAGCTACAATCTCTTTGGAATAGAATTTTGTCAAGATTTCTACTCTTCTGCTCTTTGAAGGATCAAGGGGTGCATTGACTAGAAATCTCAGGAGAGAAAAACCTTATTTCTATGTTTTTAATAGACAGCATTTTCTAGTAGTCTATGTCCTGTGGATCTTTTTAACATAGATGTTGACTATAAAAGGGTTTTTAAAGGATGAGGACAGAATACACAATGGATGATTTAGGAAGCCACAACCGCCAAAATTTTACCTTTTTTTTTCTTGCCTTCATTCCTCTTCTGTGTGTCTTCAGTTTCCATTTTCTGACACTAGAGAATTCACAAATTAAAATATAGAAAATGATGGTGAAGTGTATTGCTTATGAAGTATTTCATTTTATTAAATCTGCTAATATTAAAATAAGACCACTATGTGTCTGTATCTAAATGCATTCCGTTCAATTAAATGTACTGTTAAGTATCTACAAAGGATTTTTTTTTCCAAATAATTCTTGTTTGGAGCAGTATTCCATGCCATAAATTCCTTCTGCTAGAACAGTGCAACTGGGAGTGGAGGAAGAAGGCAGCTGATGGGAGACCCTAAATACCTGCATACTCATTGCAGCTCCTGAAGGACAGCTTTGTCATAAAGGAGAGGGTGAAAGCAGAAATTTATTAGAAAAGCCCTGAAAAGCAAAGATGCAGAAAGGTCTGAAAGCAGCACATGAGGCAGTAATTTCTTTCAATATTGCTGGAAAATGAAAACCTCAAGTTATAAAAACATAGGGAGAATGGAGAACGTGTTCTTGGGAAAAACATCATGCAGTCAAACCCAGCGAATTTGTAACGCCACAGAGAGGAATTCCTTCCTTGCTTATAAACCAAGTGGTTGTCTTTACTGTCGACACAAATAACCTTTCCAAAATGAGGAGTTTCCATAACCATGCCTACTGTACATTATAGATCATACTGCATGGTAGTGCTGGAAATACTGTCCTAATTTTTCACATTTGCATCTTGGTGAGCTGCAGCTCAAGAAAGCCCAGCTGCTGTTTGATTTCGATTCCCCTCGTGATTGGGATGTCAGTTCCTGCTCTCTTGGGATTTCAAACAATTGCTGCTAAATACACTCTGCAACGATGAATTTGTTTAATGGCTTCTGGATGATGATAGAATCAAAGTGGGATCCGTTTAACTTCCCATGCCTATATTCCTCATTGATATTTTATATAATGCAAAAAATGCCAAAGTACGTATTGTTGAATCAGTGAAGTGTGAAGTTATAAATCAAAGTGCACCGGATACCTTCTGTTCAACAAACAAGAAGTATTACTTCTGATTTTTGTCGCCCAATTATGAAAATTCTCATCACAGTCCTCCCAAGAGAATACCATTTTATTAGGAGATAGCTGAGTTTTTTAGCCTCTTCAAATAATCTAACAACCAGGCAGATATTTCCAGCATGTCTGATGCATACAGAAAGAGATGAGATTTGTGCTTTTATTCAGGTAAATAATGCTTGGCAGAGATATCATCCAGAAAAATGTTGGTGTTGACGTTGCCTATTAGGATGATCAAATGGAGGTTTTTTTCCAAGATTTTGTGTTTTCTCAAAATTCACCTTCCATCCTTGAGTCACTTCTTGAACCACAGTGATCTTAAATGGAAGGGGCACAGCAAAGCTGCTGCTGATCCAGATCACTGATACTCAAAATCTGCCTCTTTTAGCTTCTGTGCATGATTGGAATAAACTGAAGCACAGGAGTTTACTGCTTTTAAGAGATGTTTCTTTGCTTTGACCCATGTTACTACCAACTTCTAATTATTTTTTGTTCTCCTTCCAATAGAGATGCCCTCACACTGATTCTTTGCCAAAGTATCTCATAGTGTTCTGTTGCCCAGTGGTTATTTTCTTCATAGACAAGTTAACCTGAGTCGTGGGAGCAGCTGGTAGCTTTCCTGTGTGCTTATTTTTGTATTGACAGCGTGTAATGGCAAGTAGTAGCTCATCTCATCACCTTTGGTTTCCCTACTTCATCGTGTGCCTGCAGAGCTGCAGAACATGGATGTCTTTGAGCTGTTAATTAAAAGTAGGAGCAGGATGTGTACTAAACTGTACCAATTTAACATCTCGTTTTAAGGTGATGAAGTTCTGTCTCAGTTTCTGAAAGTTTGGAGAAGGAGCAGTAGAGTTTTTATTTTTACCCTTTCTTCAGAAACCAGACGCTGAGGTTACAGGAAAGTATGTAAGGATCAGTGAGAGAGAACAGGAAAACAAATGCTAAGCCTTATGTTGTTGGAATTTGGCAATCCAAGGACTTCTCAGAATTTCAGATTTTAGAAATTCTTCCCAATAATGATTTTCAAGACTTGCTGGGAGCAAAACCCTACATCTCTGGAAGCATGCATAAGAGTATGGATGAGGATTCAGAAGGTTGCTAAGTATTTAATGATCTTAGTTGCATTTCCATGTTAACGCTCGTTTGTATTTTTGGTTAAAGTAAGCTAACTACTGATATTTAACCTATAAAGCTGAGATAAGAGGATTCCAGAGACGATGGGGGGGAATCGAGAAGATGTTTGTGGTGCCAACATGAATGAACAGTCTGTGGTTCCCTGGAGAGCTCAGGGTCTTCTGGATTGGTGCTCTGCATGGGAGCTTGGGACCCAGGTGCCCATGGGTCAGAAGACAGGTTTCCTTTTCAGACAATGGAGGTTAGTCTCCAGCTGCTATAAATATTTCTTTCATAGCTGACAGTCTTGACTTGGAGCTCTAATTGGATTCAAGCATCTTCTAAATGCAACATCAGTTTAATTCCTTGTGTGCGTACACCAGAAAACTGGCTTTTTAAATCAGATAGCAGAGCTTATTACATACTCCCTGAAAACATTAGGGCTAGGAGCTGGAGTGTGGTTTCTTTTTTCACTTTTAAAATACTTGTAAGGTTAATGCTTCAGGTATTCTAAGAGCTTATTCTGTTCTGAGCTAAAGAAGGGCAAGTTATTTTATACCAACGTCAACCTGTTTCACTGCGTTAATGTGTGTGTGTGGGTGGCTGTATTTGTACAGCAAATAAAACACAGCTTCATTCGGTGTTGCTTTCCCTTTCTCTTCTTGTCGATCTGAAGCTTTACAATCCCTGCTATTTCAAAATCTCACTTTTCTTTAAAAAATAAAGGAAGAAAAAAACAAAGAGAGGAGCCTGTAAGCTTGCAAAGAGCTCTGGCTACATCGTTTGCAAAATCCTACTCCATATTTGAAAACTGAATTTTACTAAAAGCCAGAGAGCTCTTGGAGCAGTGAGTTGGAAGGATGAGTTCCAGCCATGATGCCGAACCCCTCTGTTATCCCTTAATTGTCTTTTTCAGGTTATGCAATATTTTAAGATGACTGTTCTTCTGTTATTACTATTATTATTTCTTAATTACTATTATTGTTATTTTTTAACTTATATTTTTGCATTTGTGGAAGAAATGTTCTCCTGCTGTCATACATTTGTATTTTCCTTCTTTTCTACATGTGCTTTTGCACCAGGTACTCCAGAAAAAGTGCCCATCTTGCATCCTTTTAACATCATTAGATAGGGTAACACAGGCTAGGTATCAGAAACAGAGTGAGTGTCCCCTCTTTGTTCTTTATCTAGAGATAAAAATCCCTCCATGTGCTGGGGTGTATTTACAAGAGACTAGGTTCTGGGCTTGAGATGCTCGGGGTACAAAGGTAGCAGTGAAGGATCCCAGAGATGTCAGACTTCGCAGCCATTCTTTCATTGGGGGATGCAGAATTATTTTATCCTTCTTTGCTTTTTGTTGCTGGTGGCCATTTTCTGTTCTGAAAAAGTTCTGAGAGCTGCCTTGCACCTGCTGTAAATTGAAATGGTCTTGCTTACACCAGGACATGAAGAGTTTGGGCAGCGTGTGGATGTCAAGTATCTGTTGAGTGAGAAGCCAAAAAGCGCTTCGCTCACAATGAATTGATGCAGTATCAAACCATGTCTTCTCACCGCTGGAAAATCTCTCTCTGGTTGGTCACTATGTTTTTTAATGGCACAAAAAGCCACACTCCAGCAGCACTTGTGCTTTGGGCATAGAAGAGGAGCTCTTGGCTGTCTGCTCTTGCAGAAGCTGTGCTTTGTTCCCACTGTGAGAGATGTGGGTGAGTCAGCCCATGGTGCAGCCCTTCCGGAAACAAGCTTAAAGCTAGCTCTGGTGTGTGTGTGTGTGTGTGTATCTACACATTGCGTTTCAGGGGAAAGTTCTTTACCAAGAGAGTGGTGAGGTGCTGGAACAGGCTGCCCAGAGAGGCTGTGGATGCCCCATCCCTGGAGGTATTCAAGGCCAGGTTGGATGGGGCCCTGGGCAGCCTGGTCTAGTATTAAATGTGGAGGTTGGCAGCCCTGCATGCAGCAGTGGGATTGGAGCTTGATGACCCTTGGGGTCCCTTCCAACCCAAGCCATTCTGTGATTCTGGATTGTGGGGCTGACCTTAAGGTACAAAATAAGGTAGTGGCAGCCGGATGGTAAATGTGGTTTCACAGGAATTTGGGTATATGTTGGCTTGAGCAGCAGGTGTTTTTCCATGGGAGTTGAGTGCTCTGCCTCTACAGGAGCTATCGTAGCTTGTACAACTATAAATATATTCTGAACAGACAGTTTAATGACCTGAATGTGCATCTCATATCCTACCTAGGAAAAATGAGATTGGAAGATTTGAAATCCTATATTTTTGATGTTTTTCTCTTGAATAGCATTTTTGTCTCCAAAATAATGCTGAGGCTTTGTAGAGCTGATGATCTCAATAGCTGGGATGCAGCTGCTCCATAGAGCACTGCTGGGAAAACAGGCACATTAGCCCGAAACTGAAGAATATATAGAGTTGGCACCAAGTTTAGGATTCAAGAACTGTCCCTTCATCTATTCTCCAGATGGAGAAGTATATCTACTTTCTTGTGATAGGCCAGATATTTTTGGTCTGAATGAAATGTGGTTACTTCCAGAGCGATGTGATTACCAGAACGATAACGAAAGATGGAAGTTTTGTTTAACTCACAGCAGGTGGATGTACAGTGCCCCCAAAAAGTAAATCACCTTGAAATCACAGTTAGGCAAGCACAGTCAGCACACTGCTGTCACGGACTGTACTCTCAGAAATGGGAAGCGAGATGATAGCTCTCCTTGGTTCAAAGCTGAGG
Organism: Pavo muticus; assembly: GCA_016647715.1. Lineage (NCBI taxonomy): Eukaryota > Metazoa > Chordata > Aves > Galliformes > Phasianidae > Pavo > Pavo muticus. Next base: position 476,370 of record JACDJE010000151.1, read on the forward strand.
CTCAAACTCCGAGTGTTTCAAGGACTCCATGTGAATTTGTGAATCTTTTATGTGCAAGGTAGTTACGGATGCTTGACACTTCATAACGGCACACTGCAGTGCCTTAAATATTCAGCCCCTAAGCTAGAAGGAAGTTATAATAGAAATGCCACAAAACTCAGTTTCTTGTCCAAAAAATTAAAGTGGACAACATGAGGAAAGAAGGTGGAACAGATTAGTGCATTGCTAATGTTTGCTTGATCCTAATGCAGGCTGCTGATTTGAATATCAGAGGCTTGCTACAACATTTTAGATGCTTCTTTCTTCCAGTCTGGAGGAGCAAGAACACCTGGTGCTGCTGTCAGGCTTGGTGTGGACATGAATTAAGTGATAAGGTTTCTTCTTCAGATTTTGGAATCACATAAGAGTTCCTCTTTTGGTCCTTTACGTCGCAGTAATTCTCTGTCTAACCTTGCATAACAATGGAAGACTAAATAAGGCTCTGTTGAGGAGGCCAGCAAATATTTTCTTCTACAGTGAACTCTTTTAACATGAATATACTTCAGAATCTGGAGAATTTTTGTTCTTTCTGTATGTGTAGAGTGTGCATCAAGGGTTCTCCTTGTAGCTACTGCATGGCATACACACGTCAACTTCCTGCAGCGAAGAAAAGAGCCTTGTTTGTACAGTGCTCCCTGATAATGATAAAAATCAAAGAAAGATCAAAGAATCCAACAAGAAAAAAAGGATTAAGTGATTAAGTTCTGCATCTGTTCCATAAGAACCATTCCATATAGAAAGGCTGGCACAATTAGCTTTGATATCTCTGCTGTGTATTAAATATTTAACATATCTGAGAATATTTGATTTCATTATAAATTGTATTTCTAATCTGTTGCATCCGTTTATACCAAACCATACTAAATATATCTCAGTGAGATGAAGAGGCTGCAATTATTGTTCTTTTGATGGAGACAGCATGAGTGCATCTCCATGGGCTCAGAGCTCACTGCCATGTAGATATATAAAATATCCTTGCTGATTTTGTGATAGCCCCAAATTAGTTCTGCATCCTACCTGAAACTAATAATTTAAATCACTGTTGCTTTCTTGTGTTAACTCTCTCAAGTCTGTCTTTGCTTTTCAAATGTTATCTATTCTCAGGAAGTTCACTGGGTTTTCCTGTTGGAGGTCCTCCTCTGCGTCATCTGTCCCTAGAGGTGTTCAAGCAATGTGTAGATGTGACACTCGGGGACATGGTTTAGCGGACATGGTGATGATGAGTTGATGGTTGGACTAGATGACCTGAGCAGTCTGTTCCAACCTCAACGATTCTATGTTGATAAGATCTTTCACATATAATGTTTTTACTTGTTAATGTCTTTTCTATATTGATATTTAACTGAAAAGTATTTCATTCAGTCATTAAAACCTAAAAGAGCAGTAAGTCTCAAAAGCCAAACAGCCAGCCAGCTGAGATAATACGTGCTTGTTTTACAGAAAGAGGCAAGTTCCTGAGGGTTGTAAGTGGCCTGGGTAAGGTCAAAGTGAATTGACAGGAGATCCCAAACCAGGACCCAGAAACATAGTTTCAAGGCTCTAATTACAAGCTGGAAAGGGAATAGTTGTCTTAAGCTATTTTATTGCATTGCATCTTTGACCTGAACATAGTCAAGAAAAATCAATATTTTCCATAGACTTCTGGAGATGGCTTTGTGGGCAGATGAGGATAGTCTGATTTATTTAATGAAGCTGGAGGCAGGAAGTAAATATTGTCACCGAGTTGTCACCACAGATCGGAGGGAGAGCAATGATTTCTAAAGAAGCTGCTATTTGCACATTTATTGATCTTTTGGTGGATCCGTAGTTACTGATACTTCCGTGATGCCGGGTTATTTTATCAGTGACACATTATGTGTTCTCCCCTTAATTCATTTATATTCCCTACAGCCACTGGCACAGCATGGCAAAGCAATCTCAGTTTTCTGGCAGAAAGTGTAATTTTCCTTCTGTGTTGGAGCAGTCACCGTCCATGACTGCTGTGCTAAAAATGTCTAATAATTAAGAACTAGTGTAATTCTGGTTATAAAGAACCAGTGTGCTCTGACTGCAGGATTAAGATTGTTGCTTTATGTGCTGTGTCTCTGTAACAGAAAAATGGGTGAGTCTCAGTCTTCTGTTCAAGGAAGCAAACTCTCCCTCTCGAACACTCAGAGGATCCCAATAAGTCACAAAAGGGTAATGAAGAGAATCTATATTGTTGGTCTTGACAGCAATAAAAGAGAACTTATGATGTGTTTTGGCTCATGAATTTAAACACCAGTGGAGTTATGAAAGCCTCTTACTGTGTTACCAGGATGATGATTGCCAATTGCAAATTACAGGGCTCTTTAGATCTGCCTACTGTGCGCCTCGAAATCTCTTACAGAAGACTTAGAGCTATATTTTAATATTTTTAAGCTGCTGCAAAAGTACTAGGTAATGTATCCCTAACTTTGTTTGATAGAAGTGAATCAAACAAACTTGTTAAAAGTCCTTAAAGTCCCATAATTTGCTACATTTAAAAATGATTTTAAAAACAGAGTCTAATTGAGGTACGCACTGCCGTTTCTATTGCTTCATGCTCCACAAAGCCAGTTAATTCTCTCTGCAGACCTGAAAATGTGACAAGGAGGAAAGGGGCACAGCCCAAGGGTAATCCTACCTTTGAATGTTTATTTTTGGATGGGAGGAATCTTTTGAGCCCATGAGATGGCAGAAGCGTGTAGGTTGTCATGAAGGTACGAAATACTGTACATTTCTGAAATTAGGGAAAAGTGTGAGATGGGAACATGGGGATCTGAGAGGTTGGGCTGCACCTGGAGCTGGTGGGTGTCGTTGAGTGACCACCATTGCAGTTGTTAGTGTTTGTCAGATCATATATTCTAGCAAAATTGGCTTTTAATTTTGAGTAAGCTGTGTTTTTGTGTGTCACATCTCTTTTTAGAGGGTTGAAGAGACACAACCCAAATTGTTGTTTTCTTTGAGAGTTTCTCAGAGGGCTGTCAAATCAGCAAGAATTTGCTGCCACTAGAGATACGTTTTAGTTTGTTTTTAATATTCTAATATTCATAATGTCCAGATAGGTTAGGCCAGTCCTCCTAACTCAGAAGAAGTCAGATGAAATTTTTCCACAGTCTACCATTAATGGCTTATGGCTTCTACTTCCATCTTTTCCTCCTCTACGTTTCCATTTTTAAAATACAGAAGTCCCATAAACTATCTGGCTTGCACTCTTAATTAGCTGAAGTTAACAATGGTGTTTCAATAACTATTTGCTTTCAGTTCCTCTGTGTCTGCTCCTTGTAGATGTTTGCATCTAAAATAGGAAACTTGGCTTTTTACGGCTCACAGGATTGCTTTCCTACCTTGCAAAAAATATGAGCCTTTGTAAGTAGAAAACAAGAAAAAAAAAGGAAAAAAAAGTTACTTTTCTACCCTCTGGTGCCCTTTAATCAGTTTACTGTCCTGTTTTCCAGCCACGATTTTCTTAGTCTGGTACTCTGAAGATGGATTTTTTTTTTTTGCTAGTGTGTCTGTAAAGAGCCTTGAGCACAAAGTCATTATCCGAGAGCTACAAACTAGAATTGATTTGTTTTGGACTTAGCATAATTTCCATGTCTGGGCTGACCCGGCTGTTATTGTCCAACATGTTTCTGTAAATGTCAAGAGCCAGAGGGGAGGTCCCGATGAAATTGAAGTTCTTCCTTTCCTCGGAGTAACTGAATTGTCAAGTCCTCAAGCCCTGTAAATAAAAGGGGAAAATTGGTAATGAGAAGGGGAATTAATAGGATAGTCTCTCACATGATTTATATAGCTTTCAAAAGCTGTTGCATTATTGTGTTTAGAAGTGCTGGTCTGCAGCACTTTCACACTAAGAAGATAAGATTAAAAACTGGAGGGGGCAGCTCTGGGAATTTGAAGCTAAAAGAGCTGATGGATTTGAAATGAAATAAAAGATGCTGTTGGGAAAAATTTATTTTGAAGCTAAAATAGCGTGGCTGCCAATGAGGTATTCAGAGGACTCTCATGTTTACCTTGATATAGATGTCACATTTCAATTTACTAGACAAGTACTTTTTCAGCTACTGTTGTCATTATGAAAATCAGTTGAATGAGTCTCTGCCACGTAATGCATTATACTGTAAATTGGAATCTTAGGCAAGATTACCGCTATGCAGATGGGCTGCTCAGTTCAGATACATGTGCTAAGTTGTGTCATTGCAACCTGCTGCAATAAACTGCACTGGGCAGGAACATTTTCAGCCAGAAGTTAGGATGGTCTTATAATTAGAAGGGAGAAAAATGAGCAGGCGCTGATGCATGTGCAGAGCATCTGTATGAAAGATTTCTTGTTTGGTGAAGCTCTTTGTTTTCAACTGGTAGTGTTGATAATGAAATACAACTCCATGATACTTATGGGTCCTTCCAACTTGGGATATTCTATGATTTTATGATTTTAACTTCTCGTGAAACAAGGATTTAGGGTATATTATCAGAAAGTGATGTGGACACTTAATGCTTTCATTTACAGTATATTTCAGTACTGTTATAAACTGTGCTATCCCTCTTTCTTTTAGATAAATATATGTAATCATGTATTCTTGCTGTGAAAATGGCTAAATTTTGTAGGTATACACATAGAACTATTGCGTTATTCATAGTGGTTCTGTGTAGCTAACATAGTCAGGAAGAGATTAAATTAGTTGCTCCTGAAGTAAGCTACGATCCAAGTTCCTACACTTTTTCATTATTTTTTTTTACCAGGAAGTCTCTCTGAGTACACTTCTTGCAAAACAAGCAAACAAAAACTTTGGTATTTTTAGAGATTAGTTGTATCCTTGTTCTAAACCTTTGTGTTTTTCTCTACTGAACTGAGAAGAGGTTTTACACCAGAATCTGATTTCTTGGTATGAAGTACTCAGTAGGTATTCATTTAAGTGATGTTTAAATGCTGCTCTTTCAATATTTTCATAGAATCATAGAATGGCCTGGGTTGAAAAGGACCACAATGATCATCCAGTTTCAACCCCCCTGCTATGTGCAGGGTTGCCAATCACCAGACCAGGCTGCCCAGAGCCACATCCAGCCTGGCCTTGAATGCCTCCAGGGATGGGGCATCCACAACCTCCTTGAGCAACCTGTTCCAGTGCGTCACCACCCTCTGTGTGAAAAACTTCCTCCTAATATCTAACCTAAACCTCCCCTGTCTCAGTTTAAAATCATTTCCCCTTGAATTTTCAATAATTTGGTAATTTCCTGGCAGAAAATTCATGCACAAGGGGTCAATGTTGATGAAATAGGGAGGGGAAGCTAATAACTGTCTTTAATTGAATATGTGGTCTTTTCATTGAAAGTTTTTTTTTCCTCTCCCTCCTGTTTGCTATAGGGAGTTTTTGATACGAATTTCCAGCCCTTGATATTGTTGAGTTGTATATTTTACTTTTTTTCTTCCCCTAAAAGAACTTCAGAAGTTTCCTAGGCAAACAAATTGATTGTTACACTGCAGCGTAGGAGGATTTAGTGTTGCATTTGTTCAAAAATGTTACTGCTCCTGGAGCTTCGTTGCTATACTAACAAATTCTGTAGTCCTTGCTCTGTTTTCTGTTCAATTTGCACTTTTATTTTTTCTCTTTCTGACTGCATGGAAATAATCTACAGTAGTGTTAAAAGGAAGTTAATGAACAGAAAACAAGAGTGCTGCAGGAATTAACAACTGAATAGGAATTGTGTGTTCTTAGAAGAATTTTTGTGTCAGCAGCAGCCAGGATCACAGGATGAATTACTGCTTTTTTCTTTGCTCTCCCTGCTATCTATCTACAGTACTTAGTACAAAAAGAAACAGAATAAAGTTTCTATGAGTATTTCCAGGAAAAAAGGTTTTGTTTTTGCCCATTTATAAACAAAGTGAAGCAAAAGCAGATAACGACTAAATATTTTTAAAGGCTAACCTGTTTTTTCTTTATAGCACATCAGTATATAATTGCTATAGTATTTACAAGTAATAAGCCTATTAAGTCAATACACCGTACTTAAATGTTAGGGAGAAGTGTCTGTAGCTATGCTAGACATCTAACAGTTCCATAAATGATGTAGATGACATAAAATAAATGCTTTGCAAAAACCCCCCATCCCCAAATATGGGGTCCTCTGGGGAACTCAGCTGTGTTTTTAAGGACTCCCTCAATGCATGCAGAAATACAGCATGTTGCATCTGGTGATTGTGTACAACCCTATGCTGGAATGTGTATTGAAAGCACTGAATAATTGCAGAATGTGCTGGAAGGGAGAATTTCACTGTCTCCCCACCATTGATGTATTACCAAATAGGTCTTGGTGTATGCGCTAAAAATGAAACTCACAATGGAACTTCCTGATACTTCTCAGCAATGGCCATCGGTGCTATCCGCAGAATCATGAAAATCATCTTTTACATGTGTATCCCTTACTGTGCATTTCCTTGTAATAAGCTGATAGTGTCTCCTACCCATTTGTAACAGGCACAAGTTGTTCCTTTAGCCAAGCAACTAATGAGACTTAGGGTGGAGTTTCTCTGACTAAACTAGCATGGTGCATGGGCATGTGAGAAGATCCCCTGGCTCTCAACCCATGCTGAAGACATCTGGAGATTAGAAATATCAATTTTATTGCCATTTTATTACAGATTCTAGTCTCCACTCACCCTCACATAACAAAAAACCCTCTAATTTCCTTCACCCATTTGCCTTGAGTGTGAGATATTTAAGACATTCCTGTGTGTCAGAAAGGCTACAAAGATGGGGAAGGATCTAGAGGGCAAGATGTGTGAGGAGCAGCTGAGGTCCCTGTGTTTGCTCAGCCCAGAGCAGAGGAGCTGAGGGGAGGCCTCATGGTGGCTGCAGCTCCTCACAGGGAGTGGGGGGGCAGAGCTGAGCTCTGCTCTCTGTGTCAGCGACAGGGCCCGAGGGAACGGCATGAAGCAGTGTCAGGGGAGGGGCAGCTGGGGGTTAGGAAAAGGGTCTGCATCAGAGGGGTGGTGGGCATGGAACAGGCTGCCCAGGTCAGTGGGCACGGCCCTGAGCTGCTGGAGTTCAAGGAATGTTTGGACAGTGCTCTCAGACATAGGTTTTGGATTTGGAGTGGTCCTGTGTGAAGACGGGAGTTGGACTCAGTGATCTTTGTGGGTCCCTTCCACCATGGGATATTCCACAATTCTATGAAATTATGCTTTTATTAGCAAAAAAGTCATTTCTCTTTTTATAACTCAAAATAGTTCTCTGAATGGCATTAAGTATGATTAAATAAATGAGGTTGATGCATAATAGGGTTACTGCTGGCATTGAGATAAGATATCTTTCAGTGATTCACCTAATTATTCAAGTAGCACTTTTAACTTAACCTCAAAATATATCCACGTTGCTGTAACTTCCTTCAAGTGATGCATCCACTCTTGGTGGTCAAGTGGACAGATGAGCAGTGCATCTCCTTAAGGCTGTAGAAAGCATAAACTGAAGGGATATTTTTTCCTTTCAAGATTTTTGTTGGCATTTTTTTTGCTTGCTTTATTTTTTCAAGGTAAGAGGAACCAGACTTTAGTGACCCAGGGTGCCATCAAAGAAGAAGAGGTTTTACATCCTTCCAAAACCCATAAGGAATCAGCGTCCTTCTCTCTGTCTGGGTTTGTTGTCTTTGCTAATATGAAAACAGCATAGAGCTGGTGTCAGAGTTGCAGTTCTGTCCTTGTAGGTTTGGGCAGCATTCTGTAAGCTGTGATGCTGTCCTCGTACAGTATCCTTGGCAGTAAAGGAGAAGCACCATAGTTCATAGAATCATAAAGTCCTTAGAGTTGGAAGGGACTTATAAAGCTTATCTAGTCCAATTCCCCTGCAAGGAACAGGAACATGCACAGCTAGATCAGGTTGCCTAGGGCCTGATCCAGGCTCACCTTGAAAATCTCCAGGGATGGCGCATCAACCACATCTCTGGGCAACCTGTGCCAGTGCCTCACCACTATCAGTGTAAAAGACTTTTTCTTATATCCAACCTAAATCTACCCTCTTTAAGCTTGAAGCCATTTCTGCTTGTTCTATCACCACAGACCCTGCTAAAGAGTCTGTCATCTTCTTTCCTGTAGCTCCCTCTTAGATATTGAAAGGCCGCTATCAAATGCTGCTGGTTTCCCAGTACCAGTTCTGTATTGCTTATCTACACAAGCTGGTGTTTTTGAAAAGGTGATGTTTGCTTGAATAGTTAAATCCATTTGAAATACACCTATTTGAGAGCGTGCTTAGGATTGCTAATGTATATTGCCTAATTTTAAATAAAGAAATTTGTACATGGCAATATCCTCTAAAGCTTGCATTTGCACACTGACAACTTAATGTTTTTTGACAGCTGATAACATTTTATTGCTGAGATTATTATTATTATTTTTAAGTTTGAATATTGATCTTATTGCATTACTTTGGTTTTTGCCTGAATGATTTTCAAATTTGGAATGCAGCCCCAATCCAACTTTACATTTCAGAAAGGTGACAAATTGTGATCACAGGGAAACAGGTTTTGTTAAAACACAAAACAAAACAGAAACCCTAACCCTCCTGCAGTTCTTTCTAAATTCATGTTGAAATGATGACTGATACAGTGCCAAACTGTATTTTTGGACTTGCTGCATGCTCAATTCCTCTGACTATCAGGCCATTTTTCTGGATGCTTAAATATATTTTTTTCTTTTGAATCTTATTGTAAAAGCTTGAAATCTTCCTGCACAGGAAGCCAAAGTGAGAGAGTTAAAAGTTTCTCAAATATATTGGACTTTCTAAGCACTGGACCAGGGTGCCTGGCGAGGTCATGGAGTTGTCTTCTATGGAGATGTTCAAGATCCATCTGGATACATTCCTATACAATGTACTCTAGGGAACCTGCTTTAGCAGGAGGTTGGACCTGATGATCCCCAGAGGCTCCTTCCAACCTCTATGATTCTGTGATTTGCTTCCAAATCCACCCAGAAACCTCCTCCTTTCTTCCAAAATCCCCACTTAATACTAGCCACTGAAACAAGGAAGCAGACTGCTTTAACTCGCTTTTGGACACATGGAAACTCCCAAGTGAGTATGACTGTGTCAGGTTGGATATTAGGAAAAATTTATTCTCAGAAAGAGTAGTGAGGCACTGGAGCAGGCTGCCCAGGAAGTGGTGGAATCAGTGGCCTTGGAGGCATTCTAGAAACTTGGAGATGTGGCACTGAGGGACATGGTTTAGAACGGTCACAGGCATGGATTGGTGGTTGGATTAGATGATCTTAGTGCTCTTTCCAGCATTAGTGATTCAACGATTCTATGATTTCTACACAGAAAGGTAGGTGTTCTCTACATGTTGAACCCAAGCTGTGAAATTCAGTGCATCATAAGCACGGCTTATGCAGAAGAATAGCCTTGGCTTTTCTTATGAGGGTGGCTGTAAGAATGAAGGGAAGGGCAGACTTTGCCTTATGGTCTTTGCAATGTTTAAAGAGTGTCAGAACCCGTTCCAGTAAAAGTCCCTATAAACTGTAGGGATGCTGGCATTAATTGTTTTGTCAATAGCCTGAGAAACTCGCACAGAAAGGAAAGAAGAGTACTTATCTGCTGGCATTTATACCTGAAGTGTGTAGAGACCTTTTTTCCTATTGGGGAAAAAAAAGAAAAAAGCTTTTGAAAATGCTTCTTCCAGGCCTCTCTTGCAAAACCAAAGATGTACAGCAAGACCTGGAAGTCAACAAAAACCGATTTGAGAATTAGTAGGTCTAATAAGACTGAAGAGGCTTGAAGTATTGCATGTATAGACACAATATTATGTTCCTGCCAAGCCTGGCTGAACATCAGGGTGAGGCTGATTTATTTGTATCACTGAGATGTAAACCTCAGAATCCTGGCTTGTATGGGAAATACTGACATCCTGGCTTGCATCAGAAATACTACAGTCAGCAGGACCAGGGAGGTGATTATCCCTTTGTACTCAGCTCTGGTCAGTCTGCACCTTGAGTACTGTGTTGAGTTTTGGGCCCCTCACTACAAACATTGAGGCGCTGTAGCATGTCCTGGGAAGGGCAGTGAAGCCATGAAGTGTCTGGAGTACAGGTCTTCTGGGGAGTGGCTGAGGGAACTGGGATTGCTTAGTCTGGAGAAGAAAAGGCTTGGGGTGACTTTATTGCTCTCTGCAATTCCCTGAATGGAGGTTGTGGAGAGGTGGGGATCAGCCTCTTTGGCCTGGTAGTGATAGGACTAGAGGTAATGGCCTCAAGTTGCGCCAGGGGAGGTTCAGGTTGGATGTTAGGAAAAAATTGGGTTAACTGAATTCTCTGAAAGAGAGGTCAGATGCTGGAATGGGATGCCTGGGGTGGTGATTGAGTCACTGTCCCTGGAGGTGGTCAAGAAATGTTTAGATATTGCACTAAGGGATGTGGTTTAGTGGGGAAATATTAGAATCACAGAATCATAGAATCCTTTGAATTGGAAGGGACCTCTGAAGGCCATCTAGTCCAACTTCCCTGCAATGAACAGGGATACCACAGCTAGATCAGGTTGCTCAGGGCCTGATCCAGCCTCACCTTGAAAGTCTTCAGGGACGGGGCATCAACCACAACACTAGGTAACCTGTTCCAGTGCCTCACCACCCTCACTGTGAAAGGTTTTTTCCTTATATTGGTGGTAGGTGGATGATTGGACTAAGTGATCTTAGTGTTTTTTTCCAACTTCAATGATTCTGTGATTCTAAAGAGTACCTTATTTATATCTTCTAGTGGAATCAAGGTGGTTGTGCAAGAGAGGAACCAAAAACACTAAATGTATTCTCACAGTTAAAAACAGGGATTAATGGTCTGATAAGTTTCATCCTACATGTGGTTCTGAACTACTGCCATGAGATAAGGGGAGTGTTTATTGTTTAAACACAGGTGAAGTGTTCACCTGAGCACGTAAGTATTGCTGTCATCTGCTTGCAGAATGTTACGTGCATCTCAGCACTTCTCCCAGCAGCAATTAGTGCTTTCAAAACGATGTCACTGATGACATGGAGGCTTCTTTAGTGCAGGGATCACTAAAGAGCTGATAGGAGTTCTCCAGGAGGAAACTGATCTCGTGGAAAATCTCGCTTTGTAGGAGCTGAGACAGAAGAGTTGACCATATCTTGCATATTTAACACTTTACAAAATGAGGTAGACATCCATGTCATCCTGATGCTGTGACACACGTAGGCAGTGCGTGCACACAAGGCAGGTGGTGTGTACAGTACTTGTGCTCTTACCTTGCAGTGTTTTATTCTCAGTATTCAGTTTCATAGTGGAAGAGCAGAAAACATTTGCATTCAGGGTAAGTCAAGTCACTTTCTAAAACAATGTTTTTCTGTGTAGCAACATTCTGGGTAGCAAAAAAAAAATAATAAAAATTCTGCATTCTGAGTTGTAAATATAAACATTCGCGCTGCAGAAAAAAAAGTTGTGCCAAAGGCTTTCAAGCACATTCTGCCCTTCAGCCCTTCCTGCCGTGAACATACTCTGTTTGAAGCCACAGGCATCAGTCTGACTCCCCAGAATGTGTTCTCATGTCCTTAAATTCTGTCCCTGCTGCCTGAAGGAGCTGGCATTCAAGAACAGCAAATGACTACTGTGCCTGCATTGTTTAGCTATCAATCTTACATATTTTCTGCTGTTCAGTAGCAGAAATAATCAGTTTGTATCACAAGTGCTGCTACCACTGCTTGTTTTTGCAGCAGTATACCCTTAGCAGAGTATTTCTTTGCTCTAGATGCCATTTTCCTTCTATTAAAGATTTGCTGCTCCTCACTCTGGTGCCATCTCTCATTTGCACTGTTGATTTCTTCCAAGTGAAATTCAGATATTTCACCCCTGAAGCCTTCACTTCTTTCTTTACTACATTGTACAGAGATTGCCAACACAGTGAGAGGGGGCAGACTGAGATGGGAAACTTTCATTGAGCATTGGTCCCACAAACACTGTCAGTATGGAAAGCCAACAGGGCAGTATTTCACTTCAGAAATGTTACTGTCTCGTGCCATTGTCCTGGAGACATTCAAAGTCGGGCTGGATGGGGCTCTGAGCAATTTGATCTAGCTGTAGATGTTCATGTACATTGCAGGGAAACTGGAGTAGATGACCTTTACGGGTCCCTTCCAACTCAAACAATTCTATGATTCTATGAGTTACTAAATTCCTTGAAGCAATGTGATGTGTTTAGTCTGATGAAGCAAACCTGCTAACTAACACCTGAAGTGACCTCCGTGGTTTACACAGTATAATTTCTGCTATGTGGCCTTGTAATAATAGCAAAATATAAGCAAATTTTGGAAATCCATCCTAGAGAAGCAGTTCTGGACCAGCATCTTTGCAGTGACAAGAACAGCTTTGCCTATCCCTTCGGTGGAGACAAGCTCCAGAAATGAGCTTGTGTGCACTGTGTGTCCTGTAGTGGAAAAATGCTTGATCTGGATGTGGTAGGTTTTAAAGAAAGGAATGTATGACAATTGCTGTTGTTTTTTTTTCTTTTTTATTTTCCTCCTCCTCTTTTTTTTTTTTTTTTTTTTTTTGTAAATTAAAGCTAATTAGCTTTAGAAGAAAACAAAGACCATAGCGTATGCATTCTGAAAATGCACGAGGGAAATAAAATGCCTATCATGAAGAGAAATAAGAGAACCATTTTCCCTTAGTTAATACAATAAAAGATCAAATACGTCTATGTATGGGTAATCTTTTTATCTACCCTTACTAATTCCAGTTTTGAACAACTGGACGAAGTGTTTATCAAGCTAATGGTGGTGTTAATGACCTAAATCAATATAGAAAATATTGTAGAAGTGTCTCCAGTAGGACACTTTGGAAAGACAATGAAATTAACCATTTCCTTTTGAACATATTTCGGAAGGAACATTTTCCTGACTAAGGTGATTTATGGGAGAAGTGATTCCATGTAATGTCAAGCCTTTAGGCATTTATCTCAGCTACAAGCAAAATCCAGTTTTTGCAAGTCAGTTCTATGAATTCAGTTATTATCCACTGCATTTATGTGTATTTTTAGACTGTTTTCTGTGGAATGAAGCTTTCTGTTCTACTCATCTCTGTCACCCCTACCAACTTTTTAACTTTTTGGACAACCTAGACAAAATTTAGAAGAGTGGGAGGGTGCCCAAATGAAATTTGAAGTGCTGTTATGTAAGAAACTGGAGAGACCCCACATGTTAGTGAAGTCGTGAAGAGGCTGTAGAATTTTCTTGGTAAGTTAATTACAGAGAGAGTGGTGAGGTGCTGAAACAGGCTGCCCAGAGAGGTTGTGGATGCCCCATCCCTGGAGATGTTCAAGGCCAGGTTGGATGGGGCCATGGGCAGCCTGGTCTAGTATTAAATGTGGAGGTTGGTGGCCCTGCATGCAGTAGGTGGGTTGGAGATCCTTGAGATCCCTTCCAACCCAAGCCATTATATGATTCTATGATTCTCTGATTCTGTGAATTTGCCTATTTCATGTTGGTTTTGGCAGCAGTTAGTTTAACAAAAAAATTAACCCCAGGACTTGTTCATTTTTCTTCTGTGAAGGTGACCCTGTGATGGAGAGGAGCACAGCAGCACGGCACATGGTGGCCTCAGGGAGCCAGGCTTCAGCACTTCTGTTTGCTCCAATGGCTTTTGGCATTGCTTTTGGAAATGGCTTTGTAGATTCAAACATTGATCAAACCAGCATGGGAAATGGAGCTGGTCTAGGGTATGCACTGAAAACACTGTACCTCTGTACCCTGCCCAGTGCAGAGTGGTGGCCAAGCTCCGCTTCCTTTTCAAACTCTGATTTTTAAAACCAGTTCACCATGCTGTTGTTTTCCTTAATGATATTTTTGCTTACGTTGTTCAACATAAAGACGAGTTATAATTGTGGATTATTACTGGAAAAAAAAACTCCCTGAAGCCTGAATGTTAGTATCAAATGGTTACGTCTCTCTCTGTAGTGTGTCTTTAAGTACCTTCTCTACCCTACTTAAACACTGGGTAAAACCCCCTGCAGTGTAGTTTCAGTTCTGTGTGGGCACAAGCCAAGAAACAGCTTTTTCAGTACTACTCCTCAGCACAGAATCAGTAGTTTTCTCGTGTTCCTTTGTGCTAGGAGAAGGATTGTGCTTGCTCCCTGCACTCCACCTCATGGGGGAAATTTCCCTTTCCAAGCCAGTGCAACATGACTGACCATGCATCAAAGGGCTCAGCATCACAAAGATAATTTTAGCAGGAAGGTGAGATGAACAACTGGGTTCTTGTGGTGGACATCAAGTACACAGTAATAAAAGGTATCTGCAGTTCCTAGCCAAAACTGTTAAATCTTATTGTTTGCTAAGTACTGCCCTTTACAAAACAAACTCCCAAGCCTTTATCGGTCATTTTGAATTTCGGTAATGGAATTCAAGCTTCTACAGAGACTGCAGTAAGCTGTGCTGTGCTGGTGATTTACATTAATTTCTTGGCTGATGTAATGAGGTATATAATTCTCATGCGGGGTCACTCTGGGCATAGGAAATTGTGCCAGTCGGAAGTGATAACGTGCATTCTGTTGTGCCCAGGTGGAATTGCAAAAGATTTGGCTGCACCAACCAAGGCTGTAGCCAAGAGCTCATCATGCATGCAGAAACTTGAAAGATCAGATGGTTCCTGATGCGAATGGCAGGGGAACAGAGATTAGTAGGGAACAGATATAGTTCTTATGTCAGTGTATTTTATGTTTCCATTTATTCTTGACTTCATAATTCAAATCCATTGATATCTATTGTGCCATCTTCTGCTTATTTCTTGAGCTTATTTGGCTGCTTTTTAAACTTCATTGGTATTGCAGCCCTTTCGCTGCTGTGCTCTTGACATAAGCTGAGGATGCATCATTTAGCATGATCCTGTGTTTTGCTTTGTTTGATGAAATGACGACAGTGGGATGATGTATGCTCTGCTAAATATATCCTCAGGGTTTAAAAATGGCATTTGGGTGGACATATGGGGCAATGCTGAACGACATCTGAAGTCATACTTTAAAAGTCTGTGTTTTTTTATTAAAAAAGTGCATTTTTGGCAGTTCTCAAGGTGTGTGGTAGACCCAATTACTCTTGTTACTGATGTGTTCTTCACAACGTATTTCTTTGGGGTCTGACCTGCACTGTCATATGTGATAAAAAGATGTTCCTGCCCATATGTCTAATATTGTAAGGATGTGCCTAAAATCAACAAGAGCTCTTTATAAACTAAAAATAGCTTCAATAGCAATTTCAACAATGGTTTCAAAAGGAGATATATATTTTTTCAAATACATTTTTAAAAACTTGGTCGATAAGTAACTGAAGAACCAGAAATCCCAACTCTGATTTTTAGGGAGACTATATTTTTCTTGCCTTGACTTTGAGCTGTCATTGAAGGGCTTCTTTGCTGGAATCAGTGATGTAGTTAGATATAGTGCCATATATGTAACTTAGTATAATAATGTAAAGAAATGTTCGCTTTTCATGGTGGAATTAAAGGAGTTTTTATATCAAAGACATCTTGCATTATTGATGGCCAATGAGAAGTAGCTATTTTGAATTTAAAAGTGAAAGAAAGAGATAAGAATAAGACTGTGAAGCCAACTTTCTTATAATCCAGACTTAAGCTTTTGAGAAAGTCAGATCAGGGCAACCTCATCTAATTAGTGATAGGGCAAGAGGGGATGGTTGTAAACTAAAATAGGGAGATTTAGATTAGATATAAGGAAGAAATTCTTTACTGGACGTGTAGTGAGGCACTGACACAGGCTGTCCAGGGAAGCTGTGGATGCCCCATCCCTGGAGGTGTTCAAGGCTGGCTGGATGAGGCCCTGGGCAGCCTGATCTGGTGGGTTGAAACAAGCCCATGTCAGGGAGTTAGAATCGGATGTTCTTTAAGTTCTCTTCCAACCTAAGCCATCCTGTGATTCTATGATTCTGTGACTGCCAGGAGAGTGAGATATAGCATCTAATGTGGTGGTTTATTTTCACCCGAAGGCCTGTCCTTGGAAAAGATCCCTGTACCCAGCCTATTGCCCCAAATAACAGGCTGAAGTTTCTCTCTCCTTCCCCTTCCTCTGCAGTAGCACTCTGCAGTATTTGACGTACTTGTATAAGGATTTTTCCATTTTAAATTTATGCCTTTTGAAGCAAGATGAATGTTTTTACTATCTTATATGATAGACTTTTAAATCATTTGCAGACAGAAGGTCAGCATTTTATTTGACTGACTTTGTCTTTTATTCACATGGAACAGGGAAAGTGCAAATGCAAACAAGTTTATCCATTTCTAACAATAGAGTCTATGGTTCTGTGATGAACTGAGAAATCATCAGTCAAACTTCCATCTGATGGATTTTCCCATGATTTGTTATGCTTTAAGGGCTTTAGCACATGGACTAAACTGAATTTCTATGTTCTTAAAAATGGAAAAAAAGTTCTCTGTCAGCCTTTTTGTGGAAAGTTAGAGAAGCCCTGGCATGTTAGCAAGCTGTTGAGATTATGTAGCAATGAAGAATAATACATGGGTGCCAGTGGAAAGATCTCACTGCTGATTATTTAAGTACATTTCTTTTGTGGCCAAACTACTTGAAAAATATGCAGACAATTTCTTATTGTTAGCAGAATAGATAAAATGAAGATTGGACAAAGCTGTCAAATGATTTCAAGAGGTGTGATTTGTTATAGGAAGTGTTAACCAAGTTAGTTGTGTGGTATTTGAAAGACGAACCAGATGCAAAATTGTGATCATGGCCCACAGTGTAGATCTGTCCACCTACCTGGCTCTGAGGAACTCATCTGGAAGGTCATGCTAAGTTCTCCTGAGCCTAAGATGTGGCTTATAGTTGTGTTTCCTGTTAGCCCATGCCTAGTGGTTTTTGTTAGTCAATGAAATACAGTTCCAGGCAACTCATGCAGAAGGAAAGAGAGTTAAATGTCCTTGCAGCACAGCTGCAAGTTAAGCCCATTTGTCCTCTTGGCTGAAGACACTGTGAGGTGTCACAGCCATGTTCAGTGACATTCCTTTTTCAACTGAAAGTATTCTAATGTAAAACTATGGGAAAGATGTGTTGGAGGAGTTTGGGCTCCCAATGCAGTTTCCATTCTGAAGGCAGTGTTAGGCAGACTCCTCACATTTTGGGAGTATCCAAGTGATTTGATGAAGAAAGGCGGAACCAGTGCTTTCTCTTGTGACTGTGTCTTTAGGAAGGTTGACATTTGCACTTCACTCAGAGAAAAGTCAGGACTGTGGCTTAAAAGGAAATGGAACTGCTTCCACACTGTTTAAAAGGATTTTGCTCTCAGTGAGAGGCAAGATGTAAAGGTCCATGCTTCCTCCCAGCTGAGCCTGAAGTCTCCTACAAAACTTGCTTGGGTCTGCAGATCCCTCTGACAGCAGCTCATCTTCTCAGTGTCCTTCACACTGCTGAAGTCAGGTCCATGGCTTTAGCTAAGCTGAAATCAAGTGATGAGTTCAAGGGGAGTATCATTAACTTATTTCACATATGCATTTTGCTTTTGCCCTTCATGATTTTGTAAAGTTGCTGTTGTGTGTTATTTCACCCAGAGGCTGTTAAAGATCTTTCATTCCTCATTTGGAATGTGCTGTGGCTCCACTACAACAAGCTACCAAAGGTCTTGTCTGTTCTCAAATGTATTTACTCAGATATAAAAATGTATCTCAGATATTTTTATTCAGTGTTGGCTAATTGGAATGAGCTGAATTCAGTGTATTGCCCAGGCACTGTGGACAAGACAGAACAGAAGATGACAAACACATTAGCAAATTAATTTACATTATTGGAGAGATTCATGGTAGGATCCCTCAGCTGCTCGTAAGTACTATTCAACAACCCCCTTGAAGAATTTGGGCCCTTTCTGGAATCATATGAATATTAATCCAAGTGCAGGGTCTTGCACCTGGGTCTCAGCAACCCCCACTATCAATACAAACGTAAGGATGAAGCACAGCCCTGCCAAAAAGGACCTGGGGGTACTGGTGGATGGGAGGCTGGACATGAGCCAGCAATGTGCCCTTGCAGCCCAAAAAGCCAGATCCTGGGCTGCATCAAAAGAAGCGTGGCCAGCAGGGCAAGGAAGGTGATCCTGGCCCTCTACTCTGCGCTGGTGAAGCCTCACTGCTTCTGGTACTGCATCCAGATGTGGAGTCCTGAGTACAGGAGAGACATGGATCTGGTAGAGTGTATTCAGAGGAGGGTCACAAAAATGATCCAAGGGATGGAACACCTCCCCTCCGAGGAAGGACTGGGAGAGTTGGGGCTGTTCAGCCTGGAGAAGAGAATGCGCCGAGGAGACCTGATAGTGGCATTTCAGTATCTAAAGGGGGGCTATAAGAAAGAATCACAGAATCATAGAATCCTTAGAGTTGGAGGGGACCTTCAAAGTTCACCTAGTCCAACTCCCCTGCAATGAACGGGGACATGCACAGCTAAATCAGATTGCCCAGGGTTTGATCTAGCCTCACATTGAAAGTCTCCAGAAGCTGTGCTGCTAGAACAAGGGGAAATGGTTTAAAATTACAAGAGGGGAGATTTAGACTGGTTATAAGGAAAAAGTGTTTTACAGTAAGGGTAGTGAAGCGCTGGAACAGGTTGTCCAGAGACGTGGTGGATCCCCCATGCTTGGAGATATTCAAGGTCAGGCTGGACAGAACTCTGAGCACCCTGATCTAGCTGTAGGTATCCCTGTTCATTGCAGGGGAATTGGACTAGATGGCCTTTAAGGGTCCCTTCCAACTCAAGCAAAATCTGTGATTCTGTGATTCTACTAAGGTAGCATTCTTCTTATATCATTCACATCATACACAGATGCTAGTTCATCACCTGATCAAATATCAGAGTCTTTAGCTTCACCTTTAAAGCTCTGTTCAGCTCTTGCCTGTTGGAGTCAAGGTTTACATCCTCTGCTTCGCTAACATCTAATATCTTTGCTAACATCTAACATCTTTGCTAACATATCAGCTCTCTAGCTAATCACTTCCTTTCTTTGTTTACGTGGCCATCAGCAGGCATTATAGCTCTGTTTGGTTCACAGTTCAGTTCAATAGGTTCCTCATCAGGAGCATTTCTTTATACCAGGAGGAAAACAGTTCTTCACCTTTTTCAAGTCTCAGCAGACCTGTCTGTGACTCCATGCAAATACAGCAGCAAACCTTACCTGCTTGCAACTCACCTCACTTCTTGTTCCTCATACCTCAGCTTTTGCACCTCTCTTTTGCTTTTGGTTACACACAGCTTTAGAGGTTTTGAAGCTCATTTATAAATGTGTTTCATCCTCACAGTGTTTGCATCAAACATTAGCTTGCTCCAGTAGCTGAAGACTTATTCTGGTGAACAGTGATCCTGTTGCTAAGAATTAAGTCTCAAATACATCACACGTGAGTTTTCAAACACGCTTTATATTAATGACCCAATTCTTTCTTCTACAAGTGCATTGTAAAACTATGACAGTGACCAGGAGTGAAAGTGCATTTCTTGGCAGAGATGTGCTATTTTGGTGCTTACTGCTTCTATTTACCGTTGTATGTTATTCATAGTAGGACAGATACCACCTTGGTTTGCCATAGTTCCTACTGCCTCTTTGGGTTTTTTTTTGTTTATTCTTTGATACATCAGAGGCAATGCACAAGTAAAAGCAGTTTATAAGTAGAATGAAGTTGAGATAATTAGTGAGACTGGGGGAAGAGTTTTTAGTGTTCCTGTGACTTAGTTTGTTGATGGCTACCAGATTTTAGCTCAAGAAAAATAATTTAAACAAGAATCTTTGCGATCTCTGCCCATTGCTGCTTGCCTCAGGAAATACATTTGTACTTCAGAGCTTTCATGTGCTCATCTGTGTCTTACTTTTGGGGGACTTAATGGAATTTATCCTGTAATTTCATTGAGGAGATATATTGCTTTTCTGTCTTATTTATGTTACATGAAAGAACCGAGGAAGAAAAGAAAGCTGTGCAACCTTCTTGGGAACAGCAATTGTTTAAAGCACAAATGTTCCTGCAGTTATAACAATAGTTTATTTAAACTAATGTGTCAATTATAATGGAATGAGAATGTCTTATATCAATTTTAGTTTTATGTACTTACACAGTATTTAGAGTAGCAAGTCTGTGGGTTGCTTTTCTTTTCCTTTTGGAGTATGCTAACGTTTTCAGAAATATTCAGTACAGTGATGGAGACATCACAATTAGCTCACCCTGTAACAGGTCTAAATGTGGCTGGTGCAAAGGATGAATTGAAATTAAGCCTTCAGATGAGATTGAGGCATGAAAAAAGAAAAGAAGTGGTTTTTTGAACAGCAATGATAGAGCCAAAAGACCTGTCTGATTGATCTCTGAGTTTTTTCCACTTGTGTTGTCCTGGCTTTCCAAGTTACACCTACTTGTGTTCAGTAGCCCTTTGTGGAATGCCGGAGGAATGATTTTCTGTGGATATTCTTCTTTTATATTGGTTTCAGGTATTCGTGAAAATTTAAACATGCATAGAGTCATAGACATTCTGGTTGATCTGCGGTAGTCATCTGGTCCCATCTCCTCTTCAGAGAGGAGCTGTTGCAAGCAGATCAGCTCAGATAGCATTGGTCTTTCAGGGTGATAAATGTCTAAGAGAATGGAGATTGTGCAAACTTTGTGGGTGACCTGTTCCAGACAAAGGTTATCTGAATACTCAGTCTAAACCTTGATCTCCAAGTCATGCAAGTGACCGATCTCCAATCCTTTTGAAAGACTGCCAGATTATCTGCTCTCTAACTGCTAATCACTGATTGATGAGTTTAATTGCAGCCTGGATAAGGCCAGCTCTGCCATCTGAATTTTGAGCATTTCAGCTCTTGGGAAGCCAGGCAGTACATAGCAGCCAAAAGTACTAAGCATCAAGTGTCACTGCTGCTGAGATTGGAGCACTAGCAAGAAACTGACACAGGTAAGAAAGAACCAGATCATTCAGAGAGACAAATTAAATCCCATACTACAAAAAGTAGGAGAAAAGGAATCCAAATACTAAAGCTCTTCCATGCTAAAAGTTCTTTGGTTCTCACTGATTAGAAAGTCTGATGCGTGATGCTGTGTATGTTGTAATCAATAGGTAGTATGTTTCCATGCAGCAAATTCCATTTTTTTCTGCCCCAAACTCTACTTTCTGTTGATTTGATTGTACTCTGCATTATCCCAGTCTTCCTCTCTGTGTGTAACCATTGGGACTGCAACTGTCAAGCATCTTCAAAGAGAAAGTCGTTCATCCCTGCCTTAAGACCAGGACAATGGCAGACAGTTGCCAGTTGTAGAATTTGCCAGATTGAATGAGGTATATGGGTCCATATACAGTACAAGAGCCATCAGCTGTCACAAGAAGGACAGGGTCAACTTGACCTGTGGAAGCAGAGCACTATGGCTTGTAGAGCAGGCACAACAAAGCTGTGTATGGACTGCAGTGAAACTGCTATGAAGCAGTTACTCAAGGAGCAGTAGTTTCAACAACTCTGTGGATATCTGACAGCCGGGCTGTATTGACGAGAAAGCAGCTGTTTTTTTGTCAAAGGAACGTTTTCCAGGATTACTGGAAAAGATATTTTGTCTTAGGTGTACTTTCCTTGGCTGCTGGTGGAATATACTTAAACATACCCTGAAAGGTTTGCTTGTCACTTTTAGCTATAGCACATGGTCAGCATTGTGATGACGTGGAAAAGGTAGACTGAAAGTCAAATCCAGTTCTCCAGTGTTTCTTGCTCCCCTTCACCACAGTAAAGCCAGGGCTGGCCATGCCACGTACTGAGATGCTTGTAGGTCATACCCGTGGTCTTGTGAAAGACAGCCATAAGGTCATGGTTAGAGAAATCAGTTTTCCTCTAACAGTAGACCACGGGGTGAAACACACCTTGAAAAAGCCCTGTGGGATCTGTAAGCATTCTGCTCATATGTGCTGCTAGTTTTGCTGTATTACATGTAGGAGTCAGCATTTGAGATTTTAATTTTGTGCTATCGGGAGAGTGCAGTCTGAACTGGTTTGACCAATGCAAAAAATTATGATGAACTTAAAACTACCGGATTGACAGTGAGAAGAAGCAACTGTTAACATTTACAGATAATTTTATGTTTGGAATCTGAAGAAACTAATTCCAGGATGAAGGATTACAGCAAGCCTTTCAGATGGAACGTTGCAAAAGCCATTTTTGAAGTGATAAAGTAACCTTATTTCTGATAAAGTTGCATGAGGAATCCTTGAATGTGAATGATATTGCAAATGAAAACTCTGTTATAAGGAAAGAGAAAAGAATAATGTAAGAAACACTCCTTATGTCATGAATCTTAGAGAGCGAAACATTTTCACAGCCATTCATAGCATTCAAAGCACTACATGTGGTATTTGTAAATCGTCTTGGAGCTGGAAAAGATTAATCTGTGCCCGACTCATTGGACAGACGTCACAGTTTTCCACTGACTTCATTACTCCCTGTCTGTACTTCTGATATGTTCATTTCCATTAAGGCACACTGCAAAACTGTGTTTCCTGACTTCCTATATTTGGAGTTTATTTAGTTTATCATTACAGTCTATTAAAACTGCTGAAGTTAACAAAGTGTGCCTTCAGGCTTCATTTCCTCTTAGGTTTTATTTGGAAGCATATAGCATATTGCATTGCATCCTTATGGTACTATGAAGTTCAACTTTTAGCAAACACTATAAGCTTTTATTTGTAAACATCTCACTGAAATGACAGCACAAAGAGTGAAGATTTTGAGTACCACTTGAACTTTCGCTGTAATTTAGTGGAAAAAAAAATGGATGAGACTAGGGAAAATAATAGGTATTAAGAATTACCTCTTTGTCAGATTTTCCCCAGAAAATCTCCTTGCTTTGCATGCTTTTCAAGGGAAGAATAATAATTTCTTTTCTTGTTCTCAGTCCGTATCATTTAATCATTGCTTGTTGTGTACTGGCTCTTACAGTATCAGTTATAGTTCAGTAGCTTTTGTCTGCAGCTCATTATCTATAATTGAATGTATGCACAGAGCTGAATATGTTTATTTGTAACTTGATAATTAAGCTGCTGCAGACACTTATTCTGGGAGAGTGGAAGAAAGCAGACAGACATCCTCTTATACTGCAGACACTGCTTGCCTGAGATGGAAGAAACCGTGATGTGCTTGAAGGTGACCAATGTTCAAATCTCTGCACTCACAAAACAATGTTTTAAGTTTCACGGGGGTTACTTTGATTTGTTGGTCCATTTTGCTAGCTCCAAATTAAGAGTGGCTAAATAGTTTTTACTTTTTAAATCAAATGTGTTGCCCCAGTTGTTGCTTCAGAATATTGTCTTAACGTTGTTTGAGACTGGTGCTGCCCCTCCTTCCTACCACAACTCCTGATTTTAATGTCCTGCGAGGGTTAAGAAGTGGTAATTTCACCTGAGTCTGTTGGGTGGGTAAGAGCACCTTTCTGTTGCTATTGCTGATGTCAAAGTGCATGAAGGTTCCCTTTTTGAAATACTAAGATTGATGGGAGCATGTTACTTTTTGGTATTTCTTGGTGATGACAATGAGTCTGCTGACGTCTGGTAGCCATGGTTGCTACGTTTCAGGAAGCCAAAAAGCAGGGGTGAACATAAAAGACTGTCTTTTTAAGATCCTAGTTCCATTCCTATGAGGTTTTGAACACATCAGATGTATACCACCACCTTATTTTTTTCTAAATACATCTTAGGTTGCTAATGCTGCCTTAGAGCAGACCTGAGATGACATAGCAGAACATAACTGCCTTGTTTTTGCTCTACTTATACTTATGCATTTTTTAACGTAGAGCGTGTTTGGTTGAATTTTTATTCTCTGTCAAGTTTAAGAGCTAGTGCTCCATTATGTCCATTAATCATGTTTTAAAAATGAGCCCAGATCCTGAGAAGAAAATCACTCTGTTCACTCATTGATTAGGAAAAAAAGAAAAAAAAAAAAAAAGGAAAAAAATAAGTTCTAACATGGTTAGGGTTAGGGCTTGGGTTAGGGTTAGTGTTCTGCGTGGTACTCGTCTTGCTGCATTCTTGCAGGGTACTGAGGATATATTTAATGTCTGTACTTAAGTTGTCCTTCTGAAGCCATTGGGATTGGAGTTTTAAGAACCTGAAAGAAAAAACAGATGAGCAATTCTTTGGAGGAGTCTGGTGCATGAGCTGGGACTTCATGCTGCTGAATTTGATGCCATCATCTTCCTCAGATGTGCAGCCCACAGGGGAGATTAAACGATGGAATACATTTCTGTCTCTGGGTTAAATACATTAAAATCACACAATCTTTAAGGTTGGAAAAGACCACTAAGATCATCCAGTCCAATCGCCAACCCATCACCACTATGCCCACTAAACTACGTCCCTCAGTACCACATCAGCAAGTTTTTTGAACACCTCTGGGGACAGTGACTCCACCATTTGTCTTGATAAACTTTTGCTTGAGGTTTGTTCACTGTACAGGGTTTGCTCTACCAAGCAGTCAACTTCAGTATCCTCATACACTGGTGAAACATAGCAGTGATTACAATTTAAAATGGAGGCCTCGTGACTGAATACTTACTGCCTGGTTGCCAATATTTCTAATTTCCCAGGCAAAAATTGTTTTATCATCAGTACTGTCATTACTTTGTTCTTTTTTTACAGGAGTAGAAAAAGGCAACACGAAATGAAGTACTGGAAGTTGTGAAAATGTTACAGTGATTGCAGAGCATATGACAGGATTTTCTATGATTCTGTGATTTTGAAGGATTTTTTTTTGCCTATAATTAATGACGTGTATAAATACACACATACACAGATACCCAACTTTTTTTACCGCAAGGGAGGATTTATTGCATGCGTTGGGTTTATGTCCTGTTTTTGAGGGGACGGTTGAGGTTTTAGGTATAGCCTCAGTTGTGTGAGCTTTACACCCACCTCTGTCATCTCTTGGGTCCTGCAGCTATCTACAGTGATGGCTTTAGTCCACTGAGTTGACGTGATTGCTTTCTGCCTATTTCTTTTAGTAACTGTTGTTTGGGGATGTTATCTCCGTGTCCTGATGGAGGATCACAGTTCAGGGAGGATTATTTTGTATCTTGCCAATTTGTCCTGGTATTTATTTTAGATTTTGAGGGAAAATGTAGCCAAAAGTCACAGAAATAGCATATCCTTGCAGGCATAAATGCAAAGAGTAATTGTATGAGGCTCAGTTTTGTAGTTTAGTTTTTCATCTTTTTCTGATGCTATTATTAGATAGAAGGAATAGATGTTACTATTAAATTTTTGTATTTATAGTCCTTTTGAATTAACGTTATATTCTGGAATAAAATGGAGCATAAGGAGAAAACTGCTGCCTGTAAATTCAGTTTCTTTGCTTGAAGCTATGTAAGTTGAGTCTCTTCCTGGAGCCACGTTTGAAAGACCATTAGAATTGCCCATTTGAAATGATCTTGTGAAAGGCCTTTTAAAACTGAAAGGTTGCCTTAGTGCATAAAAAAAAGATCTTAAGGTATAAAATGTGGAAAATTCTGAATGCATAGAATCTTTGAGCATGACAGAGATTCTCTTAGAGTGACTGTTGCATCATGCTGCTATAAATTATTCAAGGATATAGGAAGATGTTTTCTCAGTAGGGATTTACCACCTTCACTTCAACCTATAATTTACTGATATCTTTTCCACAGAATAATTTCAGCTGGAAAGGAGAGGATCTCTGGAGGTCATCTTGTACACACTCTGCCAATAGAAGATGACCAATCTCCATGTTTATTAATATATAATAAAAATACCACGTCATTTAAAAAAAAATAAAACCAAAAATGGGTGAAAAATCTATTTTCTTGCATCTAGATTTCCTCTATTTTGTTTTTGCTAATCTGGAGAACTCCTCAATAAAATATCTTTCTTCGGTGCTTCTAACATTCTCTTTGTGTAAAATTCAGGGTAACCTGAATGACCGTGGCTTTGCTTTTTAGTATTCTTTTGTGTTGGACATGGACAACAATTAGGATTTATTTAGGGATGGGAGGATCTTAGTAGTTAGCTGTGGCGGATTTATTTTGTTTCTTTGAATGCAGTGAACAATAATTCTCTGAGGGATTGCTGGATGGTTAGAGAAAAAAAAAGTTTATCCCTTGGTATATTTTATGTCTTTTCACAGAGATACTGTTTTAGAGGCAAAGAGATAAAATAATGCAAACATTCTCTAAAAGCACCCACCAAGCACTGCAGCATCTAAAACTGAAAACCAACTGTGATGTATGGTTTATATGCTCTCTCTCTATATATATATATACATATGTGCTTGCATTTGAAATTGCATAATTTGCATGTCCAATTTTCTAGACTGAGTTCAGTCTAGAGTTGGATACTAGGAAAAAATTAGGAAAATTTTCTTCCCTGAAAGAGTGGTCAGGCACTGGAATGGGCTGCCTAGGAAGGAGGTTGAGTCACCATCCCTGGAGGTGTTTGAGAAACATTTAGATGTTGTACTGAGGGACATGGTTTAGTGGGGAAATATTGGTGATAGGTGGATGGTTGGACTGCATGATCTTAGAGGTCTTTTCTAACCTTGGTGATTGTATGATTCCATTCTATGATTCTGTGATTATTTTATGCCTTATATTTATTATTTATAGCACACTGTTATTTCAAGTGCCAACATATGTCATGGTTTACATGGTGATCTCTGATGTGGCGGCAAGTCAGTGGAGGAACCATGTTTAGAATCATCTATGATCTTAGATTATAAAAATCCAGGAGTGTGCCTGAGTGGTGTTGTTCGCCATTTTCTTTTATTGCTAGCTTGATAAGGCAAGGTGGCGAAGCTGCCTTGGAGGTAGCTTTTATGATGAGGGAGACTAACTCTGTGGTGCTTTCCATTTGAGAAGGAGGCAGAGCACCCTGCAGCTATGGCCTTCAGACTTGGGTATTCTTTGGTAAATGTCCAAGTTCCACCAGAAGAAATCAGTTGAGACAGTTTCTAAATAAGATATGTTTTGAGACCATGAGAGAGCAAACTTCCCAGGCAGAATGCTTGAGCATGGCTTCCTAGGCATCTCACAGTCAAAAACCTGTACAAAAACTGTGGTTTGGATATTTTTTTCCTTCTGTCCCATATGTGTGCTTACTCCTTTTTTATTAAGTCTCAGACAGATATTAATTATTTGCGAACTTAAACTCTGATAGCATTTGAGCTAGTTTTTAGTTCATATAATTACACTGAATAATAATGAAAAGTTGGACCTCTTTAATGATGCCTGAAGGGGTGGGCATTTTTGGCTTGAATACTTTGCCTGTGATTTCCACAGTGACTGCTGGTGATTGAACAAAAAAGAAAGAAAGGAAAAGAAGCAGTGTTTCCAAATGAAAGAGAAGAGCAATTCCAAAATCTCATATGCAAAATTAAGGTTCCTCTGGAGCTTCTGGCAAACTGCTAATACATCCCCTATCTGGCTAAGTTTGGGCATCTTTGATAGGTTTGTACATATCATAGAGTTTACAACACATTTTCCAGTCCTTTTGGAGCAACTGTCTGAATTTGTCTTCTTGCTTGAAATGCAAATGTTAAGATGTATTTGTTGCCAACTGACAGAAAGCAAGAAAAATTATTTTAGGAGAAAGAAAATAAGCAAGCAAGCATAGCCATTCATTATTTAAATGACGGTGTTTCATGGCAGTTTTGTCTTGAAATAACCTTCTGGTCTTGTAAATTGTGCAGCACTGTTTATCAGTAGCCAAAAATCTTTGTCACTTTCTCAAAACCTTTGTGATACATGCATTACTATCTCAATAATGGAAAGGTGGGAGCAGACAATTGGCAAATTATAACAGCCAGCAGCTCATTCCAGTGAAGGGCAATGAATCAGTATTTTGATTTGGTAAATGCACATTGGTATCCAAGCAATTTGGCAACTCTTTTGATTTAACTGGAGAAAATAACTAAAAGAGGATTTTTTTTTTTTTTTAGTCCAGCTTCAGTATGCCAGAGCTGTTGTTCCCATCCCACTATTCCACCTAGAAACGTGGAATCAAGAGGTTGCACTTCACCACTGCGAAGGAGTTTTTGTTGTCTCTGTCTTTTTCATTAGGGTGACCATATAATGTGGGCATTCTTGGGGAGTATTGGTCCCTGAAGTCATAGAGTGTGTCAGTTTTTGAGGCTACCAAGGTTTTTCAGGAGAGAAGTTAGAAAGTGGCCATGTTGTACATTACTTATTTTTTCTTTGCCATCTGCCTGAAAGAAGTATCTTTAAAGTAGATTCAATTCAGGGGAGAAACTGCTGTCATTATTTCCAAATGCCCCATTTTGTGCAAATTGTTTGGCTTAATGATTTGATCTCTTACAGTTCATCTATTAGAAATCCTTGGCTTTATCTTTTCTCCTTTTCAGTAGCCCAGCAATATTTCATGAGTATCCTTAACATAAAAACAGCAGAGTACTTAAGAGTTGGTCTAATTATGACTAGATCTGGACAGTTGATCTCTCTCTGCTTTAATTTGTTAAATGATGACCAGAAATCACTGCCATGAGAACCTGTGATTACACAAAGTGTGTAAGATCTCCCTAACTTGCGTGTATTAAGAAAGTGTTAGTATCTGAAAACAGTTTCAACATATCTGCAGATGACACCAAGTTGGCTGGAAGTGTCGATCTGCCTGGGGGTAGCGAGGCCCTACAGAGGGATCTGGACAGGCTGGATAGCTGGGCTGAAGCCAATGGGATGAGGTTTAATAAGACCAAATGTCGGGTCCTACACTTGGCCACAGCAACCCCAAGCAACGCTACAGGCTTGGGGCGGAGTGGCTAGAAGACTGTGTAGAGGAAATGGACCTGGGGGTGTTGGTTGACGCTCGGCTGAACATGAGCCAGCAGTGTGCCTGGGTGGCCAAGAAGGCCAATGGCATCCTGGCTTGTATCAGAAGTAGTGTGACCAGCAGGAGCAGGGAAGTCATTGTCCCCCTGTACTCAGCTCTGGTGAGGCCGCACCTTGAATACTGTGTCCAGTTCTGGGCCCCTCACTGCAAGAAAGACATCGAGGCCCTGGAACGTGTTCAAAGAAGGGCAACAAAGCTGGTGAGGGGTCTGGAGCACAGGCCTTATGAGGAGCGGCTGAGGGAGCTGGGATTGTTCAGTCTGGAGAAGAGGAGGCTCAGGGGAGACCTTATTGCTCTCTATAACTACCTGAAGGGAGGTTGTAGTGAGCTGGGGGTCGGCCTCTTCTCTCGTGCAACTGGTGATAGGACTAGAGGGAATGGTTTCAAGCTGTGCCAGGGAAGATTCAGGCTGGATATTAGGAAATACTACTTCTCTGAAAGAGTGGTCAGGCACTGGAATGGGCTGCCCAGGGAGGTGGTGGAGTCACCGACCCTGGAGGTGTTCAAGGAACGTTTGGATGCTGTGATGAGGGATATGGTTTAGCGAGAACCATTGGTGATAGGTGGATGGTTGGACTAGATGATCTTATAGGTCCTTTCCAACATTAGTGAATCTGTGATTCTGTGATTCTGTGATATCTACATGCTGCCATCCAAACACTGTGTTTGCTCAAGGTTTGAGCCCGTGTTACTCCTAAAGCCACTTCTGGATGACAAAATAATTACCTTTGGACTCTAGTTCTGTTCTCAGATGATGTTCTTCTTATACTATATCCAGGGGAAACTTTTATTTTGTCCATAACTCAACTCTTTTGTGGTCTGAGTCAGTTTTCTCTGTGGTCTTTCGTCTTGCAGCAAGTTGCCATGCGTGTTATTAATAAATTCTTTCCAACAGTTATCTCTGTACCTGTTCATGATATGGATGAGCCCTGCAAAAACTCTAATAAAATCTCTCATAAACACCATTTGAACATACAGGGCTCTGGGCTAGGGCTCGGTTTGAAGATACCACAGTCATATTTGCATTTCTCTTGTGCTAGATTTCAGACTCTGAGTTCAGGAATCAAGTGTATTGTATATCGTAATGAACAAAAATTGGTCACTGGCGGTTAATTTATTTCTTTAAGTAGGCTTTTATTTGCATACTTTCAGTTTGAAGGGGATGAAAAAACTGATAGAGCTGTATGAGAGCCCCTGGTTATCTATGAGAACTTTAATGCTGGTGTCCATTGACACTGTCATTACTCATCACTGTTCCTTATAAAATCACCCTCATTTCAATGGATTATAATAGACATTGAGTAGAAGATCATGCCTTGACCCAGCCGTTGATGAGGTTCAGGATATGGGAGCTGCCACCACTTGGTGCACAGCACTGAAGCATTTACCCACACAGAATGGTAATAAATAGGGTTTGTACTAAACATTCATTGCTTAAGCAAAGCAACTCTTTATATTGGCTTCAAGCAATAATAAAATTGAGCTACCATGATCGAGCTAAGCAAGATTATATATGAAACAGCACATTGAATAAAGGGAAAGAGATGACCTACAGGCAGAGGCCATGTTAATGCTGTTGGGAACCAGCATCTCAGATCACAGTGATGTCACTGGTAAGGCCTCTAGGTATGGCCACCATTCAAAAAATTGAATAATTTTCACCTGTTGGTGTCTCAGTCTTATTGAATCATAGAATCATTAAGGTTGGAAAAGACCACGAAGATCATCTAGTCCGACCATCAACCCAACACCACCATGCCCACCAAGCCATGGCCCTCAGTGCCACAGATCACAAATCAGTATTTCATGCAACAAAACCTGCTGATGTCTGATAGTAGGTAAGGGAAATTAAATTCATGGATTAGTGATGATATCCAGTTGTATGTTGTCTTTTCTTTTCTTTTTTTGCCTGATGCTGAGATGCCATTATCAGCGTTGGACACAGATGCATCAGAAAACACCTGGTGCTGCAGTTTAACAGAGTGCATTTTTAGTGTTCCACAGCAACATGTGACAAAGGCAGGCAATGAAAAAAGATTAGTCCATTATTGGCAAAGATTATACAGTAAAAATGCATTTCCTTCATGCAGTGGGAAGGAAAAATGCCAACAAGGATGATGAAGACTTTCTTAATAAGATTTCTGTTTTCAAATATTCCGCTTCAGACCTCTTAATAAAATGAATGCGTTAGATGCACAGGGCTAAGATCACAGCAGAATGAGATTATGCTCTTGTCCATTTAATAATGATGCAGCTGTAGCTTTTCCTTCTATTTCTCTTGTAAGTTTAATTGTTTAGCGCTGAGCACATTTTTTGCTTAGATTTAAGTGGGATTATTTCTGTATTTTTTTCTACATTACCTTTTGTTTATTTGATCTGAGTAGTACCTGATCTCATAAAAGGCTGAGCATATTTTTTTCCTAATCATCTTGTGACTTCAGTGTGTCTGTTTGCTGCAGAGGCCACATGGACAGGAGCCTTTTTAGAACAGCATTTGAAAATTGAATTTATAGAGAGCATTTTGCTTTAATTTGCTGGGTCAATTTGTTTAAACAGGCAATAATCTTGTATTTGTCCCCGTGAGACCTTGGACAGAGAGTACATTTGGGCATCAGCTTTGATACTGTATAATACAGCACTTTTGCTAATAATTGATGGTAAACTGATACATTTATATAGTTTTGCTTGGAATGACTGATTTTTGGCTTATGTATTATTTGTGATTGATAGCAGGTTATCTATTCATTTTCTTTCTGGCTGTGCTATGGAAAGAGGAGTTACTCTTTCTCTCTCCTTCCTTACTCCCCTCTATTCTCAGCCGCCTCCCCAGGAGATCAGCTCCAATCTCAGTGCCGTGTGACAGTTAGCAGTTGTGACAGGCTAGCCTATTTTTGGAAGTCTGTCCCCACTCTTTCCCCGCTGGAAAAGAAAAGCAAGTTATGTTTAAAGATTAATCCATCTGGAAGAGGAGGAGAAAGCTTTGCGAGGTGCTCACCGCTCAGCGCTTGGACTGAGGGTTTGCTAATTATTTGTTCAGCTTGTATCACGGGGGCCAGAGAGATTTGCACATCGCCTGGCATCGATCACCTGCCCCTGAGCTCTGCGAGAGGCCTTCTGTTCTGTATGGGAAGAGAGACAGACTAAAATACAGCATGGAGCTGCATGGATGTTGTCCAGTCATGTCTTATATTTCACACGTTTCTGAGCTGCTTCTGCAAAAACCAGAAATACTACTGCTTGTCTCCAAGGAACAGAAACAGAAGTTCAGAATTTAGCAGTTAGTGTGGAAAGAATTTTTTTTCCCCTCATTTATTTTGCCCCTTCTTTAGACTCTGCAGGCTCTACAAGTAGTAAAATAAATGCGTAAAATCCGACTGACAATAGGGGTAACGTCCAGAATGCTGATCTGTGAGAAGAAATAACTGCTGTGTGCAATTGCATCTCTTATTTTGATATGTCTCCTTGTAGCCCAACTGCTGCATCTTCATGCATTGCAAACCCAGCCCGGGTGAGGCAGAGGCAGTCCTGGGCCTTTCTTAGGATAATGAATTGTAAAACATAAAGCAAATGGAGAAAGCACCAGTCACTACTTTCAGAATTACAGCAGAATTATGTTGTCAATGGATAGTTTACTAAGAAAGCTATAATTGCCAGTATATATAACAGTGATCAAAATGTTTCTTAAATTCTCATTCTATTCTGTCAGTGTCCCTTAAGCTCAGGAGCACACTGGACAGCTGGTTGGAGTTTTCATCTCCTGAAGCACTATTATTTTGTTTTCTCATAGGTGGTTATTATTGGAACTTTAAAAATAGACTCTGCTGTCTGTCTAATCTGTTCGTTTAATCTTGTTCTAGATGCTTCACTTTATTTCTTTATATATGATGTGAATACCTCCGTGCCTACACTTTATATACCTGTCATCACTGGAATATCAGAACATCTTTCCCCAGTAAGTCAGTGCTGAGTCATCTTCAGAAAGTGCTTGTCCTCGCTGCATCAGCTTAGTATACAAGGAATTAAATATTCAGCATCTCATTGATGTAAGGAGCACAAAAGCTGTGTGGTGATCACTGGGTCATGAATGGCTGAGTCTTTTCAAGGTCTGTGGGAGCCATGCCATAGAATGGCTTGGGTTAGAAGGGGCCTCAAAGATCACCTGGTTCCGGCCCCCCATGTCCCTTCAAGCTTCTGAGCTGTAAGGCACAGATTTACGTTGTTAGTGCTCTGCTTACACTATAACATTTTCTGAATATGGCTTTTCCCTTCTCACTTTTCAGAAGATCTTAGTATTCTGTGTCTATTTCTGTCACCTCTACCAACAAAAGCTCAAAATGAATTTAGGCTCATCGGTTAGAATGGGTTGAACTGAAAGCGAGGCAATAAATTAATCTGCAGCTCCAATAAAGCTTGTATCGATTTGTTCAACTATACAACTCTTCTCCTTTTTGCCTCCCAAAGAAATAACTGCATGTTACATATTTTAATCTTTTGGGGTTAAGACCTTCTAGGGGAATATAGCTCAGCTGATTACATTCTCATTTAGATTTTTTATTATTATTATTGTGTTGCATTAAATTCATGGGGCCCCCAGAACAAGAAAGACGCGGAACTTTTGGAGCAGGTCCAGAGGAGGACCATGAAGATGATCAGAGAGCTGAACACCTCTCCTATGAAGACAGGCTGAAGGAGTTGGGCTTGTTCAGCCTCAAGAAGAGGAGGCTGCAGGGAGCCTCTATGCAGCCTTCCAGTACTTAAAGGGAATTATAAGCAGTAGGCAAATCAACTTTTTACCCAGGTAGATAGTGATAGAGCAAGGGGAATGGTTTTAAACTAAAAGAGAGGAGATTTAGATTAGATGTCAGTGGGAAATTTTTTACTCAGTGCTTGGTGAGGTCCTGGCACAAGCTGCCTGGAGAGCATGTGGATGCCCCATCCCTGGAGGTGTTCAAGACCAGGTTGCATGTGGCCCTGGGCATCTTGATCTGGTGGGTGGCAACCCTGCCCACAGAAGGTATATTGGAACTGGATGAGCTTTGAGGTCCCTACCAACTCAAGCCATTGTGATTCTGTGATTCTATTTGAAGTATTACCTACATATGTGTAATCCTGTGAATTTTTGGGACCTGTTATCATACTAGTTTGATGTTATTACAGAACTGTATAATTTAATTGAGAAAGACAGAGGCAGAAGAGGAGAAAAACATTTTAGGATTCTTTTTGGTGTGTAAGTATGTACATGTGTGTATGTACTTGTGTTGTCTCTCAAGGTAGATGAGCAAGGGGAAACTTGCCTTGGATGTTGCTTTCCTTCTGCACCATTTTCTAAAAGAAGAGAAAATGTTTCCTTGATTTTACCCTTCATCTCATCTCATTCTAGATATGAACATATATGCTGGGTGAGCATAATGAGGCGCATAAACTGATGATTACTCTTTCATATCTATCACTATTAGGATGCAGGAATTATTGTAATTATTTGTTTAAAGTACATGTGAACTGGCAAAGTAATGAAAGGGCTGCACTTCTGGACTTTGTCTTTTCATATGCTAAGCAGTAATAGTTAATCAGCATCGGTATGTAGCACAACATCAGATAATCAGAACAAAAATATCCATCTGCTTCTCTTGAAGTGAGTCACCACGAGACTCCTTACTCAATATCTTCTGCAGAAGAAAAAGGAGACAAACTTTTTTTAGCATAAAAAGTGTTTACTAGCTTATTCCAAATAGTTGTCTAAGTGGAGGGGAGAAAGAACTGGAGTTCTGGAAAAAGAACATGTATGCATTTTTATAAGGCTGGCTGATCTGTCACATTTTCTCTGCATCCTTTCTATCAGTGCACCAGAAACAAAAGTGCTTGTCTGCACAGTGCCTTTCCTGGGTATAGGAGCAAGTGTCTGTCTCTTGAAGTTTTACACCACTCTTCATTTGTATCGTGAGTGAAAGACTCCAACTATCCAGGCTAATTTGTACACTTTGTTGTTATTCCTTATTTTTTTTTTCCTGAAATGTGAATTATTTTAATGCGGTTCTGTACTTTCCTGTGCATAGTGAGCAGCAAATCATTTCTTGCTTTTTTGTAGTATGTGCAGATTTTACTTTTTATCACCTTTTCTCCAGCGTATAACACTGGTCCGAGTTTCTGAAATCAATTCTGTGGCTATAAAATATCATGACAAGCTTCACGTAAGTCTGTATTTGGATGCAGAGAGCAAGTTCCATGAGGTGGCTCTGAACTACTCACATACTCAGACCATCGTCCTCTGCTTAAAAAAGTCGTTCTTCCAGAAAGAGGTGAAGGGTTTTGCCTTCCCAGCTTTGTGGCTGCTTTGGCTATAAATGCTACTTGTACTGCGTGTCTTCTGCAGTGTTCCTTTTTTATTTATTAGATAATTATTTAACACAGACAATTGAAATAGTTCTGCTTCTGTATTACTAAATGCCCAAATAAACCTATCCAGGCATTTGTTAACAGTCAACAGGAACTTTCCTGCAGAAATGGTTATGCAGAACAGGCTTTTGTACTAGGTTGAGATATTTAAGAGAGATTTTGTATCTAGTCAAGGTATATCAGTAGTGATAAGTTATGCATAGACTGGAGGATCACATAAGTCCATGATCAGCTGGATTAAATTGCTGAGCAAAACAGTGATTGGAGGACTCTCTTGACTAGCTTGCACAACCTCCTGGGGGAAGTTTTGGAAATAATGGAGAAAAGAAGAATCAACATGTTTAAGTAAGGATGTAGGTTTGCCTTTGGTCACTGAGATCAGTGTAAGGGGATCTTTAATGTTCCTCTGTAGTCAACTGAGAATGTACAGCTACCATGTGGAGCAAGTAAAGTCTATCCAGAAGCATCTGCAGGTTTGCTCTTCTCCATCCCAATTCTTCTGTATGTCTTCTGTCTGGACTCCTTTCCAAACTAATGCAACTCCTCCCACTGTCAGTCCTGTCACTGAATCAACAATTTCACACTACATTAGAAAATGATGGGAAATCTCACTTTTTCCAGTCTCACGTTAATTCTCTCTGGCCAGAACTTGTTTTTTCTGTCCATTAACACGATTGTGTGGTTTGAGTATTAATAATAATTCTTTGGTTTGTTGTAGTGTCATTTAGATGTACGACAATATTTGCTTTTTCTCACCCCTAAATTCATTTACTGAAGTGGCTTTCCAAGGACTAGTTCTACATATGATCGCAATTGTGAAAATCACGTGTCACTGAAAGTCCAAAGCATGTAAATTGAAGTGCTTCCATTTAGTCACCTTGACTATAGTGCCTTGGTTAATCAGTGGAGGAAAGGGTTTAGCAGGATTTTGTTTGCATGTGTGTGTATGAACATCCATCTGTTTTATGATAGCCTTCATCTCCATGTCTTTGGCATTCTCAGTCTTCTCTCTGGCAGTTATCTGATTGTGAAAAACACTTCCTTATAGATTTGGTTGTTAAAGCTGTGTTCTCTTTGATTACCAGCTTACAAGCTGGTCAGTGTCAAAAAGCTTTCATAATATTCATTACATGGGGTAAATCAATATCCATGTAATGGAAGAAGAATACATCCATTAAGGATGTGAATTATGATGGTGTCTCAGAAGTGGTTTAGTGTCTCTCAGCTCAGGCCTTTCACATGTCTTCAAGATGATAAGAACTGGCAGAAATATAAGAGATGTAGAAAATCTTGTTCATATAATGCTGACAAACTCTTCTTTACCTGGACACTCAAGCAAGGATACCAGTTTCCTGTTCAAGTTGCTTTTTAACAGTGTAAATCAGGGTACTTCATACTCAAATCTAAAGAACCCTGTGAAAATAGTTAATTTTTATTTATCTTAGACCTTGGGGGGAAGACTATTTTCCTCTCCTATTGATTAAAAAGCGTCTATGTTTTCATGTCTATCAAACTCATCAAGTCAAACCCACCGATTTCTAATAGCCAAATGTCAAAATGCTAATGGGCTTTGTCCTCCTGCGCAACAGGCAATTGGAAATGAAAGCTAAAATTACCTTGGTACACTTGTAGAAGTGTGGAAAGAGCTGAGTACTATTTCAGGTAGCTAGTGTTAGGGTAATGGAGTTAGGAACTTCATTCTGCTCTTAAAATCTTATTCATGGCTCTGCTTTTCTCATATGTGTTATTGAAATATGTGTTCTTTTCATGAATCATAGAATTATTAAGGTTGGAGAAGACCACTAAGATCACGTAGTCCAACTGTCAGCCATCCTCACCATGCTCACTAACCATGTCCCTCAGTGCCACATCTCCACGTTTCTTGAATACCTCCAGGGATGGTGACTCCACCACCTCCCTGTGCAGCCTGTGCCAATGCATTACCACTCTTTCTCAGAAGAAACTTCTCCTAATATCCAACCTGAACCTCCTCTGGTGCAACAGAGGGCCATTGCCTCTCATAATGGCCTTTTGTCCTCCTCAATGCAGTGTATGGTATTGTATCCATTGCGACATTTCTGCGTTTAAATACTAGCATTGATCTTGCTATGTTCTCAAGAGAAAACTGGGATAAAGATATAGGGGAATTAATTAACTGAATAATTTATTAACATGATACACTGCCATTAACAAAGGCAAAGCTGTAGAAGTTCACCTGTATTTGGAATGGCAGCACATGGCTTGTGTTGTATCTGAGAAGTGGCTTTTCTACCCCAAACTGATTGTCTTGATTGATATCCTGAGTGTCTTGACTGTCACTTAGAGGCATTGAGAACTGTAGAGGTGTGTGATGTAGCTAGTATTGTGCTGAGTTTCTGAGATCTTTGTTACTGGTAGTGGCATATGAAAAGGTTGTAACACAGCTTGACTTAGACCCTGCGTTGGTTGCAAGTACAAGCTTTTAGCAGAAAATAGAATTAATGCTTGAAAAGTATGACATTACAGACACTTACTATGGAAAGCTACCATCCTGCTTTTCTAGGATCATTTTTTCAGAGCAGTCTTTTTCTCATCTCCAGTGTTGGTCATATCTTACAGTTCTACTGTACTCATATAAGAAGGGGAAGGAGATCCCTACCCTACTAATTTGGTCTCCGATCTTATGAACGTTTCCTTACATCCTTATGTTTATTCATGTGAGTTGCTCATTTGCTTAGTCTGGTTGCAGGACATGAGATGCATAAATAGTGCATTTTGAGTTTATTACACAAAGTTCAGGAAGATAGCAGAAAGTGTGTATTTGTCATTGCAAGCTCATTTATTTCAGTGTACTGTACAGAACACACCATGTTCTAAGATGAAATTTATCCTCGTGCTGCTGGTGGTACAGAGGAGTGAATAAAATACACTTGTTAAAACACAATAAATCATATTAATACCAAATAAAATAGCATAGGGATCTTGTTATAGTTGCTGTGGCTGCACTATAAGTCAGGGCAACATGTGGTTAAGTAACATTTATTATTAAGTGTAATTTTTATGCTGCTTTGAAAGTGACAAACATCTGACATGTTCAGTTAATAGGTTTAATTAAAATCCGAGATTAATTATGAAGATGAGTAACTCTCCTTCATTACCTTGTAGGAACAAAAGATACTTACATTTCAAGAAAGAAAAGATGATTAACCCAGTAACACGTATCAGAAGAATTGCAAACACTTCCTTGCAGGAACAGGGATCATAAATATTAAATTCTACCTCCTCCAGCAAAGAGAAAATGAGATTCAAAGCAAACTGGGTTTGGAGAACTGTTGGGTTTCCAAACAGTGATTTTAAAATGTGCACTTGTCAAAGAAGTAAAACGTTCCTTCATACAGATCAGAGATGATGAGAAAAGGGGAAGTGGTTGAAGTCCTGCTCTGAATTTCAGCATGCTGTAGAAGCATCACTCAGATGTAAAACTCTGGATGTGGGATTGCTTTCCTGGGTTTAAATTCTGAATCCCATGGTCATATAAAACACTTGAGAGTGGGTGTTAGAGAACTATCCTAATTTCTTCCTTTGATTCCAAGAAAGTGGCAGCACCAGCTGATGCATTGTAATGGGTTATATTTATAGGTCAATTTAGCAGCTTTTTCTATTAAATCTTGTCAGGCTCTGTGATTTATATGATATTTGTTCAGCGTGCTTGTAGCAGATACGACTGGTAACATGAAATATGAAATATGTTAACCTCTGAGTTAAGCTAATGATAAAATGGAATTATGCTAATAACAGTTTTGAAAAACCATATGTTTCCTTTCAACATATGTTTTTGCTCTTACGAAAATACAAACTATTATTTCTTTGTAAGTACACCATGTTGTCCTGGAGGGTCACCTCCAGGTTTTCAAAGTAAGAGAAAAAGGGTTTTGTTTTTAATGTGTTATGAAATTCAGGTTTTTTGGAAGATGCCTGTTTCTGCTGTTTACTGTGACAATCCATTCGTACTTCAGCTTCAGTTTCCAACCAATTGTGAAATCTCACCACTGATTTAAAACCAGTACAGTTCTTTCATCTCTGCAAACTTTTTTGCTAGGCTCTTTATGTTAGCGCAAAATAGACTATGAGCGCTGCAACCCTTCTGCCATTTTATGGATTTGATGCAAAAATGGAGCATTTGTGTATCTGCAATACAAACAAGCTGTTGGACCTTGGCAGACAGCAGAGGGTTCAACTTTCCAAAGCTTCCTTCCTTTCAGTGACATCTTGGGTGGTTGATGTGTCCGCCCTGCTAGTATGTGCTATAGCTGAACCGTGTTGAATGTAAGGTATTGCTGAGTGCCTTTTCCAAAAGGTACTGTTGTTTGTGGCTTTTCTGCTCAGAAGTTACAGAATTCAATTTCTAGGAGTAATATTTGTGTCAGTGTTGGACCTTGAAGGTCACAGCTTGTTTAATGAAGAAGTCTCATCGTTCTTTTATCCTCGTTTTCCCACTTGTGTTTCCCACCTGCTCCAGCTTATATTCCTAGGGAAATGCAGATTAAGGGTTCACTTAGACCTTTATTCATCTTCGGATGGAGAAAGTTGATGTCTGGCAATGTGGAAGTAATAGGCAGGGAGAGGGCAAGGTGCAGATCTGAAAATGGGTCTGTTTTGTTTTCTAACAGGTTGATAAATTCTCACTTGAATTAGGGTTGTCCCTAGGGGCGACTCCTCAAGCTGCTGCACAAGTATCCAGATGCTAGAAAACAAGCAGTATTGATTAGAAGACGTGGAAAACATAGAAAATCCCCTCCCATTTTGTCTTTCCAATCATGAATATATTTGCAAAATTAGCCTCCTTTTTATCACCTAATTTAACAGCCAATTCACATCTTTATGCCCAGGAGCTTTGCTACCTTTTTGTAGGTAGATCTGAATGCACTCACTATGTTCAGTGCTGCTACCGCCACTGTGAATCTAAAGCATGCGAACCTAAAGACTGGCTGTGATGTCTGGGCATGGAGGCCACAAAATGTAATTAAGTTCCTGCAGAAAAAAATCACCTCTGTTAACTAACTTATCTGGTACTCAGAGGTAGCCCTTAAAATCACACATATTTTTGTGCTCTTCTCGGCCATGGGCAGCACAATAAACTTTCAGATCCCAACTGTCGCAGCAGAGGTACCCATCTAGGGTGAATGAGATGGCTTCTCAACACGTCGCTGTGAGATCAGATTGGAAGAGCCCAGGAAAATCTTTCGAGTGGGGCATCACCCCATGCCTCCAAATGTATCTGCATCCCACAGGAAAATTCTTTGTAATGTTGAGCAGTGGCTACAGCGTAGTACTTGTGTAAAGCCGCTGTCTGGTGGCATGTGATAGACTTGAGAAAAAGATTTATCTGCAGCACAAATAAAAACAAAATGGAAATCCAGTGATCGGACACAGCTGTACTGCAGGTTGTTTAGATACCTTGTGTGTTGTTGTGCCCACTTCTTTCTGGTGCACATCACAAAATGGTCCCTTGGTGTCCTGTGTCTGTTTAGCCCGTAACAATTATATTTGCTTTGTGATTGTGATTCTGCAATAGGATCCTTTGGCTAAAATGAAAAATCTGATGGGTGTAGCTTCATTTTTTTTGCAAAAAAAAAAAAATTCCATTGTTTTCTTGAAAAACACAGATCCTATTCTCACATCATGGCAAGGCACTGGTTTAAGAACATATAGATTTGCCAACCTATGATAGGTCACCTTGTTAGCCTCATAAAGACCTTCCCAATGAGAACCTTCTCGGAAGAGATTCTGCACTCCTCAGTGTCTTTCAGTGAGGCCAGACTTGTTGCTCATGGAATCTGAGGAGCAGCTGTAGATGGTCTAACAAAAGTGGTTACCTCTTCTAGAAAATGTGCCCAAATCAAAAAGATATTTATTATAATTTACTGATTTTGGGGGAAGAAACAGAAACCTCATGTCTTTCCAGTGTAGACAATTCTGAGCTGACCAGGAGAGATTGCAAGGTCATAACAAATGTTTGTGGGGATGACAAATAATTGTGTTTATATGCGATTCTTCTGTAGGTGTCTTCTTGGTGATAAGTAACAAACACATTTAAACCCCAAGCATGTTTGCATCTTTTTCAGAGTCCCTTAAAAAACAGTGTTAGGCTGCATTTCAGTCTTAGCAATGCATAGTCCAGAAAGCTCGCTACTATGACAGATGGTGCTGAGATATGCTGTTAGAGCTGAGGGTTTCTTAGAATATGTCACAAAGAAGGTTTTCAGAGACGGAGGGAGCTGATCACTTTTGCATTTGAGAAGTTCACAGTCTACCAGCAAACTAAAAACCACAACAAAACAAAACAAGAAAACTCTTCATCTGCACATTTCAGTCCTTCAGAAGGGGTTCTCTGGAGAGATGTCCCATGTTTATTTTTCAGTTTCCGTTGGAAGACAGCGCAAAATGGGTTGATGGTTGGACTAGATTATCTTAGTGTACTTTCCAACCTTAATGATGCTATGAGTCTAGAAAAAGAAAAATTCTATCCTATTTAGATTATTGTAGATTTCTTAGTAAGATTTTTATACTTTCTTGGGAAGATTTGGCCCAGGAGAGTTGAGTCATACCTCCCTTACACCTGTTGGTTCCTAGGGAGGTATGAGAAGATCACAACTGCTTGTAGTTGAAGGCAGATCTGAAGGCACCTTGAAAAGTAGGTGGGTTTTAATTTATTTTCTCATCAGAGTGATCTGAATTTTTCAGAACAGAGATGCCCCTCTGCCATTCTCATTCTCTGCCTACCTATACATAACAAGCAGTTTTCTCTGCTTTCCCACTGGAATTCTCTATTCCACTGGAATTCTCTATTTCCGGTGGAATTCTCTATGTGTTTGAGCTGGTGGGATGTCACATCTCAGTCTCACCTTCACCCTCCCGTATTCTTATCCAGGAGTTCTCAGCCCTTTACACAAATCAGAAGTAGATGCCTAGAAGTTACAGTGAGCACAAAATTTTCTTACAGAGTGCTTCGGTATCTTCCTTCTCTTCAGTTACTGGCTTTTGGTGCAGGGAGGTCAAGAAAAGAGAAAAGAGTAAACTATAACAAGAGCTGTTTTAGGGAAGACCAGAGGTCCTTTTCTAACCTAGGATTTTCTTCCTTAAAGCGGCCAGTAGGAGGAATCAGTTTTAGGGAACAAAACATAAAGTATAAAAACCACTTTCCTGAATATGTCTGTCTGGTTTTGGAAAACAGCATCCCAGCCATTCTCGAGTCACAGTTTGTATCCACA
Organism: Pavo muticus; assembly: GCA_016647715.1. Classification (NCBI taxonomy): domain Eukaryota; kingdom Metazoa; phylum Chordata; class Aves; order Galliformes; family Phasianidae; genus Pavo; species Pavo muticus. The sequence goes on from JACDJE010000151.1 coordinate 518,908, forward strand.
GCTTTGTGTCCATTAGGTCATGATGAACTTTCTTTAATGGATTTATCTAATTAGACTTTGAAACCATTTGTACTTTTCAGTGCCTATATCACAGTGAGTAGTTTTTTATGAATGTTTTATGGCATCTTAAAGGACCTCCTGTGATTACCTACAGCTTGTTTATCCACCATAAATCCTTTTCGGGGGGCATAAATCCAATTAGCATACCTTTTATCTTTTAACATTTAGTTAAACGTCTTCGCATAACAATTTTATCAGCAGGTTTATGTAGTAGGCCATTACTCCAGTCTCTAAGTATTACAACTGTGCTTTCTTTGTTGTAGGAGAAATAAATATTTTAACTTTGCCAAATGTTATCCAATTGTTATCAACAAATGAAGATATTAAACTCATTTAGGGCATGTGAAATTCACCTGTGAACTCATATAGAAGGGGATTATCCAGCCTCATCCTCTCTCTTTTTACTGAAGCTCATGACAGTTCACATGATGGTTGGATGTCTCTTGTGTTAAGGAAGTGTGTCTTTTCCACATAATCCCTTACAAAGTACATCCAAAAACTTTTACTGTTTATTCTGAACTAGTTATCAGATTTTTCATGTTTTTTTCCTAATAAATGGACTGGCTTCACTGTTTTAAGCTTAGCATCCTATTATTTTTCTGCATTGCCTTCTGCTGTTCCAGAGGTGTGGTTTCTCTCTTGCTTCAGTGTTTCCTTGCAAAAGTCTTAGATCTACTTGTGCTTTAATTCCAGGGCTAATGAGATTTTCTCAGATAGTTTTCAATCTACGTTTTTTAAGATGAAAACTTTATCAATTAAAGGTGCTTTTCATCACAGTCACACTCGTATCCAGTTGTGTTCTTTATGTGTTTCTTCTTTATCTTTTTCTCTTAGTTCTGAAAAAAACTTCTCATATTTTCTTAGGGGCACCAAATAAAGGTGTTTTGAACCTCAAAGAATATTAGTTGTTTTTATTTGCAACCTGTTCACCTGAAGCTGGTGGGTGATCTCATATCTCCAGTGTTCAGACTATTTCTTTCAAGCCAGGAAGGAATAAAGGGTTTGCTTTAATGTTCGACAGGATCTCTCCTCTGGAAGCTGTATTACTGAATTATTCTTTCGTGCTTTTCTTATCCCCCATGTTCTCTGCAGGGCACCTTTATATTTTTTTCCCTTCACAGTGATCTTTATTTTACTGTCTTGTTTTAGTTGTAGCTTTTAAAATGTATTTATCACTAGCTCAGAGATTGTACCTCCAGTTTCTCCTGTTGGCTGTATGAGTTTTGGCGATATAATTTCTGAGCTCAGCCCATTGGGGACCTCTCTCCTTGCAGGGACTGTTTTATATCTCCTCTTATCTGTCTTACATATTCGGTATCCCACTTGAGAAGCCACATTTTACTCACTGAATTCCACATGGCAGCTGGAGCTGTGATACTCTCCGGGAATTTCTTTTGGGAAACAGCTTTCTTAATTGCTCCCTTTCACACAATATCTGCTTCATAGGCAGGGGAGTAGGGAGTTGTGGGAAGTTAACAGGCCAAGGAGGAGTGGTATTTTTGGAACGTTTTGATCAAGCATTACATGGTGACACAGTAGGTTCCTGCTCTCTTTGTGTTTCTTTTCCTTTTTATAATCTTAGCAAGTTTACCATAAAGGTGAATTCACAGATTTTAAGACTATTTGGATGCTGCCAACAGTTATTGTTACTATGAAGATGTAAGAGATGAATAGTGGAGAGTGTGCATTGCAGAAGTACCTGAATGTGCTTTTAAATTACCTGGCCATGTTGCTAGTGTTCCATTCCCAAACCAAGCCAAACAAACAAAGAAAACCCCAATCCAAACAAACAGAGGAAATACTGAATGTAGAACAGTTCATGAATTCAGCTAAGGAGAAAAGTTGGAAGATTTTTTAGAAGCCAAAATTTGTTCTTATTGTAAAGCTCTGGTTTTAAGTTTATAACATGATAATGTGTTCCCACTTTTTTAATATAAAGTACTTTGGAACTTCTTGTGCTTTGCATGTAATGAAAATTCATAGAATCATAGAATTATTAAGGTTGGAGAAGACTAAGATCATCTAGTCCAATCATCAGCCACCCCCACCATGTCCATTAACCGTGTCCCTCAGTGCCGTATCTCCATATTTCTTGAACACCTCCAGAGATGGTGACTCCACCACTACCTGTGCAGAATGTTGCGGTGCCTCATACTCTTACTGAGAAGAAATTTTTCCTAATATCCAACCCAAACCTCCCCTGCTGCAACTTGTGGCCACTCCCTCTTGTCCTATAAAGCCTTTTAATGAAAACCCTGGGGTAAGGGATACCAGAGGAATGATGGGAACAAAACCAAGGTGCAAATAAAGGCTTGGTGACTTAAAGAAGGAGCAAAGGGGCACAACAAGAAATGAAATCCAAGATGTAAGAGAAGGATTTCTGCAGAGCCGAGTGTGTGCACATGCTGTTGTTAGACATGATGTGTTGGGTGGGAGGGGAGGACTCGGTACAGTAAAAGCTTATGTCTATCCTGGGAGGAAGGGAAGGATGTTTCCAGGCCATCAGACTAGGAAGATAATTTTAGCAGCTGTGATTTGAACAGGCTGGTAAGGAAAGAAGCATGTGGGAATTGGCCAGCAGGTAGGAAGGAGCTGCCGTAATTGAGGCACGAGATGATGAGGGTAAGGATGAATGATTTAGCTGGGCTGAGAGGAGGAGTCTTTGATATCCAGTAAATCGCAGGGCAGGGAAGCAATGAGCCCTGCTGAGCATCCAGCTGCCACGGAGGGCAGAGCAGGCAGCCAAGTGGATGGGGGTATTGCAGGGCTGCTTGAGCACCAGGCGGAGATATGGAAGGGAAATAATGCCCTGCTAGTGTGCAGTGTGCCCTTCTGGGTCTGGGGGCTGCTCTGGGAGGCAACGCAGCGATGACATTTGCATTGAATATGCAAGTGAACTGCATAGCATTTGCTGCTAACCCATCAATGAGCAAGCCTGTAGGCAAGGGAAGACACGTGGAGGTGAGAGCTCTGCACTATGGCATTTTGTGGGTGGGAGAGAGCAATGAGAGGGGCGCTGAACCAGTGCTTGGAGCTGAGGTTAACGTTTACCAAGACTTAAACTGTTAACCCATGCTGCAGACAAGAGAAGAGCTTTTTAGTGACATCTAGTAATTTTTTTCTCCATCAGATTTTGATTTTGTAACAAAGTATCCGTGTGCTGTGTTTTTAGCTGGAGGGAAGTGACATATGGTGTTGTTTAATAATTTAATTTATTTTAGAGCATCATGTAACATAATCGCCCTGGAAGTACTGTACATACTGCTTAGCTGCCTCTGAGAATGAAAAGCAGTGCTTGCTTCATGCCTGTAACTGTGCCATTGCACTGGTAGATGGCTATGAACATCAACAAGTCAAGTAAGTGGTGTTATGCTATGGAGCTGATTGCAGGACCACTTGTATTTGGGAAGTGAGAGGTTATTCCTGGCCTTATCTCTGTTTCCCTCTCAACTGGGTGTGACCATTTGACAGTTGCGATGACACTGAGTTGAAGCACCCAGTTACATATGCAGTAGGTATATGCTTCAGCACTTTCTATTCTTAACTCCTTTTGGTCCGTCACTACTTTATTTCTGAAAATAAATGGGGGAAAAAAATGCCATTTGCTCCATTTTTCCTTCCTGTACCTACAAATTTTTGGAGAGATTTTTTGCTTTGGCATCGTCCTTTTATTAAGGTTGGGTTGGCAAATGGGGGGAGCCATAGAACCATAGAATGGCCTGGGTTGAAAAGGACTATAATGATCATCTAGTTTCAACCCCCCTGCTATGTGCAGGGTCACCAACCACCAGACTGGGCTGCCCAGAGCCACATCCAGCCTGGCCTTGAATGTCTCCAGGGATGGAGCATCCACAACCATGCATGTGGAAAGGCATAAGCCGTCAAGGGCAGCATTTGTGGTGGCAGAAATGCTTTCACAGCAAGGCCCACCTTATTTATCTGACTTTAAAAGGTCTTATGCAGTGGGGAGAATCTTCCACTTTATTCCCAGTGGGAATAAGTTGTCTGAGAGCACTGGGACTCTCCTCATGTGAGATGATATTTTTGCTCCTGGGAAAAAAAAACAAACTTTTGTTCAAACTGGACTGTGCTAGTGTGTTACTTATGCGTATTTAAAAATCCTCATTCTACCTCTTCTTGATATTGAATGTGAGCCAGAAACAGCAGGCTTGCTATTCTGTGTTAGTTAGATGTGTTTTTATGATATTAGTGAGTTTGTTGTCATACTGTTTTTCACTTTCATTAGAACAAGGTGTTCTGATATCTATTTTTCTTCGAGTTACCTGAAATAAATTTGAAGAAATGCAAATAGCTGTGTAAAAACAGCATTAGAACTGAAGGGAAAAAAAAATAAAATAAAGCGTAATTAATATAGAGGTGAAGATTGTGGTTCCTCTCCTTCCCTTGCTCTAACACAGATCAAAATAGACATTCTCATTGCAAACTCTGTGCTTCATTTTTCTGCCATGCAAGAAATCTCTCTGTAGAAGTGACCGCCACACAGTCTTTCTTCACACTGCTCTGAACCGAGTAGGGACATTATACCATTGGTCTTGCAGTTTGCCATCTTCTTGTACAGGTGATAAATTAGATATTATTAATGCTATTAACTGCATGAGATGACTTACTTCATTCTTAGCATAATACAGTGTGCTCAAGTCCACGGGTCTGTAGAAACGTAATTCACATTTCTGGAGGACTATGGTGGAGTAAGCCGCGTTGCTTCTGCAGTTCAAATTTGGGTCTTTACAGCCTCCATTAGTTCTCACAGTTCTGGCTGCTAATTTTGGAGAGAAGATCCTAACTATATTTGAAACTGCTAAATAATTATTTCTCAAAGACCATTTGGCTGCATACAGTGTTTCTCCAGATCTGAATTACATCTGCAATTGGACTTATTTTGGGGGAAGAGAGTCTTTTTGCTGAGCTCTCTCAGAAAAGTGTTTTTATCAGCAGATGCTTTAGGAAGGAAAGCCAGAAAATCAAAGGCATCATTCTCTGTCCATTAGGAGTCCATCACCCCTGTGTTACAGTGGGTTACAATTTTAGCTTTTTGGCTGATAAAAGCAGCAAAGAAGAGAATTGAAGCAGCTGGTTCCTACTAAGGAATCTCTCCTTCCGTCCTTCCCTTCAATTTTCTTCAACCAAAAATGAGAAGGGCAATATGAAAGTTGGTATCTGTATCTGTAAAGATTTCGGCCACAGTTGCTATAGATGTGCCTGTCTGTCTGTAACACACTTTACATACTGTCAGTCCTGGAGAGTGATAAGACCAGAAACTGCTTGCAAACTGTACTATGGATGAGGCTATGCTCTTCTGGTGAGGAAGAGAGTTTAATCATTGTTTATGTGAGACTTGTGACTCTTACCTGTTTGGTCAGTTTATTAAAGGCAAAAGATTTAGTCTGTGAGGCCTACAGGGTCCTTTACCAAAAGAATCTTCAACACCTTCCAGGAGAGACTCATACGTGGCCTCTCAGTGAGGAAAGACAGTAAACCTCATCCCCAGACTCCACTCCAGGGAGATTCATGAACAAACAGAAATGACTGTAGTGTCAGTAGGAGAAATGAATGTTCCTGTACGTTGTGGGAATTACAGGAGGTCAGAGAAAAAGATAAAATTTACCCTCTTGGTTGTGATGTCTATGAATCAGGGACAAACTCCCAAAGGACACATTAATAAATCTGAATTAATTCCCTTATCAGTTTATTTTAAGCCAAACTGACGAGTTTGTGGTGCTTCTTTGCATTGTGAACAGCAGCAAAGTCCCTTCTCTCCATTGATGCACAGGAGCTTAAAATACTGGTTATCTTTGCAAAAAATGATAAATGTTTCTGCCTGGTATTTTCCAGCCTATATGCAAGACTACATAAAAACCATAGAAAGAGACCTGACTAGAGCTTTCAAGGCGGGTTGACATGACATTGTATTACTTGATGATTCTACATAGTAATAAGCCACTCTTTTCCTGTCCCATCTTAAACCCAAGAATGAGAAAACACAAAAAATCCCTTTGAATTGATCCACTGTTTGTCATCAGTGTCCTACAAGAGAGTTGTTGGATGAAAGGCACATCAATACTACAGGCTCAAAGCAGAATGCAAAGATAAAACAATTTTATTCAATTGAAAATGAAGTCTCTGATTTGCGTAGTTAAGAAGAAAGTAAATTATATCACAGTCATTTGAGAAATCTCGTTTGTGTTTAAAAGCATCCAAGGAAAATGATTTGGTTTTTAAAATTATCTCAGGTAATATTCCATGAAAGAAAGATGTATTCAAACAGAAACAAAGGCCTGGATTCGTGTTACTTGATGTAAATGTCTCTGCCTGGTCCTTCTGTACTAGGTAGGCTGCCTTTATACTGAAAGGACAGTAACAGGCACTTGAAAGTTTGGGGTTGTTTGGTCTGAATAGCTGTCTGGTCAGGTTCAAAGAATGTCTGTTTCTCCCCGTAAAACACGGAGGAAGCATAGGGAGGTGAAGAAAACAGCTCCATTTGCTCAGCTGAATTCTGCCTTAATTATTTCCTGTGTTAAGGAAGTAAGTTTTTTTTCTGGCTGTGTGAGTTATAGAACACAACCTTGGAACAGCTCCAACCATACAGCATGCTTCAGTTTGATGTAATGATAAAATCTTTATAGATACTGAGAAGTTAGATAAGGTTACCAATCCAAACATTGCTTTATATGCTGCTAACACTCCTTGGCATGTAAGCAGTGCCTGAGCAATACCAGTATATAAATATTTAAATGTTTTTTAAATGTTAAATTTACTTTACGAAACATGGAGGAACTGTACATATGAGCTATAAATGGGATAAGATTGATAATAGCAAAAGTCAATATTATTTGATGGAATCTATTTAAATAGTTGCTTTGTAAATTAAACTCTTTGGGAATTGTTTATAGATAAAATTTCACAAGGGAGCCTGGAACACAGTGTAATATCCCATAGTACTTCTGAAGGCAGGATGTAAGTGACACGCAGACTACTAAACACTGTGAAATGTGAACATGATCTTGAATCACAATTTTGTGAGTAGAAAGGGCGAAACACAACCTTATGAGGTTCAACAAGGACAAGTGTAGAGTCTTACACCTGGGGAGGAATAACTGCATGCATCAGTAAAGGTTGGGCTTGAGCTGCTGGAGAGGAGCTCTGCAGAGAAGGACCTGGGTGTTCTGGTGGGCAGCAGGTTGGCCATGAATCATAGAATCATAGAATCACCAAGGTTGGAAAAGACCTACGAGATCATCCATTCCAACCATCCACCAATCACCATTAGTTCTCACTAAACCATGTCCCTCAACACAACATCTAAGGCAGCACACAGGAAGGCTGATGGTATCCTGGGGTGGATTAAGAAGACTGTGGCCAGCAGGTCGAGGGAGGTGATCCTCCCACTCTGCTCTGCTCTGATAAGGCCGCATCTGGAATACTGTGTCCATTTATGGGTTCCCCAGTTCAAAAAAGACAGATGTCCTAGAAGGAGTCCGGCAGAGGACAACAACAAAGATGAAAAAGGGCATCTCCTGTTTGAGGAAAGGCTGAGAGACCTGGGTCTGTTCAGTCTGGAGAAGAAAAGACTGAGGGGGGGATCTTAATCACCGTTTATGAATATCTAAAGGTCAAGAGCAAAATGAATGTGACAGAACAAGAGAAAATGGGCACAAAATGGAACACAGAAAGTCCCATCTAAACACGAGGAAAAACTTCTTTACTTTGAGCAGTAACAGAGCAGTAACAGAGCACTGGAACAGGCTGCCCAGAGAGGTTGTGTAGTGTCACTTCTCTGGAGGTATTCAAAACCCTCCTGGATGATCTCTGTGCAACTCAATCTAGGGAAAATGCTTCAGCAGGTGGTTGGACTGAATGATCTCCAGAGGTTCCTTCAAGCCCACATGATTTTGTAATTCTGTGAAGCTGCATTTAAAAGGATATTTGAAGGATGCAGGTTAATTTAATTGGATCAGGCCCAAACCAGAAGGGTTGCTTATTACACAAGATTGAGAGAATGGTAAGATTCCTTGTGTGTCTTGAAATCTGACAGCAAATCTGCTGTAGTTTATCAAGGGAATATTAAAACACTAATTTATTTGATTAAAATGTAGATTGAATGAGAATGGCAGGTAAGCTGTTTAAGTTTGTTTGCATTACTTGGTCCCCTTGAGGTTTGATTTTCAGTGTGTTGGTGATATTCCAGGATTTGAGTAATTTTCTTTAATTTTACACTGTAGCTCAAAAATTAGACACTACTGAGAGACAGAGAGATACTTTTCAAAGCAGATAAGGTCTCCTTCATTGAAGCCTCCTTTTTACAGCTCCATAGGGCTCTTTCCAGAGCACTGACAAAAGTAATGGTAACATATAATATTGAGTTTCTATAAATACAGTAAGTAAAAATTTCTGCTCTTAGTTTGTCTGTAATACCTACTTTTCATTGTTGCTGCTTTGCTTTTCCACATTGTTATGTGTACATCTTCTGCATTTTTCTGTGATACCAAGGTAAGTAATTAAGAGCAAAAGGACAAAGAAAATGCCTCCTATTGGGAAGCATCCTTGGATGTGGCGGCTCTTCTCCCAGCAAGAGTGGTGGTTGTCCCATCACTGCAGGGCCTTTGTGGCTACTTAAGGAAAAGACAGAGGAAAATATGGACCATCTCTTTTCTGTTTGGTATGCTTGAACTTCTCAGCCTACTTCCTGAAATGAAATATTCAGCTAAAACTGTCCCATTCTCACACAAAATCCTATTTTTCTTCCAGTTACTCACTGTGGTATTCTTTCATGTCTCACTAGTCAGATGATGTGATTTAAGAATGTTTTTCTCCTTAGTTCCTAAGGTTCTTCTTCTTCTTCATGAGATAGAACGTGTCTGTGTTTGACACGTTTGACACGTTTGACACTGAGCTTAAAATTACTCTTTTAAAGGTTCATTTGCTCAACACCCCTTGCAACATATACCAATTGTAAAGAAAGTGTTCGTTGTGGATAAAGGCCTATCTCTCGTGTATAGAAACAATTTCAGTTATAATACTAATAATTTCGTATTTTTACTTTAAAAGAAAATAGAGAAATGAGGAGAAACCTAAAACAGTAATTTCTGAAAGAGTAGAGTTAATAAGTGCTAGTGTGAGAAGGTAAATTAGAAAACGTGATCCGTGAAAAATGGCAGAATGGCTTACTTATTTTTCCGAAGACCAAATAATTTAATTATTATCGATTATTTATGGTAGCACAGAACCTATCAGTCCTGCTAATGTTGCTGACTAACTGGTGCATTGCAAGCAATGAGACAAAAAGAGACCTTGCCCAGAAATAACCATCTACACAGATGAAACAAAATGACTGAATGAGCTGAGGAGGCTTTGAGGAAAAGACATTGTGGTTCAGAGCAATAGGCAGTGATTCCTAACGTGTCAACAACAGCATTATCCTTGTGAAGCTTTTGTAGGCATCACACCAAGGAAATGTTTTAAAGAGTAAGAAAAGCCACATAACTCTTCCAAGAGCCAGTGGGGAGCCTAAACAACAGCTCAGAAAAATGAAACAGATGGACGATGGCTGTCCCACATGCCTGTTAGAGGTGATCTCAGCCATCCAGTGCAGAGGGAGGAAAATACAGCAGAGGATAGGTTGCAAGCAACAAAATGAAGCTGGCATTGGATTTCTCTACTATGATTATACTTCTTATGTGATGATATGAAGTCAGAATTCATTAAAGCTTTTTATAGGCATAGTAGCAACACCATATGGAATACTGCTGTGTTGGCCATGGCCACATGATAGTCTCTTAAGAATACCATGCGTATTCGGTATATAGTCTGTGTCACAGTAGATGTGTGTGGAAGTGATGTGTGCACAGAATTAAATTTATCTACTACTCAACTAATACCAAGCAAATTTTATTCTTACCGTTCAGAGAAATACAGAGAAATAAAGTAAAATACGGGATTATCTACCTCTAAGTTTGCACTCACTTGTGAGAGCATGGAGGACTGCACAGCAGGACATCATCATAGAATCATAGAATCACACGATCACTCAGGTTGGAAAAGACCTTAAAGATCATCGAGTCCAACCACAACCTAACCATACTACCCTAACTCTAATGTGTATTTTTACCTATGGAGGTATAAATATAAGATTGCCTAATGGCTTTAATTTCAGAAGAGGCTACCAAACAGCATACTGTTAAGCAACAGAATGGGTTTTCTTTCTAGTTGTCCTAAATATTTATTTTTGGTAAAAGATACCAATCTACTTCAGTAAAGTTCAGTAAGAGAACAAACACACCACGTTGGCACTGTATTATTAACAGTACAACCTCCAACAAAATATATTTTGCTTGTAATTTTCCCTTCCCAAAAGCAACAGAGAAGCTTTTCTATATTGTGGTTACTGATGGAGTCAGGTGCATTAAATCCTATTGGGGGATTAACCTCTTCAATCTAAACCTGATGTAACAAGGTGGAGAAGCAAACCCAGTGCTAAAACTCCTGTTCTGAATTTCATCTCTCTAAATAGACAGAAGAACCATCTGCCTAAACATCTATAAACATAGTAATGCAAATAAGTCAACTTAACAGTGGTGGTTTTATTACCCCTTGTTAATAAATGTTGAAATACTCAAATTCTACCAAACTAAGGAGTGTTTGCAGTTCTTCATCATGTGAGGCCCATTTAGGAGTGTAAGATAAAATAAGCATGCTGATGCTAATCTCAGTGCAGATTGCAGATCTGGGGCTGAAACCATTTCAATTTTCAGTTTAGCTAATTGGTTTCCAATTGCCTCTTTCATTTCACTGCACCCAAATGCTCATTTTCAAATCTGGAAGCAACTGCATTACTAACTCTGTAAAACAAAAATATTTTTGCTTGGCTTGTTGATTATCTTAAGCATTTTTTCTGATATCAACAAACTTCATGCTACTAATGATGCTGATAACTAGAGTTACTTGACTTACATTACTTCCACAAAACAAACTGAGGAAGGTTCAAACTGATTTCTACTCTCCTGTTTGTATCCATGGCATAGATGGCTCATCACTTGCCACTACCATTAAGACAAGACAAATGTTTTGATGTCAGAAATTTTTCAGATTTAAAAGAAAATTGCATCAAGGAAGGAGGTAATAACTCCCAAATGGCTTGCTGTATGTACAAAACTGTGTGCATTTGGAGTGTACCTGTTAATCAACTATCCCTTCCCAGCCCAAAATAAGAACAAAGTATAGATTAATTACTATAGACTGTAGACATTTTTCTTTCTTTCTTAAATGTTTACATGCTGAGGAAGACTTTGTAATTTGGACCAGAGGTTCACTCCACTGTCTGTGCTCAGCTTGACAGGCAGGGTATGTCTGTGACTGTACCTCATGATGTGCACATGAAAGTGAGCTTCAGGAGTTCATACTTCTTGAACCCATGAGTTACCAACTCCATTTTCAGTAACATCAGGAGAGGTAAAATGCATCAGTTAAGCTTGATACATTTCATGTAGAAGCAAACTGTAGCACTGGTAATATCCAAGGTGGCATTAATTGCAAAATTGAGAACAGAACTAATACTGTTTGTGTGAATTGAAGATTGTTAATGTTTCCCTGAAGAAGTTTTTAGTTTTTAGTTTGCCTGCTTTGTGATGCTCACCTCTTTCATTTTAATATTGAAGTTTTCTCTCTTCTTTGTCCACTTGGAGAATGTCTGAGAAAACTTTTATGTTTATTTGAGTACTTAGAATTAATGTTTATTAATTCTTCCTCTCTGGTTTATTCCTCTCAAAGATAATTACAGTTTACAGTTAACTAGATTTTATTTTAGTTCATCTGCCTAGTTGTATAGATGGCAGCAATAATAAAATTGTCACAGTCTTTCACATGTCCTCTGAGTTTGCCCACATTAATTACAAAGAAGCCTTTGTGAAAGTGTTAACTACCAAAATTTCACTGTCTGAAGGTAGAACACATCATCTACAGTGCACTAAATTCAGTCATCTTCCAGTTTTTATATAATAGTAGTATGGAAACCTTGTTAAAATCTGAGGACAGTAATGTAAATACTTGCATGTACTCCATACATTCATTCATAAGTTATATTTATTTTCTTTTTTTTGTAAGGTAATATTTTTATTATGAAGATTTTAAAGTAGTCTGTAAACAGGTTCCAAACATATGAGTAAACTTTGGTGTACTTACATCTTTAAGCCATCGTGGTTACATTGTCTCTGTTGTTATAAAGGAATATAGTTATGAAAAATTGGATGACTAGATAAATATATTGAAAGGATTGGGAGTTTAGCATATTTAATTTTAAGGCAGGGTTATGACATGCTGATCACAGTCTATGCATTTTTGAGGAATATAAAACTGATGATAGAAAGAAAAAGGTATAAAGAAAGACCTAGAAGCTGGAGTCTGAATCTGGATACAGTCAGACTTGAATCGGAAAGCTTTTCTGAACAGGGAGAATAATTCACTCAGCATGGGAGCACTGATGATGGGTGTTGGATTTACCATCGCTCAGTGCCTGATGTTTTTCTAGAAGCTGTTCTGAGGTGAACACACCTGGATTGAGGCCATCTGTGGGTGTGCGTTGTGTGGGTCCCACTGTCAGGTCTGTTTTTCTGAATTACAGCTAAGGTGGGTGGACGTATTAGAGATGGGACAACTCATAGAAGTTGCAGTGTGATCTGAGGGAGGCTTTGATTGATCTGATGTCAAGGCTGCCATCTCTACCTGTGAACTTAAATGTTTTGCTAATACTCCTCATGCCTGTAATCTCTTTATAGAGAGACTGCCTATGGGAAGATGATGAGGTTCAGTTAGAGGGATAAAGTGTGTGTTCTTGTAATACTTATTATTAAGTAATATTCTTGATATGGCATGATTGCAGCCAACATACATGGGTAGTCATTTTCCTAAGTGAGAAGCTTTTATGCTTCACTCTTGGGCACATAATTCATCCCTTTGAATGATGTAGTCTGAAAATAAGCATGCTACAGTTTGCATTTTTCTCAATGCAAACTAAATGCCATATGCTGTTTTCCAGAAGAGATTAAGAAAACCCAGGCTCACTGATGGTAAGTTTTCTTTATTACTAGTGGGCAACCAGTCAGAAGGATAAATGTTCCTTTTGGATACCAAAACCTTGGATATTCTTCTAGGTAGACATCTGTGTACAAGATAGTTTTTAATGCGAATAAAAATTGTGTTACTGTTCACATATAGGGATCTCTGCTTTGCCAACAGGAGCCTGTAGCAGTGACACACACATATAATAAATCCATATTTGTGTATGTGAATGTAGTTTAAACGCTCTGCTGTATGCATTTAATACTGTTATTTAAAATTACATTAAATGTGAAAAAAATACTGGCCAAGTGAATCTTAGTAAAATATGAATTTACAGGTCTTTACTGGTCATTGGTGAGATACTGCTTCTTCCGTACATTGTGTTCTATCTTCTAAGAATTTCTCAGATTCTGCTGTGTTACAAAGTCCAATATTGACCTTAATAAAACGTACACTTCAAAAAAATTATAGCATTATTTCTACCTTCATATCCCACACCTGGGCTAACTGTGATCAGCTTGCTATCATGGAACATTAAATAAGGAATCCCAACTGCACTCCAGGGACCAGCAGTTGGCAATTGGTAACTGGCTCCCAGGCTCACTGGAGAAGGAAAAATCATCTCTTTTCTTCTTTCCAGGAAGAAAAGTTTAACATGTATTTTAACAGCTCTTTCTCCTTTTTCAAATCCTTATTAATGTTAGTGCTCATTATCCTCTTTCATATCTGTTATATATGTATATATTTGCCGTACAGTCCAGGTGGAATGGCGAACCAAACAGTGGCAGCTGACACTTGTGTGCATTAGAAGATACGCTGAAGATTAAATTGATTTTTTTGGAGGAAGAATACTCTGTATTCTTATGGTTTTACTTCTATGTGCTAAGATCAGCAAGGATTTGTTGCATTATTTTAATGGTGGAGTTAGTTAAATGAATGATTACTAAAAGAGGACATTTATTTTACATTCGATTATTTAATGATGTAAACTGTCAGTGTGTTTTATTCCAAGATTCTGAAAGCTGAATTTAGAAGCCAATCCAGTGAAGCGTTTGGAACTGAATTTTTCATTAGCTTTAGTGACTTTTTTTCAGTGGTTATTGTATGGCTTGGGTTGGAAGGGACCTCAAGGATCATCAAGCTCCAACCCCCCTGCTGATGCAGGGCCGCCAGCCTCCATATCTAATACTAGACCAGGCTGTCCAGGACCCTATCAAACCTGGCCTTGAACACCTCCAGGGATGGGGCATCCACAGCCTCTCTGGGCAGCCTGTTCCAGCACGTCACCACAGTCATATTTAAGAACATCCCCCTGATATCCAACCTAAATCTTCCCTCCCTCAACTTAAAACTGTTTCTCCTTGTCCTGCCATTATCTACCCTTGTAAAGAGTTGACTCCCCTCGTGTTTGTAGGCTCCCTTTAGGTACTGGAAGGCTGCAATGACGTCACCTCATTGAGAGCTTTCATCCTCCTTTATTCTTCAGTCTTACCTTTAAAGGGTGTAAATATCATGATACAAAGCTCCTTACCTCAAGGAAATTGATATCCTTTCCTTTGATTTTACAGTCTTCAGTGGCTGAAGTTAATTGATAACACACAGCATAGCTTTTCATTTTGACCCAATTTATTCTATTTGCTGTCCTTAGTATTTGGGGCAGTCCAGTGGGTAAGGTGCATGATTAAGTGTCAGGAGACCTTGTTTTCCAGGTTTGTCTCTGATCTACTCAATGAAATCTATTTTCTCTGTCTGTAAAAGAAAGCAACATCTTCCCCTTACAGGTGCTTTGAGTCCAGCAATGGAAAAGAAAAAAAGACACTTTTAATTATATTTTTATTTGGTCTTTTCTGAGAAACAATGTGCCTACCATTCTCTTATCTACACCCTTGATTTTTGATGTCTGCCCTTCATTCACTTTGAGTTAGAACTGTCACTTAAATGTATGTCTGTTGGTTTATGCCTGTAGATCATGGGGAGGTGATCCTGAACTGCTGTGTGTCATGCATTTCTTGACTTAAATTACTAAGGATTTTAAGTAGGGATGGCTGTAATTAGTGCATATTAAATGTCTTTCAACATACTGTTGTTAAATGCCTTTCAAGGTAGTGTCAAGCTACACATCAGATGATTAAAATTGAGGACAAGTTGTCTGTACTAGAATAACTCCTAGTGTTTTGGGGCAAAATGCCCATTTCAGCATGGAGTACAGCGACAGAAAAAAAGGTGAAAATAGAGACTGCTTTTGATTTTATGGGCTCCTCGCCTGCAATTTTGCAGGGGAGACCTGTCAGGGAATTATCAGTTAGGGTACTAAGGTAACCAGATTGTCATATATAAAGATACTCTGAGACCTGTGAATATGTCTGATGTTTCCTTTCAAGGGTTAACCACAAAATGCAAAGGCTTATAACATGCTCCGTGGATAGAATAGGAAAGGCTAAATGCAGCTGTCATCCTTTTCTTTTTCTGTTTGTTCTTTCTAACATCTTGAAAAACAGATGAGATGCATGTTGTTCATTTCATTAGTGTGCACAGGTTATAAATGTCTTAGCTTTGGGGGGGTTCCTCAGGAAATACAGTTATTGTTTTGTTTTTTTTCCTGGGTTTTGAATCATCTGTTAAAGTCACAGGTCCTTGTTTACAAATGAAGATACCATATGTGAAACAGAATTGTAATTTCTTGGGTATTGCTCTTATTGTTGTTCGCATTTTAATGAACCACTCAGGGCTCAGTGAAGAAGATTATTAATACTACAGAGTTCGTTGATGGGTTCTTTTTGTACTGTGAGGCTTCCAGAGTAAGTGCAAACTTTTTCCTGAGAAGCACGTTTTGAGTTTATAGGAAAGAAGGATTTAAAGTATTGCAGATGTTCCTGTTTTGGAAGCAAACTAGAGCAGGACAGCCAACTTGGTTTTATACCTTATAAGGGTAAAGAGATTGGAGAGCTTTTACAAATACTTTATTCACAGATTGTATGTGATTGAGCTTCACTTCAAAGAAAATGGCCAGTTAAAACAACTCCCTCCAATACTTGCCTATATATTTTGCTTCTAAAGGGCAGAAGCTGTAGGCTCTAGTTGTATTCCTATGAAGTTAAGGGGATCTGCCCTTCATCAGCAAGTGACACTGTGGCTGGGAGTGTTTCATTCTGCCTGTGTGTCACCAAGCTCCCAGGAGCTCAGCGCTGACAGTCTGATTCAAAGCCTACCTCAGGCAAAAGAGGCGGTCTTGCTAGAGGGATGACTGATTCATGTGGGAATCCCTAGGATATAAAGTGATTGGTAGTAAATGAAAGGCATTTGAGTCCTCATGAACTGCTGATGTACAATTCCTGTTGGCTCACCCAGGGAGAAATTATTCCTTCTTGTCTGATCTTGTAGATGTAATGTTTGCAGACCCCTAAAAATCCAGCTCTTTGCCACTGGAAAGCTGTGGGGTGACTGGGAAGAAGTGGAACATTCATTCAAATATCTGATGGAAAACTGAGTGGTATTCTTCAGAAAAAGAATTCAGAAGAATTCAGAGAAATTTTAAGAAAATGGGTAGAAAGATGGAAAATGGCTATTTACCTCATATTTCATAAATGTTCTGTGAAGGCTCTTTCAGAAATCACGCTATCATTTTCCAGCCTTCTACTAGAAAATTCAAGTTTTGTTAAGCATAAGGTTTCCTGGGACCAAGGCAGAAGAATTAAAAGATTCGTTGCTCATTTTTTTCTTCACTTGTCCTTTCACAGTACCAGAAGCTGAAGTTCTTTCCTTCTTTCTTACAGTGTCTGGTGTGTAGGCATCACTGAACTAAGCAAGATCATGCACTGTGTACTTCAGCACAGTGATTTCCACAAAGATAGACCTCTGTAAAATTGCATCACTGATGTATATGAATAGGCTCTGCCACAGCATCCCATCTTTGATGTTGAAAAAGTGTAATGCCCTTAACATGTGTTGTTTGAACTTGCCTGCTCTGTACACAGCAAAGAGGAAGAAACAATCACAATTTCTCCTGCTTTATGACACTGAAATGTAGTGGGTCTGGGCCAGAGATGTTAGCAACTGACGTGTGCAGGCCTTGATAAGAAATCCAAGAAAGGAT
This sequence comes from Pavo muticus, assembly GCA_016647715.1. NCBI lineage: Eukaryota > Metazoa > Chordata > Aves > Galliformes > Phasianidae > Pavo > Pavo muticus. The sequence continues at coordinate 536,132 of JACDJE010000151.1, forward strand.
GAAAATATGTACGAGTATCACAACATCAGCACTGATTATCAAACCTGCCTGGTATTTTGAGCCTTATGCTTCCCCCAGTGATTAATGCACGTGCCATAGAGAGGTCATAGAGAGTTTGGACAAAAGCAGCCTCCATTCGTGTGCTGAAATAATAGATTTCTTCAGACAGAGGATGTAGAGATGAGTGGAATTTTGGGTTTCCGAGTCATACCGGGGGGAAACTGTTAGATTTTCCTGTCTGGACGTGGCAGAGCAGATTCTGAAGAACTAACTGAATTCTCCAGTTGAAGTGTTTCTGCCTGGATAGTGGCAGTTTCAAATCTACCTTGCAGCTTACAGCCCCTTTTAATTTTTTTGAATTGAGTTACTTTCAGGAGGACAGAGAGCCAAAATAGCCTTGTGTCTGTTGTCCCCAGTGCTGACTACTTTGAGCAATCAGCTTTCATCTAAGCTGTGAGCTTAATCAGCCTCTAAGAGAGCACCAAGCAGTTCCCAAGGCAGAGCTCAAGCGAAAAAGGGCTAGAAATGTGTTTTAGGGTGCTTGCCCCACTCCTCTCCATGGAGTCACTGGCATATGTGCTCAAAAGGATAAATAGCAACAGAGTTTTGTGAAAATCTGCTGGAGGCTATTTTTGGAGGAAAAAAACCTCTCCCTGAGTCTCTTCTGTTCCTGTGCCCGTAGTTGAAAGAAGGGTTGCTTGGCTGCCAAAGTCTCAGATCCAGAAGTTTGAGGTCTAATTGGAACCTCAGTTCTTTGGGATGTTTTTCTCCTGTTTAAGTACAAACTGACAAAAGGCAGAGTTTGAAGTCTTTGACATTAGAAAACTGCTTTCACTTTGTATTTGGAACTGCCTTTGAGCATAGGTAGCATTTGTGTTCCCTTTTAAAGGTGTAGATTTAGATATGCAGTTGCTTAATTTACGAGGTAAATTTGTTCTGCAGTTATGGTCGCTTTAAATCTATCTTCTAAATTATTTTACTTGCTTTCAGACTGTTCTTAAAGATATTATTTTGGTGTTTTTTTGAGAGAGGGAATGATGATCAAATTTATGAGTGTGTTCTCTATAGCAACATCAATTATTCCAATAAAGGCCAAATAAAAAGAGCTATTTACTTGTTTTCTCAGACAAAGACTTGCTGGGACTTTCAAGTAGCTCAGATGTCTGTATCACAGCACGCCTCTGTAACACAGTGAATTCTCATGCTGCCTTTACATGTGTTCCTGCACTATTCAGCAGAGAGGTCCATAAAAAGGCACTTGTCGATACCCTAGAGACCTGCTTGTTGATAACCTTTTTTAGACCACTTCCCCAAATAATGGAGATCAATGCAGTGGAACTCAAAATAGGAGTCAACAACATTAAAAGTGGTTTTGGTGTTGCACTGAGTGAATGCCACTTTAGCAGGAAGTTGCTTTTGGTCTGCCTGACTAAAATAAATTTGTTCTGTTAAATGTGTAAAAAATAGGAAGCTCCCTGCTGTTTATTTTGCAACAACAACAAAAAAAAGGATTGTCGTCTTGCTGTTGGAGTTGGTTGTATTCCTGTACCAAATAGAGATACACGAACTGAAGTGTTTCGAAAAGATGGAGAAATCTCTGTTTCTGTTGCTATGAGGCAAGCGTATTCCGTTCAGAAAAAGGGAGTAGAGGGCTGGTCCTGTGCATGTGCCAAATGGTTATCCAAGGCATAAGCGCAAGACAAGAAGCCTTAACTGATTCACTTTGGTTCTGCTAAGTTATCATTTTTTATTTGTTTATTGCATAGTTGATTGCTTGGTAAATGGAATTTCTCATACATTCTTCTTTAAAAATATGAGAAAGAAAATTACCATGAGATTTGTTTAGATTTGTTGTTGTTGTTTCTAAGAAACTTCACTTTCATTAAGTCTTTCTCCCTTGCACTCTGACCATGATTTCCCTCAGCCTAAAGCAAGGGAAATGATCTCCCCACTTTAATATTTTCCTTTGATTAAAACTGTATAACTCATGCTGAGAGAAGTAACATGTTGTTTTTATAGTTCCTTCTTTGTCTGCACCACTCTAAGGGATCCATAAAGAGACAGGTGGTATTAACACCATTTTGTAGTTAAGAAATTGAAACAGAGAGTAGGAAATGCCTTTGCTAAGATTTCACTCCGCTGACCAGCATGATGCCCTCTGTGACAATGTAATGCCAGTATCTTTAAGTAAGTCAGCTCTTAAATCAGATTATTTTCATGCTTCAGCTCTGTCATTGGTGATTTAGCCTTGTGCTAGGATAGTCTTGCTTTGCAGACATGCCGATGTAATGCTGAATCTGGTAAGGGACATACGTAGATACTCAATTTTGAGCTCTTCCTTCACCTCTCAGTGTAACAGAAAGCCACATCTTTCTAGAAAAATCACACTACACTGAACTGTGTAGCAGACCAAGGAGATGAGCTGCTAAAGCGTCTTTAAGTTCAGCTTTGGTGCTTATGCATTGAAGGTGAAGACAAAAGGCAACCAAATATTGAAAGGAAAAGCTGTCATTCTAAGAAACACCCAAAGAAATGGCACCAGGGAACGTGGATGTCCAGCAGGATCCCTGGCAGCACTGCATGTTTCTGTATCACCTTGCCACTGGTTTCCTCATAACATTGGAAACTGAGGTATTATAGTTGTGCCAATGGCTTTAGTTCTGGTCCAAAGCCAGCTGTTGAGTGACGCTAATGAGGCTTAAACTTGGTTTCCAGTCATACATCACTTAACTCTGGGGAAACATATTCTTCTACAGTATCTTTCAAAACACTAAGAGAAAACTTGAGTTCTTCTAGCTTCATTATTTTCTGGAAATAGAGAGTGAAAGCATGGAGCATGCAGTACAACAACAGCATGTAATGAGTGGCTCAGCTCTTTTCAGCTTTAGTGGAGTTTCTGTTCATAGGCAGCTGCGTGAAGAGTGTTCAGCTGTATAAGGTTGTTTGCAAAAGAGGACCTCTGTACATTGTACAGATTTTTAAAGGCAGCCCCTGTTGTTGACTCATAAATTCCATAGCCACATTTGATTAAAAATATAATAATGATCTCCTATTTGTCTGCAGGTACTCACATGAAAAAATGTTCATTGCAACTTGGTTGTGCCCTGGTAAAATAAGGATATAAATGACCTAAAGTTTGTAAGAAGAGGTCATCAGGTCATCTTCTCTATTGCACTTCTCCAGAAATTCTTCATTCTCACTAATATGTATTCCTGTTCCTTCTACTATGGAAAACATAATCATGCACGAAAATGATTGTTCCCTTTGAGCTTTGTCACCCCGGGCTTTACAGCCTTATTTCGTTTCAGTTCTCATTTAAGAAATTACTCAAGTACTGTTTCTAGAAGAGGTTTGGAATGTTAATTAGGTCTAGTAGGTCTATACCAAGGCCATCAAATTAATTTTGCTTCTGTCCTACGTAGATATGAATCTCAACTTCCTCAACTGAAAAGGCTATTAAATTATATACAACCCGCTGTGTCCTGAAACTTCTCTGTAATGCGTTTATAGTACTTATCTGCCCCTAAGAAATACTTCTGCTCGTTCAGGATAAGTTTAAAACAGCAACTTTGCAGAAGAATGCGATCTCCTCTACCTCTTTTTACTTCTCATTTGTGGCAAAGTTCTAACTGAAGTTAAACTGGAATAATAAGTGCTCCCTTATTTAAGTGATAGAAAGCTTCAGAATTTCTGAAGATTTAACATAAAATGAATAGGCAGTTCTGCAACTTTAATTCCACTAGGAGTGCTTATTCTCTGTAGAGTCCTGCGTACAAACTGCATCTAAAATGCTTCATGAAGTTGAATAGTAACAGATGGAAGGTATATTTGTGTTCAGTGTGCAGAACTTTATACCATCCATGTCATAGGTCTGTTCTGATCCTACCGGAAAGGTGGGCATGATGACAATCACGATGGACTGCATAAGAAAAGCATTACTCATGCTAGCCAGAAAACGCACATTAAAAATGTAACCCCTTACGTAAATGATTGCAATTACAAGTTGCATTGTTGAAGCTTTCCTTGTAAAAGAAATCTGGAACACTGGGCTGTTGTGCATTTTAGGCTATCAAGAGGATTAGACTCTGACTCAGGATTCCTTTGGTTCACTTCTGCAGAGAGCCTTTGGCCCCATGTACCCTGATTTATGTCAGTACATCATTCATGCGAGCCAGCTCATGCTTCATATCTCAGTCCGCTTCGCATGCAACTCTCAAGTACCTCAAATGCCTGCTCTGGAAACCTAATTTATTTATAAAAATAACATCAGTTGGGAAGGACAGACTTAAAATCTTCCTTTTAAACATAAAACTTGCCTGTCCGTGGCCTCAACTTGGGATAAGCAGTAATTGCTTGATGACACTGGGGATTCTTACAGATTAATTAATGAATGACTGTAGATGCACTGAAAACATCTGATAAAAGATTCTCAAGATGTGGATAGCATGCTTGTTTTAATGCCTGTCTCATTGCAAGGACCCTTTCTTCAAACAAATATCCCAGAGATGATACAATTGGCGTAATAGTCAATTAAAAGTCCATGTGGTTCCTTTCTAATTCTTTTTTCTCTTCTAATTGTTACCTTAGGACGAAATTATTCCAGTTCAACTCGAAGGGAGCTAATAAAGGAATGCAGTAAGAGGATGCATGATGTCAAGAAATATAAATAGTATAAGAATTCTTGTCCATGAGTGAGGAAAAATAAAAGTTCTGTCCCGATGCACAAAAAAGGGAAAAAATCAATTTCTGACACTTCACATAAGAAAAAAAGTTTTGAAAAATCTAAGATAGAAGCCTTTACCTGAGCTCTATACTATGCACTTGTGCTGCCCACTGGTAGGAGATGCAAATCAGAGCTTGTCACTGATGTCTCTTATGGCTATTAGCAAGCCATTGAACTGTGCTTTCTTTTCTTAATCAGCAAAGTGGAACTAGGGATTGACATATTGATTCAGAATATTGTGATGAACGTAGGTGAATAAGCTTGCATAGTTTTCCAAACACACATATTAGTAAGCTGAATTTAACCATCCAGATAATTGCAGCTGATACGAGTAGTGCATTAAATCATTTTTATTTCATGCATTTTCCTTTAAGCAGTCAAAACTAAAACAATCTACAATTTGATTTAATGCCCTTGAGATTCTTCCAGGGGACGCAGTGTTTTGAGCCCCTTATGTGTCTACATATTCTGCAGAAGAAATCAAAGCATTGTCTCCCAGAAAGTTTACAAGGTAAACACCATGGTAAAGTCAGTGACATGTACGTATTTCTTTTCATATCTGTCTTTTTCCCACAGCCTTTGATGATAATTCTGAAAACAATTCTTTAGAGGTTCTTTGGGGGATTCGGGGCTGTGAGGCTTGATTTTCCCAACTGCAGATGGATTTTCATTTCTTTGTTCCATTTAATTCGTCATCCTTATTAACCTGATCCCTGAAGGTATGCAGCAGTTAAGAATGCACTGTGCCTTATTGCTTTCCTTTCCCAGTGGTGAAGTAGCCAAATACATCTTCACTGCAGGTTGTTTTTAAAGAATATGAGTCAAGTTAACCATTACTGAAGAGATACTGACTGGACACAGCTAGCGGTGCGTAGTAGGTGAGTGACTGAAGACGGATAGATTTCTTTAACTTTGTAAATGTGAGACATTAGAAGTCTAAGATGAAATACTGCTGCGTCATAAGCTCAGTCAGCATTCAGCAGATGAATGTCACTGTCACTGGTATTGTGATTAAAAAGCATAAAGTGGCATAAATCCAATAAATAATTCCAGAAGTTTGAGAGAATTTTTGCATCTTTTAAATATGAAAACTTATGGTGACAGGAGTTAAGAAATATCTCAGTGAACTACGGAGTAATAGATTCTCTACTTAAAAATTATGATCCATATCATAATGAATATGTGGCATAAAACAACCACAGCAGCAAAGGAAGATGGCCAAGTCTATGGAAAAAAAAAAAACCTGAAAACATGCCCATTAATATATCCAAACAGTATGTGAATTATCGGAACTAGAGCATAAAGACTGAACTGGCAGTAATGAAAGTAAATTGGGTGTTTGAGGTAGGAGCAAGAAATTAGATAAATGAATGCTTCAAGATAAAGCTATGCTACTCTGGCACATCCATCTGTGTTGACACTGCCACCGGTGAGGTGTATTTTGACTTTTTGCTGATGACACAAAGACTACAGTCTCCCTAGCAGAAAGAAATATTGAATATTCTTCAAAAGTTAAAACTTGGAATATTCAGGAAGTATTTAGACTTCTGTGGTCTGCCTCTGGTATTATTCCAAACACCTAATGCAATAAGAAGAATATAGTTACTCCATCAAAGATTTCCTACATGTTTCGATTTGAAGTAAAAATAAAATAAGATGAAGTAAAGGACAGTCTGATAAATTAACATCCCGTGGATTCTGTCTCTAGATCTTAACATAACAGGAACATACAGAGACCTTTGGAATTGGGACTGGAATGAAGCACTGAGATGACGTTAGGATGTCCCAACTCTTTAGAAGGGGTGTCCAGGGTGGAAATGAGAACAAGAGCAGTGTGAAATTAGTTACTTGAATGGTTTGAACTCCAGGCAAATTGCTATTTGGCAAACAGCAAATTTTGAATGTACACTTGACAGTCAAAAGTAAGTCATTTGAGCCTTGTAAAATAATGCTATTGCTGTAACAAAGGTTCAAGAGAGCCCTGTTAAGAATCACACAGTCTGAGCAGTGATGCTGGAGGACTCTGTATGTCTTACAAGGTCTTGTGACTGAAAAATGTGGGGAGATTACATGGAACATCTCTGTATAGTCAGTGTGTGAGTTTTAAAGAAGTATAGTATGGCGCTTGCAGGGATTTGTACATTCAAGGCATTGCTAAGCCATTAAGGGATCCTCATGACATGTTTGTGAATGAAGATTAATTGCTGAGAAACACACACTATGACACACTTAAAAATGCATGCTTTGATCTTTGAGAAACTGCCTGTCTCTCTGTTGTTAAAGTCAGTGGCAGACCATGATTTCGACTTAGATGTGTTCATGTGCAGAATGTACTTACTTGAGCTTTGTATTTTAAAGAGTTGCAAGAACCAAACTGACATCAAGGAAAAAGGAAAAATGATTAATAAGTAAATAAGTGAAGAAATAAGGAAATAAATAAGTCCCAGGGCAACAACTCAGCATGTTCAATGCCACAAAAGTAAGTGTGTTTAGCAATGATCTTCTTTTTTCCGCTCTCATTTTCAATATCTTGGATGCCCTGAGATCTTCCTTCTGTGTTGAATTAATGGCTTTGAGGGTTGAATCTGCTGCAGTCTGTTGTTAAAGATGTGAGAAGGAATTATAGTAAAAGCAAACTCTGTCAAGTGCAATTCCAACTTCTTCCACTCTGAAATCTGGAAACAAATCCCAGAAAGATCAGACTGTAGCAGAATGGCTTGGCTTTTCATTTTTTGCTTTTCCTTTGGCAAATGAAGGTAGTTATTGGCACCTCCAGTGATTTTTCTATAGCACTTTCCTGTGTCAGTGACAAAGGGATGTATATGGGAATGGATTTGTTGTCTTGAAAACTTTACATGATTTTGTTATTTAAGTTTGTTGTCATTTCTCCAAAGTCAAATGCCATTTCTGCTTGCATAGCTCTCAGGTCTTGAACCTCATTATGTCTAAGCTGTTGATCGCAGGCAACATCTCTGTAAATGTATTTTTTATGCATTTTTTTCAACTGACCATATCACTTTTGGGCTTACTCTGTTAGTCAAGAGGACCATTTGTTGCATTTGTTCAGTGTTTTCTTGAATGATTTATCTTGAATTCTCCCAGAAACACTTTTCATGTGGGGAAAGGCAGTGAGTCCCACAGAAAGCATGTGGCTTCTTATAGATTTAAATACAAATACTGTTGCTAGGAAGCCTTTAATGAAATATGTAATACCAATAACATCAATATGTGCAGTTGTCCTCAAATAGCACTTATATCCATCTGTCACATGTCAGTATTTCTTTATGGAAGTATCCTTTCCCAAATCTCAGCCTGCTCCATTCAAAACTTGGTGAGTTTGCTCTAAGATCATCATCTTCAGCTATCCAGAGAAGTACAAATATCTCTACAGCAAATAATAAGCTTTGACCTCAAGCAAAGCACTTTTATTGTTGAATTGCTACATTTCTCCTTCAGCTTTCACTCCCTTTCCTCAGATACATGTGTAATTTATTCTTTATTTAAGCTTTGTTCATGTTACAGATTTCATAATTGTGATTTAAGAATTACATTGGGATGGGGCAAAGATTAATTTGATTTTAATTCAATTTTTAATTACAGTTTTCTCCAAAGCTTGAGTTATATTTCTTAGTACACCTAGAGTGTCTGTGTTTGTCTGACATAAATATTAACCCACTTAAAACTACATATCACGTTTAATCTTAGAAAAATCCTCTCGTTAGCTTAGCAAGGCATTTCAGCTCTGTTCACCATGAAATTGCCACAAATGAGTAAGAATAGAGCTCTGCTATTAATTCTGTATGCATGGCATTGAATCATTATTCTTTAAGGCATTTATGAATTATGTTTTGAAAAAAGAATCTAGTTTTGAAATAAATTTATGGCTATACAGTTACCTCAGATATATGTCTGAATTTTCTATGTTCTTTATCTGGACTAATGTTTGTCTGTGCAAGGGCTGCCTGCTGCCACTGGGGTCACAGGAAAACATTTAACATTTGTGCTAGAAAGAAAAATAGACCTCGCGATCTGGAATCCCACTCATCGTAGACTTGTCCCACTGCCCAGGTGCACTTTGCAACTCAAGAAGTGTGGAATGCAAATTTGTAACAGGATCTACGTCTTAGTCACCACCTACCTCATGTAAAAGAAAAAGCTCTTGTGCTCCCTGAATTAATCTTGTTATTGACACACTGATAGGTTGATCATACATGCCTATGTTGTAGCTGACTCTTAAAAAGCTTCTAGTTTTACATTTCCCGCATAACCCCACTGTACATTGCTTTCTTTCCTGGAAAGCTATTTCAGGCTGCTTGGATAACAGTGCCAGTAGCCCCCCTGAAAATGTCCTAATAGATTAGATCACTTACTTCTGAATTTGACTGACAAATTAAGTCTGTTATAACAAGGAGAATGTTTTGAAGTTATACCATGTCAGAGTTTTGTGGCTGCAGGCATCTCTGTTTTGGGAAATGATGCTGTTTACCTTGTGTACAAATCAGAGGACCACCAGGAATATGCCCTTTTTCATTCTTATACTGACAATTGTACTGCTCTTAAGAATAGAAATTTCAGTAAATATGCTTTGTTCCATGCCTACGCAGTGTTTAATGTTACCTCCTGAGCTTTACAGCCTCTTTTAAACAAGATCACTTTGAAGGAAAGGACCACACATCCGTCAGCTCTTTATCATGTAAGACGGTACTAGCTGCTGTGTCACAACACAAGCCTGATATGTGTTCCTTGGGTTAGCTTTGTTTTCAGTAGCATTTTTTAAACTAGAATTACGAGCATTACAAGAACTTAACTGGGAACTTAACTGGACTTGTTTAGTCTAGAGAAGAGGAGGCTCAGAGCATGCCTTATCACTTTATACAACTCTCTGAAAGGAAGTTGTGGCGAGGTGGGAGTCGGCCTCTTTTCCCAGGTTACAGTGATAGGGGGAGAGGTAATGGCATTAAGCTGTGCCAGGAGGGATTCAGGTTGGATATTCGGAAGAATTTCTTCTCAGAAGGAGTGGTGCGGTATTGGAAAGGGCTGCCCAGGGAGGTGGTGGAGTCACTGTGCCTGGGGGGGTCCAGGAACATGCAGCCTCACCTCAAGCACTGGGTGCAGTCCCAGGTACCACAATATAATCAGGAAATAAAACTATTAGCAACCACAGGACGGCTATGAAGATGGTGAAGGGCCTGGAGGGCAAGGTGTATGAGGAGCGGATGGGGTCCCTTGGTTTGCTCAGCCTAGAGCAGAGGAGCTGAGGGGAGGCCTCATGGCGGCTGCAGCTCCTCACAGGGAGCGGAGGGACAGCGCTGAGCTATGCACTCTGTGACAGCGACAGGGCCCGAGGGAACGGCATGGAGCTGTGTCAGGGGAGGGGCAGCTTGGGGTTAGGAAAAGGGTCTGCATCAGAGGGGTGGTGGGCATGGAACAGGCTGCCCAGGTCAGTGGGCACAGCCCCGAGTTGCCAGAATTCAAGGAGTGTTTGGACAGTGCTCTCAGACATAGGTTTTGGATTTGGAGTGGTCCTGTGTGGAGCCAGGAGTTGGACTCAGTGATCCTTGTGGGTCTCTTCCAACTCGGGATAGTCTGTGATTCAAAGTCAGGACTGGGTCCAGAGCCACCACTCTGTGCCCCAGGATCCCCTAGCCAGGAGGACAGGCCCAGGGCAAAGCCAGTAAACTCAGAAGTGGGTCTGGGTCTTGGATGGAGGTAGCAGGAGAGTGGAAGCAGAGGTAACTGCTGTGCAGCTGCAGCTTTTAATCAGTTCTGATTTTTTTTTATTAATTTCCTCCGTTTTGCCACCCTTTTTTTTCTGCAAAGAACATCTCAGCATCCTGGCAATGCCATTCCCCTGTCTGTATTTGCCAAGCATGTTGTCTACAGTGTAGCACTGAAGATCATAGCAGTAAACAACTCCAAAAATTGGCTTACTTCATACACACCATTTTAATGGATCCATCGCATTATTTAGCAGTTGTGAAGAATCTTAGAAATGCATCTCTTTCCCAGTAAGTTAAGAGCTATTTATGAAGATGTCACTCAAGTGGATTATTCTTGCTTGTAAAATGTCACCTAAGCACTGGCCCTGCATATGAAGTTTCCTAATTGGCTACGATGATGAAACTTTCTAATGTTTTTGGGAATTAGAGTAGCTATTAATGCCTTTTTAGAAGTATCGCTGTAATTTTTTCTCTGAATTTTATGCGTCATTTTGGGTACTGGCAGCTCAAGTGATGTTATGGCTAGTTTGTGCTTTCACAGTGATGTTGAATCATCTGGAAAGATTTTTGGTGCCTCTCTGCCCAGTACTAAATTCTCCTTTTACAGAAAAGGTTTTCTTGATATAGGTGAAGAATTAATGAAGAAATGAATGTATCTCTGAATTTATTTGAAATACAAATATATTTGTTTGTCAAGCTGGTAGTCAGAAGAGATACAAAGAGATCATATAAACAAACTTTCCCTTTTGAGACAAGGTGGCCTTCTGTAAGGGTAACACACAGCATTGCAGAGCTGCCCTTCCAGTAAATTTTTCTTCAACCCTGCCAGTATTCTAATGAGGTAACTAGCAGCTACTGGGTTTTTACAGTGCATTTGGTACTGTTTACATGTGTGTTTTAAATGAGAGGTGAAATAGGTAAGGACCTAAGCTGGCGCAGGTTGCCTACAGGTCATGGAGCCTCCTCCTTGGAGATCTTCAGAAGCCACCTGGACATGGTCCTGGTAACCCCGCTCTGGGTGTCTCTGCTTGAGCAGAGGTTGGACCAGATGGACTCAGAGGTTCCTGCCCACTTCTACCAGTCTGTGAGCTGTAAGCCAGAAACTGGTACAGGAAGTGCTGGTAGTGTGGCCAGCTATTGCTGTTACAGATACCTGCCTACCGAGACCATTTTGAATTTGCTCATATTCATACTGTTTAGTACTGAGCTAGTGTTTCTTCTTCCACATTAACAGTAAAACTGGAGCTTCATCTTGTGTTGCTGTGTCTGTACTTCTGGTAGCCAGACAAAGAGATCCAAACCAGAGAGATGAATGAAAAGGATTTGGGTATTGTGGTTTGGGTCTGCTCATTTCACTTCTTGTGCTTGCACAGTGCATGCTGATGTGATTTTTTACATTTCATTCCAATGCTTTGGTTCTGTGCTGCTGGTCATGTATTTTTTTTCAGCTAGGTGTTGAGGGCTTGATATATGAAAGGATGTCTTCTCTGTAATCCTTACAATCCATATTATTTGCTGTACTCCTTGAACCTTCTGTATGCTCATGCATACTTGTTCAGGAAAGATGACAAAGATTTCTAGTAAGAATTCGGTGATAAATCAGAACTGTACTGTAACTAAGGTAATTGCAGTCCTGAATTTGCTCAAGTGTTTAACTTTTCATACTACTTTATTCTAAACTTAGAGGTGATTTGAATGTTGGTTTTTCAGTGGAAATTCTTATGTAGGTGGCTGGCTACGGGGTTTTATCACATCTCTGAAATAGAAACAATATTCCTTTTCATTTGTTTGGAGACTTTTGCCTGAGGATGTTAATGCAGTTTTATAACATTCTCAGGAAGGAAAAGAACATTATTAAATCTAGTCTGCCAGTGGAGTAAATTTAGTCACACACCACCAGAGAGAGTACCCCAGTGGAGAGCAAAACCATATTTTCCCCATCTCATGAGTTTAGGGCATATACTGGCCAAAGTCATGTGTTCTTGGGGGCAGATACATATTTATTTGTAGATAAGTAAGTCCCTCACAGCATTCATTCTTTCTGATCAGTGTGGTCCATCAAATCATAGCAAATGACTTGCATATGGTTGGGATCAAACTGGGATTGATTTGCGTGAGTCTATGCCATCTGAACACAGTAATTCTACACGTTTTATGCAGCAGATATATCTGACTTGCGTCAAGGGATGTCTTTTGAAATGTATGAATTAAAATAAAACATCACAGCACTTCCACAGCTTCCATTTGAAACTCTGAGAAACCAGTAGTAATCTCAGTTGTGAACAAAAGCTCATGACAGTCCATTCATTACCAAAGAGGAGGTAGAGAAGAAGGCTCAGGGGAGACCTTATTGCTCTACAACTCCTGGAAGGGAGGTTGTGGCGAGGTGAGAGTTGGCCTCTTCCTGGGTAACAGTGATAGGATGAGAAGTAATGGCTTTAAGTTGCACTAGGGAAGGTTCAGATTGGATATTGGGAAAAATTTCTTCTCAGAAAGAATGGTGAGGTATTGGAACAGGCTGCCCAGGGAGGTGGTGAACTCGCTGTCCCTGGAGGTTTTCAGGAAACATGTAGATGTGGCACTGAGGGCTATGGTTAGTGGACGTGGTGGGGATGGGTTGATGTTTGGGCTAGATGATCTTTGTGATCTTTTCCAACCTTAATGATTCTATGATTCTAAAGGAAAATACAGGCTCTGTTATGAAGTTTTAAGAGCCACAGTACTGTTTACCCTTTAGTAATCATGAAATCGAAATTTCAGTTCTTTACTGATGTTAGTTGGTTGATGCTGTGGCTAAATCCCTTAAAAAATAGATTTATTTTGCTTTCTTTGGAGTACTTTTTCCTTCTCCTCTTTGTTCTTCCTCTGTTTGTTTTTACTATTTGGTATATAAGGAGTGTTGGAAGTTTGTAGATCAGGCACTGAGAAGCTGCTTCTGCTTTGGTAAATTAGCTGTGGTAGCTCTGTGAAACACTCCCCAATGCTCTCATCCTTTTCCTTCCTTGGGAGGAAAGTTTTGATGGAAGAAAAGGTCTTAGCTTTGTCCCCATCAGTCTTCTCTGTGGTCTAGTAACTGTGATAGCAAGTATGATCGGGTAAAACATATACTGAAGCCAGAGGAACAAAAGCTATTTACAGCATTTACCAAAGATATTAAGGAAAGAGCATGTCAAAACTTATTCTCCCACAGTGTTGTCTGAGCTTTTTCAGGAGTAATACCTGGAAAATAAAATGACTGTATGGAAGGCTGCGAAAGGAGATGAAGGAGAGCATGGTGGTCAGGGTGGCAGGTTCATGGCACTGGGAGTAAGCGCTGTGCTTCACATGCTTGGCTGCATGTTTGCTCCATAAGGGCAGCTAATGTTGCCTCCTTCGTCTTCTTCACTGTCTCTGCTTTCTGGAAACTTCACACAAAGTACCTGCCTTAGAAATGCCTTGTTGTTTGCAGGCAGTATTTATAAATAGATGTGGTTTTGTGCAGTTGATTAAAAAAAATTTTCAAATAACAGACTTACTGTGTGATGAATTCTACATGCTTGCCTAAGGAATCAATATCCTCTTTGATTCTCACAGTATGGATTCAATTTTTATGTGCTGAGGGAAGCAGGAATGCACTTTTCTAAAGGAAACAAAATGATTCTCTGAGTTGTTTATATAGAGTATTTTATTGTAGATGAAGAATATAACGTGCAAGTGTAATAGATCTGTCATTTGCAAATGATTTCTATGTATATAAAAAGAGATCAAAGATACAACCTTCCTAAAATAAACCCCTTTATGTAATCATTATGAAGTACTACCACAAGCAAGATAAATAGAGGCTCATCATGGTCATAATGTATTTAGAAAGTTGAGTTCAAGCCTAATAAGGAAATTATTTTACTATTGTCGCTTTTCATATATTTCAATTATTTATAAGCGTATATATTATATATTCATATTATATGAAGAACAAGAGAGAGGTTTTATAGAAAAAAAATGTTAGAAAGTCTATGTCTTTCTCCTTTTTCTTTCTTAAAGATATATGACCAATACAATTTGGTCCAGAAATTCTGGACTCCATGTGTCAGTTCAAGGTGGAAAGGAAACAAGAATAATATAACAGAGGTTTAAGTATTTGTCTCAAGTGAAGGGACCAAACAAATTATTTTAAGGCATGAAACATTATTTCAATTGCTTTTGCTAGGGAAATAAGCTGTTTGCTCTCCAATTGTGTTTTATGAGCAGCTTTATAAATCTCTTCTATGTTTTCAGCAGAGATGGAGAGATCAGAGTCAGGATCCTGGCAGCATTTTTACAGAAACCTTTACTGGGATGTGTCTAAGCAGAGATTTGGTGCTGTTTATGAACATTTCCAGGGCTAGGAGCTGAAATGAGCAAAGAACCAGTGGAGATTTTAGTTCTCCCTGTTGCCAATACAGAAATGTGCAGCAGAAGAGGGAAGCCAGCACCTAGCAGTGCATCTGCCAGAGCCCCCCAAACAAAGCAGTGGTTCAGTGCAGTCTTTTTGCCTTCTCTTTCCAGTAGTCATTTAATTATTATTTGGCCAAGCTGCGCTTACTGCAGTATCTTTCATACTAATTTGGGCACTCTGGCTTTTGAATGATTAATGTTGACTGCGCTCAGAAATCTCATCGAACCTTTCCAGTGCTGAGCAGGGTTGAAGGATATGGACTGGTTTTGATGTGAACTGTACTATGCCATGCAGGAATAACCAGCTTGTTTCTGCACTAGGCTAATGACACATATATATGAGACTCTCATTCTAAGTAAAGCCAGGTCCAGCATTTTTCTGACAGCCCTCTGTTTTATTAAACAACCCACTGCCACCCACCATCACCACTTCTTATCTGCCCTTTGACAATTTTTGTTTACGAATAAAAAATGGAATAAGTGTTTCATTCCAAGTAACCCGCAGTGGGGAGAGCTTTCCTGGAGTTTGGTCAATCAGTCGGATACAGGGCGTGTGAAGTGTCTTAGTGAATGTATCCCATCCACTAATTTGTGTAGGTTGATCAAAAATTGCTTTCTGCCTGAAATTAAATATCCTGGGGGAGAAGATGTTTTGAAAGCTGTGTGGCAAGAAATGTTCATGTGAAAATTAATATTCAGTGCAGAAGAGAAGTTGGCTGTTAATTTTCACAAGTGTTTTATGATGGCAGTAGTACTTTAATACGGAAAGCACTTCATAGCTAGAGAAAATAGATAACTCCATTATCTGTAAACAACAATAGAAACTATACATCAAGTTGTTTATGTAGCCATCCCATTTTTAAGATTTAGTGAGGCTTACTTTTAATTTTAGTTTCTACCAAGCCTTTCTTATTTATCACTTCAATGTCGCTCAGTTTATTGTAGAGCTGAACTGAGTGCTGTCTCCCCTCCATAAATAAACACACCCCATTATTGTATTGTCTGTTAGTACAAAACTCAAAAGTAATATTGAGGCAATAAACCTGCATAAAATTTGGTTGTTGTCTCCTCTAGTTTGTTCTGTCTTCTCATTAGCAGATCTGCTTGACAGTAGATGGCTAATAAAACAGGAACATAAAATCTGTCTTACCAGCTCAGAGTCACAGTCCTTGCCACCCACTGTCCCAGGTATTTTGTGCAGAGATGAGTATACCCAAGAGCAGGCATTTCAGGAAACACTTGCCAAGAAACAAAATACGTTCCCCACAACAGTGACCCTCCCCCCTGTCCTTCAAAATATGAAAATGTACATCTCTGCCATGTCTTATTTATCAACTTCAAAGTCATTGTGCTGGTGGGGAAGGAAATCTTATATAAAATCATGCTGAGCCACTGGCCTTACTCATGCCCTGGAGAAATGAATTTAACATATTTATACAAAGTTGTCTTTTGATTTCACTCCATCTAAAATGCTAGCTAGCTGTCAATATCAACTGTTTTCATGTGTGTTAAATTTGCATTTGGGATTTTAAAATTTCTGTTGAAATCCTACATAGACCCAGACAGACTCTAGCAGTGGGCCCAGGAGAACCTCGTGAGGTTCAACAAAGCCAAGTGTAACATCTTGCATTTTGGTCACGGCAACCCCCACCAACAGTAGAAGCTGGGGGATGAAAGAATAGAGCACAACCTTGCCAGAAAGGACTTGGGAGTACTGGTGGATGGCAAGCTGGGCATGAGCCAGCAATGTGCTCTTGCAGCTCGGAAAGCCAACCATATCCTGAGCTGCATTAAAAGAAGTGTGGCCAGCAGGGTGAGGGAGGTGATCCTGCCCCTCTGTTGGTGAGGCCTCACCTGGAGTACTCTGTCCAGATGTGGAGTCCTCAGTACAGGAGAGACATGGACCTGTTAGAGCATGTCCAGACGAGGGCCACAAAAGTGATCCAAAGGATCCCATTATGGTTATGGTTTCTTTTAATCTCTGGAGAACTGGTGGGGTCAAACCCGGAGGAATTGTCCTATGCATGGTGGGAACCCATAGGTGGCATGGGAGAGATGAACTGTGGATGATGGGTTGTGTGTCTTATACAGCTGGTATGAGACTGATGGAAAGAGCCTGGCAGTGCAAATGAAAGTAAATTTATTGTATGAAGTAGTGAATTTGTGGTTAGAATTGTTTCTAATAATAATAATTATTATTTCTAATAATAATTGTCTTAAAAATAAGACAAAGTATTGATTCAGTTTGTATGTTCCTCAAAAGAACAATTAAAAAAAAAAGATACAACCCCTAAAATGCTATGGTGATACAAGCCTGGCTTGTGTTAAAAACAACTCAGTGGCACATGGGGTTAAATACAGACTCATTCACCCTGAGTGAGTGCCCTAGCTCTTAATGCTGGTCCTATTCCTGCATATACAGAGTGCTCTGTATGTTGTGTGGCTGCTGTAAGCAAAGTCTTGTGTCAGGTCACATACCAGCCAAGTGGCAGACAGTCTCATGGAGCCTGGAACACTAATGGAAAACCCCCCATTTGTGTGGGTGGAGTTGATATTAATGTAGATAATTATTGGAGGTATATTAATTATTCACAACTGAACTTTTGAGACTGTAGAACAAAAATTGGCCTTTTACATCTACCCCATGGAGAGCTGACTTCTTTCTTAGTTTTTATTTTTCATGTACTTCTGAGGTCCAGTAATTGGTTTTCTACCACTTCCTCAGCTGGTAGTTTGGAGGAGGCTCTCTTATTTTCAGGATATTTTTTAAACAGTACCCATTGCGTTCCTATTTTTCCATGTCTTTAATTTAAATTACAGCTAAAAGTTTCAGTGCTAATTGTAGGGGGTCTGAAAAAGAAAAACAAAAACAAAAACTTTTTAAAGCAACTGGGCTAGAAAATACATCTGAAAGAGTTAGGAAATTATCAGTATCAGTATTTCATTTGAAATAATGGAGAATGTCTGTATTTACACCTAGTTATATTCATTTTAGAATTCATAAAACATGAAAATATTTAGATTTCTCTTGTAATTTTTGTAAACTTCGGACTGAACAGCATTTGACAATGGCCCTTCTGTTACTGTGAATGATTTTTTGGTCCTCCCTCGAGAGAAATAAAAGCACATTAGGAAAAGCTGCAGGTACTCGTGGTTCTTCCTAACCAAGCGCTGAAGCATTCGGCCTCGTACCTACAGAGATGGACTGAGCTATAAAGTGCAGTTACAAAGCTGTGCTGCGAAGCTCTTTATGTCCTACTGGCACAACGGACTATGTTGCAAAGCAGTTTATGGCACTATTCAGGCCTGGCTAGAAAAAGCACTTTAGCGCCTTGCAGGTGAGAACCATGTTTTAAAACATCTCAGACGGGACAGTTTTGAATCCTGCTATAATGAGAGCCTTCTATATATACCAGAAAAATGCTCTACATTTCTCAGTGAGGTGGGTCTTGTAGTTTAGGGAGGTGGTATTTGATGAAATTGCATCTGTACTTCTTCATGTTTATATACATTTATATCCAGAGATATTGCCTTCTGTGCCTAATACAATCTCTGTTATCTCTAGTACATACAGTCTCCCTCAGGCTTCTTTTGAAAATGAGGCATTTTTTATTTCCCTGGAAAATTAGATTTTACCTAAATACATCCACACTGATTACAAAAACTGTTACCAAACCTTCACATTTAACCTTGCATGAATGTTTCCGTCATAATTCTTTGTCTGCTGTATTAAATCTTTCTAAATCTTTCCTCCAAGGATTATTTTTTTTCCATCCTGATTTCTGCCTGAAGGCTAATATATGTTTTTTTGAACTTTGGGTAAAGTTGTTCATCTACTCTTGAACAGAATGATAGACAAAAATGTTTTCCTTCTTATTTATCAAAACCAAATGAATCTTGCAGCTCAGGCTGTATCCTTGGTTATACAGTACAGTGCACCAACACCTACAGTTTGAATACCTTCAAAGGTCTTGTTCAACATCACTGGTCTTGTTCAACATCTTCATCAATGATCTCGATGAGGGGGTAGTGGCCACCCTCAGCAAGTTTGCTGATGATATGAAGTTGGGAGGATTGGCTGACACACTTGAAGGCTGTGCTGCCATTCAGCGAGACCTGGACAGGCTGGAGAGCTGGGCGGTAAGAAACCAGATGAGGTTTAACAAAAGCAAGTGGTGAGTCTTGCACCTAGGGAGGAATAATTGCATGCACCGGTACAGGTTGGGGGATGACCTGCTGGAGAGGAGCTCTGCAGAGAGGGACCTGGGTGTCCTGGTGGACGACAGGTTTGCCATGAGCCAGCAGTGTGCCCTTGTGGCCAAAAAGGCCAATGGCATTCTGGGGTGCATTAAAAAGAGCGTGGCCAGCAGGTCGAGGGAGGTGATCCTCCCCCTCTACTCTGCCCTGGTAAGGCCTCATCTGGAGTACTGTGTCCAGTTCTGGGCTCCCCGGTACAAAAAAGACAGGGATCTCTTGGAAAGAGCCCAGCGGAGGGCCACAAAGATGGTGAAGGGCCTGGAGCATCCCCTATAAAGAACGGCTAAGTGAACTGGGTCTGTTTAGCCTTGAGAAAAGAAGACTGAGAGGGGACCTGATCCAGGCCTATAAATATCTAAGGAGTGGGGGGCAAAGTGGTGAGGCCAGACTCTTTTCAGCAGTGTGTGGACAAGGGGAAACGGCCAGAAACTGGAGCATAGGAAGTTCCCGCACCAATGTGCGCAAGAACTTCTTTACGGTGAGGGTGATGGTGCACTGGAACAGGCTGCCCAGGGGGGTTGTGGAGTCTCCTTCTCTCGAGATATTCAAGGCCCGTCTGGACACCCACCTGTGCGACCTGGTGTAGGGAACCTGCTTTGGCAGGGGGGTTGGACTTGATGATCTCTGGAGGTCCCTTCCAACCCCTATGATTCTGTGATTCTGTGAAAGTCTTTAGGGGATAATTCTGCTCCGTACAATTTACCTGTAGTATTATGGCTCCTCCTTTCAGCTTTTGCAGTTCCCCTAAAGAAAGAATCAATCGTGGAATCATAGAATCATTAATGTTGAAAACGATCACTAAGATCATCTAATCTAACCATCAGCCCATGCCTGTGACAGCTTTAGACCACGTCCTTCAGTACCACATCTACCCTTTTCTTGAACACCTCCAGGGATGATTAGTCTACCACCTCCCTGGGCAGCTTGTTCCAATACCTCACCACTCTTTCAGAGAAGAAATTTTTCCCAATATCCAATCTGAACCTCGCCTGGTGCATCTTGAGGTCATTACCTTTCGCCCTATCACTGTTACCTGAGAGAAGAGGTCAACCTCCACCTCACTACAAGCTCCTTTCAGGTAGATGTAGAGAGCAATAAGGTCTCCCCTGAGCCCACTCCTAACTGAGCAATCCCAGTTCCCTCAGCTGCTCTTCATAAGACCCTTCACAGCTTTGTTGCATTTCTTTGGACACTCTCTAGGACCTCAGTACAGTTTGCAGATGGCAAAAGAGAAAGCATATTTAACTGTATATTATCTAAAAGGTTTTGGAGGCAAGCTATCAGCAATTTGGTGGTGACAATATAAAATAATGTCGCTGTTAGTTGTTACATTATGTAACATGTTATGTTACAACACTGTTATGTTGTAGGCCACAACATAAGAAATTGTAGGAGGCAACTTGACCTGTTCTTCCTGCCACAGCAATCCATCTCTCCTGACCTGTCCCTGTGCTCTCTCAGTGCAAGGACAAGGGCTCTAAAGGAAAATGATTCGTGGAATAAAATTTCTTCTATGAAAACACTTGCCTTTTGGAACTTATTCATCTGTATAATGTTCCTGCATGGTGGATATAATATCAGTGCATTAGAGAGCACCAAGAGAAAGGAATGCTTCCCCGTGGTTAATACTAACATTTTTTCTGCTTTGTTGTTCAAACTCAAGCTTTCTTTGGCATAAGAGCTTTCTGTTTGTGTTGAATTCTTTGCAAAATCAGGCAAGGAAAGCTTTCTGATGTGAACTACTGAGCTGAGACTAGTCAGTCTGTTTTACCTGTATTAAAGTGCTACCATAGGGAAACACAAACAGGCTCTTGTTTTAGGATTTTGCTTTGTTAAATGTCATAAAAATAAACATAGAGTGACACTGCAGAAAAGAACTGGGGTAGGTACTTAGGAAACCATTTGGTTTTGATCACTGGCAGGGTGCTCAAAATTGACAAAGTGCTTGGAAGTTACAGGATTCATCTGGATTTGTAGTGCTTCGCTCTGTAGAAAAGAGGCCAGCAAAAAGATATCTCTTTATCTCCTCATAGGGAGGAAAAAGCATGTTTGGCCAGCTGAGATGACTGGTGATTGCTACTGAAAGGAAGCACCCATGCCAATGTCCCACTCCTCATGTTTGTTAAAATGAAAGTGAACAAATTATTACTTCACTGCTTCTAAATCAGCATTAGTGCAAGAAGTCATAAAGGGGATGTATTTTGAGTTTTGGCAGATACAGCTGGAGAAGGAAATTGTCTGCCAAAGTTATATTATCTGCCATGGTTCAACCTTTCAGATTTTTCTTATTTAGCTCCTGTGAAGAAAAGGAGCCTTTAAGAATTAAGAAGTGCAGTAATGATAAATACAAGCATGGAAGGGAGAGGAGAAATCAGTTTAAAGGAAGACTGGGCAATCACAGAGGAACATCCTTGAGAAAAACTATAGAAATTGTATGTAAAATAGATTAGTGAGTGTAAAAATCCTTGAAACAGAGTATACAGCCCGAGCAAGTGAAAGTTAATTTTTAGTGATTACGTTTCTGAAATTTACTGAGCAGACTTGTAGAAAGCCTTTAGTTCTCAAAAGCACTAACTACTTCATCCTTAGGATGTGTTCGAATCCTTCTCAATGCCTGCTAAGAGAGAGCTGCAGCAGGGATCCTTGTTGCTGAGATACATCTACTGTTCTCATTTGATATAATGAGAATGTGTTTGAGGCTCTTGAGTAAGTTCTAACAATTAAAGCAAATCAGCACCTTCTAGTTTCATATGTGAAAATCTTTGAATCAGTAGAGGAAAAAAGAGGTACTAGAGATGTGTGGTCGTAAAGCAGAGGTATGGTATATCAGCTATTGCAAAATTCAGTGGATTTGCATGTCCCAAATAGTTGTAAAGAAATAAAACAAGGAATCATGGAATTGTTTGAATTGGAAAGAACTTTTAAAGGCCACCTAATCCATTTCACCCGCAGGGAATGGGGACATCTACAGCTAGATCAGGTTGCTCAGAGTCTTTTCCAGCCTGAACTTGAATGTCTCCAGGGATGGGGCATCCACCACATCTTTGAGCAACATCACCACCATGCCCCCTAACCATGGCCCTCAGTGCCATGTCTGCCCTTTTCTTGAAAACCTCCAGGGATGATGACTCCACTACTTCCCTGGGCAGTCTGTTCCAGTGCCTACTTCTGTCATGCTAACAGATAATAATGAGAACCTTTCACCCCTCCCCAAATTATGGGAAAATTCATTCTGTCAATGTCAGTTTAATGAGAATCTCATACATAGGGTGGCTTTTAAGTCCCAGGAATGGTGAGGGTTCATCTGGGAGCAGCCTTCAGCTCTGTACTGGGGTAAATCCATCAGATAGTTGGTCCAGATCAAAACACGTGTTAATACCCTTGAACTGGGATTAGAGTGTCATTTCTAATCCTATCACTTAAAAACTGTATCGGTACACTTCTACTCTTAGGTCATGCATTGGAGAGATCTTCTACAGCCTTCAAGTTTAAAGCAGCATCTATGACACTGTAGCTTGGGTTTGCTATTGTATGCTTTTGGTAGGTGATACGAAGAGGAGCATCCTCAGGTGGTCCAAGATGCCTGAGGACCTCTGTGCTGTCTTTTCTATTGGCTTGAGGAACCCCCATGCTTGTAGATACCTACCTACTCCTTCATGAGGCATTCTTGAGGTCCAAAAATATTTCCCTAATGAGAATCAAGCTAAAACTTATTGTGGACATGTCTTGTTTCATACCACTGAACTAACTAACTAAATTGGAGTACGCTGATAGTTGGCATACCTCTGTGGCATTTCTTTTATCAAATGAAATTTGCCTTTTGACATTAATATTTTTCTCCTAAGTAGCTTCGTCTACTGGAATGAGCACAGCACAGAGGTAATCAACCAGCAGTGTCAGGGAGAAAAGAACTGAGACTGCAGTATGGTGTATTTTTTTCCTTCAACACTTGTCATCAGTGTGCCTGGGCAGAGATTTACAGTGTAGGCACTTGTCACTTTGGAAGTAGGCAAAGGCCACTGTATTACACTGAGAAGCAGGCCAGGAGGCTGTGGATTTTACTCTTTAGATTAGTGGATTTACTGCAGAGCAAAGGAAAAAAAATGCCTGAAGCGTGTAATTGAAGCCTTTGCACTTCTGAAGTACACCAGCTTGTATTACATTTGAAACTTGTCCCATTATTGTTAATGGAACCTGTTCGTAAAATCTGTTTCCCCAAATGCTTACCAGAATGAAAGCATCACAACAAAATTTGGTCTTATAGAGAGATGTCTCTTTTCTCTTTGTACTTCTTATTTTATATGTACTTTATTATATAGAAACATATGGAGGAAAATAAATAGAAAAAACATGATAGGAGGAAGGTAGAGAAATTGGGAGACATAGCCAAAGGAGAACAAATGTGTTGCCATGTATGACATTTCCATCACTACAATATATCAAGATAGTTTATAATCTGCCTCCATGTTTATCACAGTCTTGGCCAGAAGATGACAGCCTGAAGCAGGGACACTCGAACTGGTAGCGTGAGCGTGTGCCTCACACCAGTGAGCTCCCTGCCAGGGCTGAGATACTCCAGCTGGCTTCTTGGGTCATGTCCCAAATGTAGTGGAGCAGTTTAACAACGAGGTTGTTGTTTTAGCAATATACAGGAGGTTTTATCCTTTTTCCAGTGAGATATTCCAGAACCTTTGAGGCTTCCAATCTGACCATCAGCCCAAGTTTGCTTTCTGAAGACTTTGCAGATTGAAAATGAAGGCTGAAAGAAATGCGAGAAGAAAGATGAGGTATTTTTGTAGCCAAGAATGAAAGCACCTTCCCAGTACTGAGTTTTCCTGGCAAGCCAGGCCTGGTCAGTCCAAGACTGGGAAATTAAAATACCTCCTCCTGACTGACATGGATTTATAGCTCTCCTTCAGTTCTGTTCTAGCTTATAAATATCCTATAAAAAAACCTTGCTAAGATACCTACTTTGCACAAAAATGGGAAATAATAAAATATGGCAAATACATAAATAAATTAGACCTTTTTCATTTAATTGCTGTATGTTATTGGACAGTGGCAACCGAGAGGATACAAATAGGTTGAACAGAAATGCAGAATCAAATGAAAGGTTTTTAAATCTCCCTTGTCAAATACAGAAACTCTTACAATATCGATCCCTTGCTATGTATTAGTTTAAGTGGTAGAAATGCCCCTTGTGAAAATTTATGAAAGCCCTTTGGAAATATCTCATTGGTTTTCAGGACTTAGCTGCAGGGTTATTGTTATCATTGATTATAATTTAAAATGAGTCATCTGCAGTCGTGTATGTTAAGGCATGAGATCCCTTCACGTTGTACGTGGATCCACTTCTCAGCTTGCAGTTGATGAAAAATGTACCCTTTGCCTTACGAATAAGAAGACCACACAAAATACTGAGGATTAGCTGCAAAAAAAAAAAAAAAAAGAAAAGAAAAGAAAAATAGGTTCTGTGCTGCTATGTTTAGGATTGGCTGTGTCAAAAATTGTTTCTTTTCCCTGCAATTTTGCTGTGTTACAAAGAGAAAAGCTCAGGGCCCGTTAAGCCATAACAGGGCAGCTTCTTAAAAAAATTCTGTCTTTGATCAGCTTAAATGCATATCTGATTGCTCCTTCTCTCTACCCAATTGATCAAGACACTTCAGGTTCCAGTGGTATGTGTCCTTTTGAGTCGTGGTGTGACCTGATAGAGATCCTTTCAGTTCTAAGGAGTGAGTGAATCTCACCAATTAGCAACCTGTAAAATGGCAGTGATAATTGTTACCTAGCCAGAAGGAGTGTTACAAAGTCTAATTAGTGAATGTTTTAGTGGTCATGGGGAAAAAAATGATGTACAAATTCTGCTTTGATTTTTCTCTTTTAAGACAGTGTCTATTAAATCTGCTATTGTAGAATTGTTCTCAGTAGTTTCAAGTAGGGAACTGGTAACCCAACAGAGCTTTACCATTCTGAAATATCATGATTCTTGACCAGCCTTAGGTACAAAAGCTTTGGGTTTTTTTTTCACAAATGTAAGGAAAGTAATGGTTCAAAACCCTTTGCTTCCTCTCTGTAGGATGTTTTAAATAGAAATGCAAAGCAAATTCAGTAGCAGTTTCATCTTACTGATGTTGAAGGCTATGAGCAGCTGGGTGTTTGTGAGTTTCCTTGTATGTCTGAAAGGATCCTCGAGTAGAAATGTTTCCAAGAGAGAAAATGTTTTCTATGTTTCTGACAAGCTGAGCTGATTCTGTCTGATCTGTCTTTAGCATGTTTTGGTTTCTTTCTTTGTTTTTATAAATTTTATATTTATTTATTTATTCAAGTTTATCTCCTTGAGAGTATTTCATCAGTCCCTGAGTAAATTAGACTTACCACAGCAAGTCTCCCAGTATACTTCCTGGACCCAGTAGACTTCTTAATGGATTAATCCCTATGTATATGCTCATTATAGTACTAAAGTATGGGGATTCTTACTAAAAAAAAAAACCCAACAACAACAATCCAAGCCCAAATACTACAGTTTTTCTTCCTTATAGGTAAGCATCTCTCAGTCTGCTTTTCCTGGGGAAGGCAGTAGACTGGATGGGAGTTCTGTGGCTCCAGCTATTCTGTACTGTATACTGAGCTCTGTTGAGCTTCCTTCCTAAGAAGGATTCTTCCTCCCTGCCTTCTTCTCTCTGTCCTTCCTCTTTCCCTGCTGCAGTTTAAAAGAGCCACATGGAGCTTAGTTTGACTGCAGAAGCCTGATAGCCTACATGTGGCAATGAGGCACGACTCTGAGGCACTGTCTGAGAAAATCCCAGTTAAACTATGGGTGTCCTTGTTTTTGAGTTAATGAAGTGCGTGTTTTAGCAAGCAGGGGGTAAGACCAGCTCTGTGCTCTATCCTCACCTGCTGCCCCATTCCACCTTATGTGTTTAAAATAATAGATGGGCTGTTTTTTATTTGCTGCATTAGCAATGGCAGAATACCTTCCTACCGTACCTTGACTTTGGGATTTTACTCACAAGAAACATATGCCCACGTATTTCTGGTTCTTCTGTACCTTCTCTTAACTGAAATGAAAAACTTGCAAGGACAGTGAGGTGATTATGGTTCCAATTTAATTGCTAGACAGGCCATAATATTGTTACTATTTAATTATATAATTAACTTTCATTAATTTTCAAAACTATTAAGAACAGAGAAGTGCGGTTAAATATTTGACCATTATTTTGACAGACTAATCCTTGCCTGGAGCAAGGGCTTCTCTGAGCTGCTCTGACATTCTAAGATTATGCAAGCTCCTCCTTATTTTTAATTTTACACTTGATTAATTCTACTTTGTTTATGAATTTGTTATTTGCGGCTGACTCCCCAGGATGCTAATTGCTACTGTAAACTACAGATACTGCTGAGCTAATGTATTCTGAAAATATCAGGAAAGGAAAGAATGCCATGAAGGCACAGTTCAAAAATGAGCCGCTGAAGTGTAATTTTGAGTTATTTTCAAAATAAAAAAATCCCTTATTCTTTGCTGCTTTTTGGAGAAAATGTCCATCCATCCCCACTGCATTTATGTCTCTGAATGGTGAGGAGGGATCTGGTTATAAAGAGAGGTTTTTTTCTGTGCTTTGTTTTTTATTTGATGTTTCATTCCAGTTATAAAGAAGACCAAATGTGACCTTAAATATTCCGGTGGAAGATTGTTTAGAGTATAATATTTGGAATTTGCATCCCGAATAAAGTGTTAATCTAAGTGGATGTGATGAAAAACAACAACAGTGGCATCAGGAGTAAGGGTAGTATGGTTAGGCTGAAGTTGGACTTGATGATCTTGAAGGTTTTTTCCAACCAGAGCAATTCTATGATCAGAATTTTAAACTCCTTGCATTGTCCTTTCTTTGCTGCCTTTTTCCTAAAGGAAAGAAAGCAAGATGATCTGTAGAGTGCAGAGTAGCTATAAAAACAGTAAATCAAAATACATAGCCATCAGTCCTTCCAAGTGGAGAGCTGTCCTGTTGGGTATTTGGTGATCCGGATGAAGAGCAGAAAATCTCCTTGTTCCCACAGTCATCTTCCAGGTGGGAGCCAAGCCTGAGACCCAGCAGGGCAATCTCCCATTCAGAGGTCTCTTAATGGACTTCCAAATGTTGTAAGACTTCTGACCGGCCTGAGGCAAATTAACTCAATGAGCTGGATTTGAATTTCTTGTCGTAACAAACGTAGGTATTCAGGTTTATCCAGTGTTACAGGATGTCCCAGGGCTCTCCCCTTCCCAGTTAAAGGTCGGAGAGTTTTTCAAAGTAACACCAGTTTTCGCTGTTTTAAATTGACTCCTTTTTTCAGTTCAGGATGGATTTTGTCTGCCTTCTCCACCTTTCCCCAAAATACAACTCATCCTTTATCCCACCCTCAGCCAGCCTTAGCTTCTTCCACTGGTCAACACTGGGATTTTATCTCCACTTTCTTGTGGCTGAGAGGTGTTCTACCAGCTGGCAGCGAGAGACTGAGTATAGCATTTTCCCTTCTTCAGTCTTCATTAAGTACTTTAATTAGCACGTCTCTGGCTTCAGGCTGCCTTCTTTTATTTGAAGCCTACTGTAGAAACACTGGTAATACTTTATATGTCAGAGTACCTGAAATGGTTAGACACTCTCATCTTCAATGTACGACTGTTTTCTCTACATGAACACTGATTATAGGGAAAAAAAAACATGTGCTTAGACCAAATGCAAGATCTTCTTCCCTAACTCCTCTAATACTGTATGAGCTGTACTCTGACTCTCCAGAATTACTCTTACACCCACCTTTTGAGAGCATTTTGAGATCAACAAGCAAACAGTTGCAACTCAAAGCACAGTGTTTCTGCTGACACCTAAGCAGAATCCTATTTATGCTGTATTTCGAGCAGCTGGGGCTGTGCACTGTATTTTCATGCTGTGTTTGGGCTGAGATTTCACATTTTTGTTGGAAAACATTAACATACTGTAGCATCCTGAGAATGAAGCAATTACCTTAATAGATGCTTCTGTCTTATTGTGATGTCTGGAGCGCTTGCCTTGCCATCCCTTTCTAACTGTTGCCTTCTATAAAATGAAATATTTACTACCAGACTCCCGCAGAGTCTTCAAAATACTGTAAAAATACTGCATTGCATATTAACATAACATAATAGCAGTAGTCAGAGAGTCGAATATAATCAGAGAAACTGACTTTGCTTGTACAGGGAAGAAGTTATTTCATTACCTTTTTATTTAAGCTTGCATATGGTAAATGGTCTCTGCCTCTGGGTTTTATGTTTAGCTTGGGTCCAAATGAGCTCATTTCTATACCCTTGCTATCAGATCCTTCATTTTCATGATACTGGGCTCTTGTGGCCTCTGTCCTCCTCTCTTTTAACACCACACTGTACTTTGAACTTCAGCTCTAATAACCCAGCGTAGGGTTTGTAGGTATTGGAGTCAAAGCAAATATTAAATCAGGATGTGCACAGTAACTGCTAAACTCGATTAGCATTTTGACTGCACAGGGAACCTGAAAAGTTCTTGATAGATGTAATATAAGGCTGTGCAGTGGAAGCAAAAGATATTACTTGTTTAATGTCAGCACTAAATAATGTTATGTTGATACTGTTGTCAAATGTCAGTTTTCATTGCTATTTTCACTACGGCTTGATTGCTGAAAAATTAATATACCAATGTTTTAGAATTTTTTACAGCTTTTCCATGAAAAAGCAATCTTCAGAGCCAGTATTCCAGAGAAAAAGATGACTGCACTCCAGACACCAAATTGTAAAATGAATACTCAGGTTTTATTCATTAAGGTCAACAGGGAAAGAAGAAACCTCAGACTTTCCAATTTCAAGCTATAATTTTTAAGATCTTATGTTCTGAGACTGCTTCGTAGGAAAGAAAAGCAGCTTTCTGCTGTGCATGATAAATGAAGTATCAGACTTCTCATATGAATAATACCCTGGTTTAATTGAAAAGTATTTAACCGAATATTTAAACCAAATCAAATGTAGGAAAAATAACATACTAATTTATTTAGAAACACTTAAGAAAGATTTAAATCTGAGAAGTGAACCAAGTATTAGAAAGCACAGACTCCTATCTTAGAACTGTCAGAATATTCCGAGTGTCTGTGACAAAATACAAATGTCTGTTTTGCTTTGTGGTCAGCAGACAGCTTCTGTTCTCACCACCACCAGAAGCTTCTGCACATCAAGCTCAAATTCTAGATGTTGTTTAAAACGAAACACAAACTCTATTCCTCTGATTGAACTCTTGCTTTAACGTGTTGTCTATGTGTGTGTACGTTATAAATACTTCGTCAACATATTTTGTTCTGACATCATTCAATTCTGACATAATTAACTTGCTTTCTCTCAAGGTACAAGTGAGTATTAGTCTACTAAAATGCATTGCTACTCAGGTACTCTCTTTGGTAGTTTTTCTTGGTCAGTGAATATATTAAATATATACCAGAGCTGTCATTCTCAGTCATTAAAAATACCTGAGCAGTATTTTACTTCTGCACAGCTAAGAAGTCCTTATTCTGTGCTATCCTTATCCTCTGCAAAATGTGATCACATCCCTTCCTGAAGACCAAAGGAAGGTTTCATTTTCTTATATTCCAGCCTCTTTCAAGGTGAGGCCAGACCAATATAGCTATAAATTTCAACAGCGAGTTTCTTGGTCAGCTTTTCTTTCATACATTGTTAAAGCATATTGGTGGTGGGACACCCAAAGAAGGAAAGATTCAGTATGTGGCTCTCTCATTTCTGAAAATGACACAGAGAGAATTGCAAGCCAGGAAAATTACAATTGAATTGCAGAGTCAAGTTCTCAAGGAGATGGGAAATGTAAAAATTAAGGCTGCTTCAGTCAGTTTGAACCTAGATGGATATTCAAGCTTTTCACAGACCCCAGTTACTCAATGATCGGACTCAGAATATAGAGGTGGGACATGACATGGCTAATCATGTCGTGCTAATTCTTAATTTTTCTCTACTTCAAACTCCTTTGCAAGCAGAAGGTTTGGAGATCATCTGTAGGAAAGCTCAGCAAAACCACTGCTTTGCATGCTGCAGTTTTTCTCAACTTCCTAATAAGCTCTGCCTATCACGACAGGTTATGTGTGGGATTTCCTTAGTTCTCTTTCAGTTTTTCAGATGTAAACTTCATATTGAAAGCCACTTGTTGTCAGGCTGACAAGGGCTCCTAAGCTTCCTTACTTGTGACTAATTGTGTGTATTTCTGTGGGGAAGCACAGAAAGGAGGACTTCACATGCTTGACAGGACCCTGCTTTCTTTCCATTTCTGTGGCATTGCTGAAACCTTGTCTCCAGGCATTCTTTTCCCTTCTGGAATGGAAACACTGCAGCTTTGGTCGTTAAGGGAGGCTTGGACATTAAATCTTTTTACTTTCCTGTGCAATGCACAAGATTGTTTTATTTCATAGACTCATAGAATCACCAAGGTTGGAAAAGACCTACAAGATCATCGAGTCCAACCATCCACCTATCACCAATATTTCCCACTAAACCATGTCCCTCAGTACAACACCTGAACATTTCTTGAACGCCTCCAAGGATGGTGACTTTATTTGTGTGGGGGGCAACACTGTAGCTCTTTTAATCATTTTTTATCCTTCCAAATGTTATTTTGAAAAAAAAAAACAAACAAAAAAACAGCGTATTTCCCTTCTGCATGAGCTTGTGAAAAAGAGAGGAGAGCAAAATCAAGGTTCTTGCTCACTCACATGGCAACAGCAATGACCTACCAGTTGGAATTAATCAGTTGTGTAGCTGAGCAAATCAATTTATCTGCAGCATGTGGCTGACTTATTATTAAGGAAGTGAAAATGAGTGCTAAATAATCACTTTGAGCAGATGACTGGAAGGGTTAACTGCAGGCTTGGTTGTCATAGAAATAAAATTGTGAGAGAGCGAAGTCTTTCTGACATGACGGAGTGCTGCATGGAATGCACTAATCAGACTACTGGCCATGCTACAGAGCTAGTCACAATCAGTTCTGTGATATTTTTCTTCAGCTTTGAAGAATGTTATGACTCTAAGCGAATTCCAAGAGATTATGTTGATTTGTATCACTGACCAGTTTCGTGTCATATAGTTTGCATTTGAAGCAAAATGTGCAAATCCAAGAATTGTCAGGGCCAAAAAGGGAAACAAAGGTTGTAAATGACCATTACATAAGTACAAGTCAGTGTTTCTCTGCATAACCTTTTGAGATGCTGCTCAGTGAAGCAAAACCGTTTACTGATGTTTGTGAGGAACACCTGTTCTTATGCAGACAGTGTGATTTGGTGGTGTTTGTCTTGACTCTGAGATACCATGGTGAGAAGTGCCTTAGCAGTGCTCTAGAAAAAGCCGTATGTATTTGTGTATTATGAATGAGCACGTCATGACATTCTGATCTTTTTTCATTTGGTTTTGCTCAGTGCATGTAAAGACATAGCACTTTTCCCTCCAAGTTTTCTTCCATTTTGTGGTTGATCTCGGAGGAAAATAACTTCTCACCTGGTACCTTGAGTAGTTACAGTCTCCATGTATGTCTGCAAGTGCAAGTAAGATAAATATAATAAAGAAAAGCGACATAGGAATTACAAAGATATGAATGACAACTGAAGGAAGGCTAGCAAGTCTGTACATTCACATGGGAAAACTTTTTATAGATGCCATTACCGGGACATTATCATTCTTGATTCAGGGATATAATTCTTCTTAGGGTATTTCCCCACTTATCCCAAGATAGTATATAAAAACTTGTTTCCTAATTGTTGTTATTATCTCTGGGATAAACTCTTAGCAAAGCAGCATTTGTAGTTTAGGAATAGAAACTGGATGGATTGTCACACAATCTCTTGCAGGATTGCTGACTCTTTTCAAGACTATTCCATTGGATGATTCAGACCTTTTGTTAATAATGGGACAATCTGTTGCCTTCAGTGATGAGAATGACACGGTAGAGGAAAATAAACCTTGTAGAACATATAGAAAGCAATCAACATGATTTTATGCAATGTACGTACACTTCATCCAACAGCTTATCGTGCCTCCTTTAAAATATAATAATAATTGTAACCAAGTGTCTGTGACATTAATGGTACAGAGAAATTTTTCATGCATGTCAGTAATTCACCAGAGCTGGCAGGAAACCTATTAAGTTGTATCAATCACAGTAAGTATAATATTGTCAAAGACTGGGTAATGAAAACCAAGAGGAGCTTGAAGAGAAATTGAAGACAACAAAAAGTCATTACTACTTCTCAGCTAAGAACATTTTATTGAGAAAGGGTGGTATTGCCAGAAGGTTTGGCCTTTTTTTTCCTGTTCTTATGCAGCTAACAAAGGATGGGTTTTATTGAAATAACAAAAAGCACAGCATTGTGCCATACTCTGACAATAAAGGAGCTTGTTGAACAGGTCCATGTAGCATCCCAGATGGAGAGGTGAGAGTCCTCTGTGACTTCAGCAGTGGCTGTACCAATGCTTTCAACAGAAAACCTCACTGAGATTGGTCAAGAATGTGACATCCTACACTTGAACTGTTGTATTAAAAACAGTGTTAAATGTTATGTGGCTCTGCTAGTAGATGCTGAGTGTAGGATATTGGGCAATGCTTATTGTAGTGATAGTAAGTAAAAATCTGTGAGCCCTTCTCACAGCCTCAAGCAGCCTAACAGTGTGGTTATGGTTTCTTTGCTAGATTATCATTGATGAAAGTGTATGCATTTCTCCCATTTTGTATGTGTGCGATGCTGCAGAGAGCTTTAGGAAATAGCACTGCTAGCCAAAAGCAAAGTGTAGCACTGAAGAGGATAAAACAGCTGTTAGGATACCAAGGCTATCAGACAAAAACCTTGACAGTGAACATTTGCTGATATATTGGAATCAGCCAGAAGGGAGGAAAAAAAGCCCCAAAATGTTGCTAAGATGAATTCAGTGTTTGTTTTTGACTACAAGAGGTTAAAAGTCCAACAGGCATGTGATTAAAAAGTGATGGACACAAAGCTCTCTAATGCCTTCACGGCTGGCATGTAGTGTATGAGATTAAATTTCAGCAGTGAAGAGCAGGAATAAAAAAATGTAACTATCCCTTTTTTGATCTCTGGTTGCTGGGACTATCCTTCAACAAGTGAAAAAAGCCAGATTGGTTATGATGTATTGATAGTTTAGAGAATGTAATTTGTCTGTGATCTTTGTTTTCTATTTCACCCAAGTGAGTCACAGTAGAGATTACACTCAGTTTGCTTTAGTTATGAAATACTGAGGTACCCTGCGATACCCTGATGTGGGAAATTGGCTTGCAGTTTAGAGAACAATATGAATATTGGTACCAAAATTCATTGAAGCCATCATGGCTGTTTTTACCCTCTCTAAAGTTCCTGTTTCTTTTGCACTAAGTCAGACTAGTTTAGAAGTTCAACTCATAATTCCTGGACATTTTTCCTTTGGTAATTGCATATCTTTCAGAATTAATGAACATTCTTTGGCTATATTCAAGAAGTTTATCTGTGTGTTGGACAGTTAATGAGAATGTACAGAAATCAAATTACTACTATATTTTTATTAGCTCCTAGTGATTTAAATCAAGTCTCTAAGTTTAGCATATGTTTAAGCACTGTTTTAAATACAAGTCCTTTCTTCAATTTATTAATTTCAAATTTGACTTCTACACGAGTATGGTCGTGTCTGAACACCCCTGAATTTTTGGCTGACAGCGCTCTCCTAAATTAAGGAGGAACTTTTATCTCTGCTGTGCAGCTGAGAAGCAAGGGAATACGATTCATGGTGTGCCTCAAGGTGTGCAGGAGTACTGTGGCAGAGCAGAGAACGAAGCCTTGCTCTCCCATGTCCCTGACTACAGCTAAGTCATTAAATCTTGAAACTGAGAGCTGCCTTCGTGGTACATTTCTTTTCATGCAGCTGCTCGGTCCCACTTGGACCAAGGAGTGAACACTGATTTTAGGTGTGAGTATTTACACCTCTGCTCTGAGTGATTAAGGGCAAATTGGAAGTCTATGGCAAGTGAACAATTGCAGCCAGCACTTGAAACCACCTCTTGTGTCTGTGCTGCGAGGAATTGAGCTATGGCTGGCTGGCACTGCTTTTTCCTAAGCTTTATAATGCCCAATGAACTCGATGTCTGAGTTCCCTGGGCTAACATCTGTTAGCCCAACACAAGGCTGAACTGTCCTTTTTCTACAATTATAGGACTTGGCTTTGGTGGTTTTTGTATTATAAATCATCATCTTCAACAAATTCTTTTCCCCATGGACAAGGTTGAGATACTGAATGACTACCTTTCTGTAACGTAATCTAATAACGCAATGATTTTCAGACTCTTAGGTACAAAACAAGAGAAAAGCCTCTTTAGACTTCCTGCTTAGTAAGATTTACAGTGTTTTCTATTAACCACAGACATAGTTACATTCCTTGCTCAGAATACATTCTCTCACAGTCAAGCTTCCTATATGAACAACTGATTCTTTTTGCAGTTCATCTCATTTAATTGGCACCAGTTTGTTTTGTTTAGGTGAAAATACCATAAAAAAGGCATCTTGTTTCAGATGAACATTTGACCTTTTTTCCACCTTTTAGGACAGAATATTGAAACTACAGTCTTGAAGGCAACCTAATATTTAATATTCAACTTCTGTGTCCTGCAGATTTTCCTACAAGAAAAAATGGAAAGTGTATAACCTTAATTTTCAATGATATAATAAAAAGGGCATAAATTTATGACACATATTTTAACATTGCAATTTTGACATATAAAAAGCATTTATTTTAGACCAGATTCTAATTGTTAATAATACTAATCAGCACACACGTACTCTACTTTTCATCATCTAGGTGATAATGCTCTTCAGCGTAAAGGCTGTGATTTGTTTACTTTCATTTTATGTGTTACCTGCATTTTAAATGAGGATTTTATATTTTGCTTCAGTTTATCTTACATTCCACTGTCTTAACTGCATTGACTTCAACATAGTTAACCATAATCTTCATTTACGTAGGAGGTAAATTGTGCACATTTAGCTAATTCTCTAGGTGTTTGGGCTGGAAATGAAGTGTAATAGATCTTAGTCACTGTTATGTTTTCATGCAAACTGTTAAAACAACACTTTATTTGCAGATTTTCCCAAACCAGTGGAAAATAAAGAAGTTCTAAAACATGCTTTTAGCTCGAGAGATGCAAATCTAAAATGTGCTGATTTCACAATGGGAGAAGGGAAGGAACTTGAGTAGGATCGGGGAGAACCCCAAAATATCAATGGCCAACAAACATTTCCAGCTGTGACTCCTTACTAGATATTTTCTTAATGCAGCCTTTTCTACTTTTACTTTTGTTTTCCATTTGAAGCTTACGTCAGGTAAGCATGGTGCCTGCAAGGGTAGTGAGGAAGCAGCAGAGTAAACAGAGAAGATAAAACAGAACACTTTGTCATTCTTATTTTGATAGCAAACATAAACCAAACACATAAGTAGTGCAGAAGGTTTAGACAGAAGAATGTAAACACAAACTGATGGTGGACCAGGTGGGAGCTGATGCTTAGAGCACAGACCAGCACAGGGCAAGTTGTGCTGAGTTTCCCTCTCTGGGCTTCCTGTTAAGAAGGAAGCAAACAAGACTATCTTCAGAAAAACAGAAGAATCCTTATATGTGCTGTGGATAATCCTCATGGGGGACTGTAACCATTCCAATAACTGCTGGAAAGGCAAGAGAACAAGGCACAAGAAATTCAGGAGGCTTCTGGAGGGCTTTAATATCAGCTTCCAGACACAGGTGATCAAGGAGCTGATGGGATGGCATAATCTCCTTGGATCTGACCCTTTAAACAAGGAAGTACTGGTCAGGGGTGTTAAAGTTGGGGGTGAGCTTGGCTGCAAAGACCATGAGATGATGGAGTTCAGGATCCTGAGGAGATGGGAAGAATAATAGGAATACTACGCTGGTTTTTTTGACAGTTTCTAATAATATTTTCATAGACAAACTGATAAAGTACAGGTTGGAAAAATGGAAAGTGGGGTAGACTGGAAACTGGCAGAAATGCTAGGCGTAGATTGTGATCAATGGCACAAAGTCTATCTGGAGGCCAGTCACTTGGGGCTCACTCCAGTGCTTGATGGCCAGTACTGTTTACCTCCTCAGTAATGGCCTGGACAATGAGATGATAGGGTTGATCTTCCGAGATCTCTGCCAACCTCAGTGGTTCTCTGAATCCAGAATCTAGCAGCGTCTAATTGACACAACAAAGCTTCAGCAAGTGTAATGGTCTGGGGAAGGACTTGTATGCTATGCAGTTCAGCCCTGCTCACTGCTGAGTTGTTGATAGTTCTTCAGAGTTGCATGGGGAACTGTAACTCCACGCAGTATTGAAAAAAAGAAAATGAAGGAAATAGCTTTCAGGGAAATCTCTTGGTTTGCAGACCAGCCTGCTGGGAGAAACACTGGATGTAGTTATTTAAAATGATAAAAAACAATATAAGAAGCATAGCATAGTCATGGTGTGAGAGGATGTAATTTAGGTTTCACTCAGCTGTGGCAGCAGCAGCGCTTTCAGGCCCATGTTCTGCTCGCAAGAGGCACAAACTGTTTTCCACTTTTGCCTCCTGTGCAAACTATGGATGAACATACAGCTTTTTCCTTCTGAAAGAACGCATCTCTCTATTCTGTGGTGCATGTTCAGAGTAGATACATGCATCTCTGCTTCCACATCAGCTGTCTTCAGACTGCCCTCCTTGGCTTTCTTTAACTCCCGTTTGTTTTTCGATGCTGCCTTCTCCCTTTGTAGGTAATGAATATTTTTATATTCTCGTATTTGTTCTGAAGAAGCCTGCATGAGGTGTTTGCCATTCCTTTTTCATACTTATATTAGCACACATCCATCGTTCCCTGTTTACCAGCTTTTGTCTCTGCTGTACAGGCATTGTTGAATTGAAATGGCCTTTTGGGGAAGCTAGTCTGCCAAATGAGTAAATATGTGAGATAGTGAGCAGTGAATCAGTTTTATGAAAACCTCTAAGTCTGAGAAAATGGAAAAACTCAGTTCTTACAGACATCTGGTTGGATCTCTCCTGTCTTTTATATTAAGTACAAGCAAATATATTTATATTTAATGTCTCCTTATAAAGCCATACGTTTAAGCAAAATCTTTGGTAAATAATCTCCTTTTCTGTAGACAACTCTTTGTTAACGGCTATTTTGACCCAATAAAATTAGATCCCTGCCAGGGACTTCTTGCTTTTCCAAAACAACTCAGTTGTCATCTATTTTATATCTATAATATCTAGAAAAGCCATAATTTCTGTTCTTGTCTTATGCTTAATGTTTTGTCTTTGTCTTCTCTGTCTCCCATGGACATCTTTATGAATACATGTTACCCAAATTCCTGTCCTCCTCCGCTGTTTATCTTTGAAAGGTGGCTGAGGAGAAGGGAAGTACCAAAGGATGTGAGGAATTGAATCCACTCCTGTCATTGAATCCACTCTTGTCACGGACAGCTTGCGTCACTTTGCTGTTGTTGGAGTTACATACACATTCAGCTTTTCCATCCTTCATTTCTCATCCTCTCGGGCTTTCCAGCTTCACCCTTCACATCTGCTGGGTGCTCCTTTTTGTCACGCTCCCTCATTGTGACAACAGACTTTTCTTTTATCCCTTGCTAATCCATAGCTCACCACTGTCTTTCCCTTCTCTCCCAATAATCACTGCAAGTAGTATTTTTGAGTCCATAGGATTTATAAACATCTTCAGTGAAAAGATGCCACTTGGTCTGATTTCCCAAGTGGTCTGGAAACTTATCTGTCAATCCTTGCTAATATATTGTGCCCAACAACTTGTTTTCAATTACAGCAAGGCACCAGTTGTTATATGGAGAGGTCAAACAGAAGCAGTCCTCTTTCCTGCTCCCTCTATGGCAATCTTTATCCACTCTCCTGGCTTTTTCTCTAATTTGAACTTCTTCTCCAGCTTCCACTCATTACTTTTAGTAATGTGTTTCTCCACTAAATTAAGGAATCCTTTATTACTCTTCATTTTCTCTCCATAGAGATACTTACACGCTAGTCAAGTCATTTTCCAATCTTTTGATAAGCTAAACAGATTAAGCTTTTTAAGTCTGTCACTGAAAAATATTTTCTCCAGCCTTCATTTATTATTTTTTTTCTTGACATCCATGCTGTTCTGTGTTACCTCTTAGAAATGGACACCAGTGCTGCATACAGGGTTAATGTAGGGTTAATCTCTCCAATAGCACGTACAAAAGTAAATTTCTTGTTTCTTCTCTTTGCCTGTGTGTGTGGCAGCAATTTTTTTTAATACAATGTGGCATTAAAATTAAAAGTTAATCGTTTCTTTTGACTGTTATCATGCATGAACGTGTAAAGGCCCTTTCAGGGTTGAGCTAAAGCTTCGTGTGGTCCAGGGTCCTGTCTTTGAGAACACTCAGAGGTAGATCCTGGAGAAAGGTGAGCACAGCACTTCACAGTAATTTTTAGGGCAGTGTATGGCTCAGCCAAGAAGTAGCAATGCTGTATTTTTTAGATCTCTCTGCATCTCTCTTCCAGTCCTTTTGTCCAGTCACTTTTTTGAACTCAAGGAAACCTTTTGATAACTTATCTTGGCTTAACTGTGGATGTGTGGCAAGGCAACCCTTTGTTTTCAGTGTGCCATCTGCTACTTTCGTTTGACTTCCTCTGCAGCATGTGATAGAGGATCACCAGTTCACCTCCCCCATGTCATTCCTGAATTCATAGATCTCTTTCTTAGCCCTCCTACATCAGCTTCTAAAATACTGATTTTCATGGCAACTCTTCCACGTTCTAAGAGTAGCCTTTGGTACTTGAAAGAATACAAATGCATTCATTTGTGTTTGAATCAAAGCAAGTGCTTTTTGAAAGAACCCAGCTCTCTGAGTGATATGTATTGTCCTTAACAGTTCCCTGACCCTCTTTATTTAGAGTTATGTGTTTGCTAAGAAGAAAAAGGGCTGTAGTGTTATTTCTGTAATATTCTATTTCTGTAATATTCTCTTTGTGAATCTCTTTTTAAATTGCTGACATTTGATCTTTTTTGTATTGTTTCTCTCAGATAGGTTAACAGTAACCACAGCTCAGTAGAAGTAATGTCAGCTAATGAATCCCAGCTTACAGTCTTAGGTACTTGCACAGAGCTAGCCAAACAACAGTGATTAATTTATGATCTTTTTGCAGTGAGGTTGCTTACAGATCTCTTACTGTAAAGGTTTGTTATATGTAATACTTATTTAAAAACTATTAATTCTCTTTTGTAGTGGCTAATTGGGAAGTCTTTGGTGCAACTCTGGATTTGGGTGAATTAAACCCACTGTTACGCTGTGTGTTTTTCTTTTGCATTCTTAAAATACAATCTTATCTACATGGAATATCAAGGATTTGCTTTTACATAGTAAAAGCAGCTAGTCGGTGGCATGAATCATTGCAAATACTGACTTGTACAGAGAGGATCAGGTATCAATTTATTGTTGGAAAGAGAAGGGAAAAGCCAGTCTTGTCTCTTCTTGCCTGCATCATGCATTGGCACAAAGACAACCTACTGAATGAGTAGCCTGTTCCATATGCTTACTCTCCTAAGCCAACAGCATTGCAGGTTGGGTGTTTGGTGTTTTTTTTTTTCCAACATTATGCTGATGATAATTTGAAAGAAAGCAACCCTAAAAAGAGTCTTACAGTGAAAATCAGGTTACTTCAGTTCTATTTTCTGCTACAACAACAAAAAAAAATGATACATCTAGGAACATAAGGAAATAATGGGTAACTGCTTCGTACTGGTCTCTGAGAAAGCGTTCAGACTGTAATGTAGAATGCAACTTCCCAAGAAATTAGATAGAAATATCAGAGAAAAGATTTGAAGAGAAGCAGGTCTTTGCAGTCTTGAAGAGGCAATTTCCTGACCTGGTAACGACAGCAATTTCTGTGAAAAATAATAATAAAAGTCATTAAAAATAGTTGAGATATCTTTTCAGATACTCACAGAAGCTAGACACACCTAATGGTAGTCATCTTTTCCTAGCTGTTTCATTCTCAGAATTACAATCTTACTTGTGATTCTGGGGATTTAAAATTTTTAAATAGTCCATTTAATAACCATATAAGATGTATATATCTTCTCAACCAATTAGCCTATTCAGAAGACATCTGGTTAACTTGGTGCTCTTGGGCAGCTTCAGGATTTAGGTTATCCAGAAGCAGTGAGAATGCACTTGAACAGACTGTT
Organism: Pavo muticus; assembly: GCA_016647715.1. Taxonomy (NCBI): domain Eukaryota; kingdom Metazoa; phylum Chordata; class Aves; order Galliformes; family Phasianidae; genus Pavo; species Pavo muticus. Next base: position 576,514 of record JACDJE010000151.1, read on the forward strand.
GACTTCAATACATGTGAGTAGTAGAACAGGGATATTACCAATGCATAATGAAGGGTCAATACTGTGTTCATCTCTTTTTATGATCTTGATGCAAGTAGTATTATGTGCCTCTAATGGAAACCTGTACGAAAATCTGGAAGAAACATATGTAGAAACTTAGAACAATCCCTGCATTGTGCTCAGAATGCATCTAGAACCTGACCATAGCTCACTGCCAGAGAGATGAGATATCAGATATTTGTGGCTGATATTTAGTTGAGAAAAAGGTCTGGCAGTACTAGTGAGGATGGCAAAATGTATGCTTGACCTGTAGAGTTTGTTGAAGTGTAGAGCCAGAAAATTTGGTGTTTCAGCAGTCATGCCCAGATCTGTATTAATTAAAATGCTCACAGAACCATGTATCTAAAGACTGCCTACTTTATAAAACATCATTTAACCATGAGCTACATCAGCATAATCGTATGTATCTGCCCTGCCTGTTGCCTTTTTCAACAGTGTGACTTACTATAAGAAAGGTTCAGGTGGATCGTGGGACTCAATACCATCACTCTATCAAGTTCTGACTTTTGCTATGATTTTGACATTGTAATTTCATTTCTTTGCACTACAGAATAACACCTTTTAAAAACGATTTGAATTGTTGGAAAAAACAATCGGTCTGTTGATCCAAAATCATAAGCCAGATTGAGAATGAGAATTGACTTGTGTGAGTGATACTCCACAGCAAAAATAGAAGATGTGAGAATTAAATTCATAGTTAACTATTCACTGTATAAAATGATTTCTGCATGGAGCCACAGAAAGAGCATTCAAAGTTCCTTGGTGCAACTAGATGCATGTCAGTGTAGTAACAGAGGCTCAGATGTGTTCTCCCACCTTTCTCTTAGGTCCCAAACTTCTGTTTTACTGGGGAAAGAGAAGAAGTAGAATGCTTGGTGTCTAAGCTGTGTCTAAATTTCTGTAATTTAGGGCTTAAAATAAATGATGAATTATTCTTTCTCCATCCTTTCCTCTTCTTTCACATACATATACATTCATACTTTCAGAAATAGCATACTCTTTATGTGAAGACTCCCTGCTTTTGAAATAACAGCAGTATATATTTTAAAATATTCCATATGCATTTCATAAGCCACAGAGAATTTGATTACCTCATGCTCCTAAATTCAGCTTTTAATTATTTATTTGGATGTGTTGGGTGGGCTACCACAATTAGTTTTGACATATTAAATAAATTGTTTTTTATGGTAATTGGTAGTTCATGCCATGCTGCTTGGAATAGGTTTCAATGTTTTGTTGCTGTCTTGGAGCTAGCTGTAATTTTGGATTTTGTAAAACACTTCAGGATGCTGTAAGAAAAAATAATCACATTACAAGTGAGAAGTGTTGAGTAAATTTCTTTTCAGAGAAAAATGCATCCATTATAAATTTAGCCCTTAATTGGTAGCATTACGAAGTACTGAGATGGAAAACAAACAGGAGGAAACCTAATAATCCGTCACGTCAGGAGCCTGCACCTGCAGCTCGGTCGTGGTCTGCTTGCCAGTTTGGGTACAGGCTGTTGAAGAAGTGGGGGCTTTTAGTAGTAAGCCAAAATAATCTTCAGATACCGTCTGCCTGTGGTGGAAAGGTGTCCAGCTGAGGAAACAACAGGTAGGCAATGACCTTTCCGTTCTTATTTGCTTTTATAGTCTCAGCCAACGGGTTTCCCTATGCTGTCGCTTCCAAGGCAGCAGGGCATGTCATTGGTTCTCCAGGATTGATCAGTGCCAGGCTGCCCAGTCTGCGTGGGCAAATGGCCTCTGCATGTTAGCCAGCCTGTTATTTGCTTTCAGCTCTAGGCAAGCAATTTGGGCTTCTCACATCAACTGGATGTGAGAAGAAGCCCCAGATCTGCCTGGGGATAGTATTGGGCTGTGCAGGTATATAGACGTGTCTCTGTAATCTTTTCTGAGTGACTGGAAGATGTCCAGGCTCAAAGACTCCTCCTCTCCTCATTGCAAGGTTTCTGAAAGAAGAATGGAGTAGCAGGATTTGGTTTTGCGTAACAAGTGTGCCCATCCAGGATCTCATTTGGCGTTTCATCTTCTGCCTCTCTTTTCTCATTTTTATCTAGGTAGCTTGTACCTTGAAAAATTTACAAGCATGATAAGAAGGCACTTGGAGATCTTTACTTGACTGCAGGCTTTCATACCTTCAAAGGGGTAAGATACTGTTGATATGTCATAGTTGACATGTTTCTCAGGGAGCTTCAGCACTCTGATTCTTCCTGTTCTCCCAGGGATGATGCACCATCTTCAGAGACTCCTTTCTGTTTAAGCATGAGGTCACAGCTCATAGCTCATTGTCTGTTGTGTTGAACCTTTCCAGTAGCAACTTCCTTCTGATTCTTTCATTCCATGTTTGGGTCCAAGTTTCAGACATACAATCCTGGCTTAAGTCAACAGTTTGTAGAACAGTTTTGTCTTCTGAAGTTCTCCAGGGGGCTGCTGGTTGCCCTCTTGTGGACATGGCTTGGGCAGCTGGCTGCAAACTTCTATAATGAAAAGTGCTGAACAATCATAAATCACAGAGAACTGATCATATTTCTCCTAATGCAACAGCTCTTCTCTGTTTATGGGAAGATGCCTTTTAAAGGCAGCTGTGGGAGAAATGATTCACAGTGTCACAGTTCTGGGGATTTGGTGGGTGCACATTTCCAAATGAAGAACTTTGGGCAAACTGATTTGCATCTCAGCATGCTCCGAGACCAGTTCTTCTTTCTTATCACCCTTGTACCAAAGGAGGTTTAGGTTGGACATTAGGAGAAACTTTTTCTCACAGAGGGTGGTCAGGCACTGGAATGGCCTGCCCAGGGAAGTGGTGGAGTCGCAGTCCCTGGCAGTGTTCAAGAGGCGCCTGGATGAGGAGCTTATGAGATATGGTCTAGTAGCTTATGGTACTAATAGGAATGGGAAGGCAGTTGGACGAGGTGATCTTGCAGGTCGTTTCCAACCTTGTGATTCTGTGATTGAGTACTTGGCACTAGGGCAGCATTTTTAGCTCTGTCTTCTTTTTGCTACCAGTCAGAATTTTGTTTCATTTTGCAAATGTATAATAATTTCTTTGAGAAGCTAAAGCCATTGCCCTTGCTGCATTTAAATCTTTAATATAGTATTCTGAGAGGCTGAGATCAGAAGCAGACTTTTCTTCCCTAATATCACTATATTTACACTGTGATGCCTTCTGTTAAATTTCTGTCTTCATCAGAACCTTCAAGAAGCAATAGTCACAAGTGTATCTTCTAATGAGCAGACATTTTGGGGTGGTGGTGTGTGAATGAGTGGTGGGAACTATATAATTGAGAAATGCAATAGAGGAACTATATAAATTTTCCTAAGAGAAGTGAACCTTTTGACTTAGCAGTATGCCTACAGTTTTCTTTTTTCATTGTCCTGTAAGAGGTGAGAAGTTTTGGAGAAGGAGATATGGTAACATGAGTGATGTGATGAACCAAGATAGACTTTGCTGCTTGTTCTGCTCTTCCGTAGGGATAAAGTGTGACCTGGAAAGATGCCTCTTACTGTAAATCCCTTCTGTGCTAATGACTTGCGATGGTATTTCTGTAAACCATTGCTCATTAAGTAGAGGGAACAAGAAGAATCCTGCCTTCTTTTCCCTTCAGATGTTCCCAGTCAATTATTTTGGCCTCTTACATTGACTTATTTCTTTCCCTCTCTTCCCTTCACATGCTGAACTGCCCTTTTCAAAGGAATGAACCTTTTGTGAGATAAACTTGTGAACTGAGTCTGACAGACCGTTGTTGTCTAATACTGGAGAAGATAAGCCTTTTTAGCCTTTATCTTTAGCCCTTGTGGGCATCTGTATGAATTCAGACAGTTGTGCTGAATGTCATGAATGGTTGAATTTTAATAGAAGTTTGAATTGAATCTTAATAAAACTTGAATAGCTGCAAATAAAGGCAATTACATACACAGGTCAGGAAGCTGAAGTCAGCTTTTCATTCATACAGGCGGTGAGCTAGCTTCTGCCCAGCCCTCAGTGAGTATGTTTCCTTCCTAAATCATAGAATCATAGAATGGTTTGGGTTGGAAGGGATCTTTAAGATCATCTAATTCCAACCCCGCTGCTATAGGCAGGGACACCTTCCTCTGGACCAGGTTGCTCACAGCCCCATCCAGCCTGGCCTTGAATGGAATCAGTTGCATAAATACTTATTTCTCCTTCTGAATACTCTCTTATCTATGTGATGCAACATTGTTAAAATACATAGTGGTAGAGGATCTAACTGATAAACACCTACCTGGTGTAAGAGGACTTCGATAACCCAGTTCCAGTTGTTTTTGTTTACTCGGACTCCTGTGCTAGCACTAATTTGAACAAATTTATCTAGTGTTATTATTATTGTAGAGCACCCAATCTGACTGCAGTAGGAGCAGCTCACATGTGTAGCAGAGAGCTTATCATCTGAATACCAGAAAGTGACTCTGGTTGGTTAAAATAAAGAGGGTAGGGGAGGTGACAAAGATGAGCATAATGTGCTTTTTCTGCAGTGTTCTCATGGCCTGGCATGGGCATTTGGGTGAGAAATATCTGAGACTACTGCTGTGAATGGGGACAGCTGTCACTGTAAAGGTTTGTGAGACTGTTTAATTTTAATTCAAAGAGGAACTGAAATATGAATGAATTGCTTAAAAAGCTGATATAATCTGTCTCCAGTGTCTCATATCTATTATCTTTCCTCTTTTCAATAATCACTGGGGAATGGATTTCCCAGTGGGCTAATTAAAATCCTCCTGTTTCATCCCTGTCTCTCAGCAAACTGCTTGCTCTCTGTGTGATGATCTCATGCTGTTACGGGGAGGATAAGTTTGGATTCTGTGAACTATATGGGAAAAACATTAGCTTCTTTAATGTCGGTCTGATTTTGCCAGAATGTGACTTAGCATAATGTGCATTGGTTGGCTTCAACGGTGTGTTCAAGAGGAAAACAATAGAAAACTGATAGCAGCAAAATATATTTAAGTCAGAAAAATAATATATATATATGTTATGCTTGTGACTACCCAAAGAGAAAGACTCTAACTAAACCCCTGCATATTATTATTCCAGCTTTCTTCATGTAACACCATTCATTTAATTGAGTGTTGAAGCATATCCAAGTAGAAAGAGCGGTACATTCTTTTTATTCTTTTTCTTTATTAAGTTATCAGGTTTATGTTTATTTTCTTTTAATACTTGGTACTGTTTGGGGGTAGAGAAAGCAAAAGTTCCTACAGTAAATCACAGAATCTTATTTTACACGTTCAGTTATTTCCTCCGATGTGTTGCATTTCCCTTAACACACTTAAAGTTAAGTTTGAGGTCACAAATAATAAAAGCAATAGAGAATTTTTCTTCCTTAAGGTACCCTGCAATTTTGAGCTGTCCTGTTTCTAGTAGAGTATTGGTCGTTTTGGGAGAGAAGAGGTCATGAGTATGTCAGTAAGAGGTTTTTTAAACTTCTGGCTTCACTTTTCAGGCCTCATCACCTGGTGAGATGTGTTTGTGTGGCAGTCAAGTTTTTATGGTGAGGAGAAATGCCAGAGCAAAAGTGATATTGTGAAAAATAGTGCAGACTCTGCTTGCATTTTTGACATGTATGTGATGAACAGACATTACATACAACTGGCCATAAAATAATCATTTGGGGTTGCTCAAGAGCATAACCAATTTTGTTCCTGAATGTCATTACACATTAAAATATATTGTATGGGAAGAAAGCCTGGTTTTCTGTAGGAATGCGTTGTTGTTTTGTTTGGTTGTTTTTTTTTTTTTGAGACTTAATCTCATGGATCACTTTTATGGTTTTCCGTTTCTGTCTTTTGTCTAAACAATAAGTCTTGTTATCCACTGGCGGATTGTGTTGCTTCCTTGGGGTCCCCATGCTGGGGACTGCTTTTTACTGTCTTTTATTCTGCACTAAAAATGAAGATAAAATAAACTGTTCAGATGGGGATTTAAAGATATGAACTGTGAAGATGTACAACCTAAACAGGCAGTGAATAGTTTCTGATAGACCTGCTGCACTGCAGGGGAAGTACATGTTCTTTGTGCTTAATTTCTACCTCAGAAGCAAAGTATGGCTTTTTTAACGTCATCATTCTTGCTTTCATTTTAAGTGAATCCAGGACTAGGAAAGAGTGCGGGTAAAGGAAATTTGTCAGTACAGGATTAGACCATAGATAGAACATGATCTAGGAATGCCTTGTCCTTGGAGGCATTCAAGGCAAGGCTGGATGTGGCTCTGGGCAGCCTAGTCTAGTAGTTGGTGACCCTGCCAACTATTAGAGGTAGTTGGTAGTAGAAAAGGACCTACTTTGAGGTCCTTTTCAACCCAGGCCATTCTATGATTCTGTGATCTAAATAGCAAAGGAATTGCTACAATCCATGTCCTGGGTTGTTTAACCTTCACGTCCACTGAGGTAATACTGAGGGGATGTATGTGAAGAGTTTCTATGGCTGTTTGTATAGAAATGCATGAAAATACCTCAGTATTTTCACACTGGGTCCTGAATTACCTGACAGTGATGTTCAGTTTGATATTTGAAGACTGAACTCTGTATATTATCATTATTAATCTTCCAAGTTCCCAATTCCTCTCTGATAATCTCTTGTATGTATGTTTATGCCTTAAACAAAGGCTTAAAATTTCACATTTTAAAATACTAATGGAAAGTCAGACCATAATCAAGATGCACGTCTGAAAATTAGGACTGTCGGCCATTTAAATTGACACTGTGGGTGCTGGGTGATATTCCCATCAAAATATAATACAGAAGGAAAATCTGGTGGAACAGCACTTTGGTCACAGAGAGCAAACCTGAGCCATATGCTTTGCTAGAAACCTAAACCGTGTAGCTCTTCAAAAACTGTTTGATTTACATTAGATCATTTCTGAATTTAAGTAAATATCTCTTTGTACTAGTAGTACATCCTCCGAAGTGCTAAAAATCCTGCTTTTGCTTAACAGTGGTTTAAGTTCAGTATGTTTTTGAAACAAAGATAATACAAAAAAGGAAAATTTTAGTAGATTTTATCAGTTTATTGTCAGATCATAGATTGAAAACCGTAAAGTCTTTAGTCTAATTTTGGACTTTTGACAGTTGTTTACAAAAATATATAAATGCAGAGAGCTATAACTTGAAGACTGTAAATGGTTTTATTTTTAAAAGGGATTTAGTTTGGTGACAATGTTAACGTAAAGATAGAATAGAAATAATTCATAGGCATTCAGCTGTTTGTTTGTTTGTTTTTTTGCTGAATCTTGATTTTACTGAATCTGGTGGGTTATTCAAGAAAGACCCTCACATCAGCAGTGTTGTTTTTGTTACTGGAAAGATTGCACTGGTCAGTAGAGGCAGTGTTGTAATCTGTATTATTGGAGACTTCTCATAAAGTTCTTAAGGAAAAAGTAAATACTTAAATACCAGTTAGCATCACGATTCAAGCAATTACACTTCTGTTTTCATTTTCTTTCATGATCATAATCTAATAAGAGGAGCAATATGCCCAAATCTTCTGTCCAACATTTAAAAGGATACAAAATTTCCAAGTTGGGCTTGCTTTTTTTACATGATGAAATTAAATCCTCTGCATGGGACTGGCATGTGGCCCTATGAACAGAAAGATCATTAAGAACTCTACTTCTTATCTGTCTGGAAGATGACTTTATTTTGTGGGCCTAAGAGCATTTTTCCCCACTAGCATTTGCCATACATCAGTTGGTTTTATTTCATGTGGATTTAGGTTCTTCTGTATTTCCTCCAGTATTTACTCCAGTAAGGCTTTTGACACTGTCCCTGTAACAGTGTGGGCTGGATGAGCAGACAGTTAGGTCAATCAAAAAGTGGCTGAATGATTGGACTCAGAGGGTGGTGGTCAGTGGTGCAAAGTCCAGCTGGAGGCCAGGAATGAATGGAGTGCCTTCAAGGTTCAGTACTGGGCCCAGACCTGTTTAATATCTATATTAATAATCTAGATGGTGGTGTAGAGTGCGCCTTCAGTAAATGTGCAGATAACATGGGACTGGGAGGAGCATCTGACTCACCAGAGCACCAGAGTACCGTGCATCAGTCCAGAGGAATCTGGGCAGCCTGGAGAGGAAGACTGACAGAAACCTGCTGAAGTTCAGTAAGAAGAAGAGCAGGGTGATGCACATGGGAAGGACGAACACCGGACACCAGGACATGCTGGTGGCAAATGTTGGAACTTGATTCAACAAGATGCCTTAACCACAAAGAGTGCTAACAGCATTCTTGGCTGCATTGGGCAAAGTATTGTCAGCAAGTCAAGAGAGATGATCCTTCCCCTCCACTCAGCACTGGTGAGGCCACACCTGGAGTGCTGTGTCCTCAGCACAGTAGAGACCTGTACTCACTCCTGCTTGAGCAGCAGTTGGACCAGATGGTCCCTTTTAACCTCAACCATTCTGTGATTCTGTGGGAATAATGTGAATTGAAAAAGTTAAGTTAATAAGTGATTTTCTTCTGAGATTGCCACTGTATCTATGCTCAATTGCACGGAGAGCTGTCATGGGCACTTACACACCGCATGTGTAAGCACATCAGGAGAGGAAGACAACCATTTTTTATGCCTCACCCCAGCCATCTCTTTGGCAATTTGATGAGGGAAGTGAGTTTGTAGAGACTATCAGCAGACACAAGCTGAGCAGTGCCGGTTGCACTACATGCTTTACACTGCCACGTGTCTCTTGCATTGCTAGTGAAGCTATTCCGGAGGGAACTGCAAGGCTTCAGGGTTTCTAACTATTGTTTTCTTCCTGAGCCCGCTGCTCATGTGCTACAGAGCAACATGAGCAAAGAAATTGGAGAAATTTACTGTCCTACTGTTTCTACGGATCCATTTTATGAGAACACAGGGTGGTAAATTCTCCCTGTTTCTTTTCCGGCTTCTCTTCACTGGCTGTCTCAGTGATTTGTGGGAATTAATTATTTTTTAACTTACCTTAAAAAAAAAAGAAGAATCATTTTTAACTTGCCAGTCTAACTGTCAAGCACTCTAGAGCAGAAGGGACCACACAAGGCACTTGCTACTACCCAACAGATCACAAAAACGAAAGGGGGAAGTTAGAAATCTTGTATGTTAAAGACCTTGGGGTTTCGCGTTGTTGTGTTTCCAGATGATTTATTTTTCATATAAATTTTCTGGCTAAAGCACTGTTCCAGTGTCAAAGCCTGATATTTTTTTTTTTCCCCCTTAAAATGCTTTAAAAATAGTAAGCTGTGTTCTGCTTGCCTGTTAATCTTTACCAGGGTCTTCAAAAGCAAAAATAATTGAGAAATGCAGCCTAATTGAATACAGTTAATTTGGTATCTTTTCAACAAATACAGCACAAAATCTGTAGATGAATGAGACTCAAATTTGGTGTGTCCTGCAGAAGAGGAGGAACAGTAGAAATCATTGTTAAGTGAGAAGAGGCATATCCAAATTCTCACTTCGGGAAAAGTGAGGATAAGAAAGAAAATAGTACAATCACTGCTATTTTTTAATTTTTTAAAAAAAGTTGTGTCTCTTTTCACTAGAGGTGGATGGGATCTGCATATTCTTTGAAAGATATTCCCAACCGATCACTGAATTTAGTTCTCAGTTGAGGAGCTTCTCCCACTGCGTTCTGAAGTTCAGAATTGAACACCAAGTTATATTAATAATGACTTTCTCCTTGACAAAATGTGAGGTAGTCAAAGAAATACATGCTCATTTAGTTGTCTTTTACCGTGTAGGAACCAGTTTCCTGAAGCATGCATAGAAAGAACTCTATAAATATCTTTGGCCTTTGGAGATAAGAGACCCTTTCCTACAGATTATATGTCCTCCAAGTATGTAGTGAAGCAGAAGTGCCTACATTTTGGAGTGTTTTGCTCGTTGCACATTTTCCATTTAGCAAGATATTAAAAATATATCCTTGAGGGCAGGCAGTGAAATGTAACAGCTGAAAGGTCACCCAAAGAGCAAGAATACGGCCATTGTGCAGAGTGAGTTCTACTGAAAATACAAGAGAGAAAAAAAATCACTTTCCAGAATCACAGAATCACAGAATGGGCTGGGTTGGAAGGGCCCTCAAGGATCATGAAGCTCCAACCCCCCCGCCACAGGCAGGGCCACCAACCTCCACATTTAATACTAGACCAGGTTGCCCAAGGCCCCATCCAACCTGGCCTCTCTCATAGTGAAGAACTTCCCCCTTGATATCCAACCTAAATCTTCCCTCCTTCAACTTAAAACCATTTCCCCTTGTCCTGCTATAATCTACCCTTGTAAAGAGTTGACTCCCCTCCTGTTTATAGCCTCCCTTTAGGTACTGAAAGGCTGCAATTATGTCACCCTGCAGCCTTCTTTTCTCCAGGCTGAACAAGCCCAGCTCCCTCAGCCTGTCTTCATAGGGGAGGTGCTCCAGCCCTCTAATGATCTTTGTGGCCCTCCTCCGGACACTCTACAACAGCTCCCTATCTTTCTTGTATTTTGGGCCCCAAAATTTTTCAGGATTAAGAGATTTTCATCTTTTTTGCTGGTTACTCTTCAGATGCACTATGAATTATAGTTCTGACTACTGCTTGTAATTTGAGGTTTTGCTTCAAAGATCTATTTTAGCTCATGGAAAAAAATTGATAGGCCTCTGTTTTCTTAAAATGTCATTACTTTTTGTAGCTTTGAAATAAACTGCCCTGTCTGATTGTGTTAGCAAGAGGATGAGTCCTTCTAACTCAGAAATAAAGGAGTGACAGGGACTGCGTGTTTAACAGGCATTGGCTGGAATTTTAAGGTTTGTGGTGGCTGGTTTGACTTCACAAACCCTTTCTTGTTAGTAATGAATACTTGTTCCATGGTGATGTTAATCCTTCAGTTTAAAGAAAATCCATCACACTTCTTTGTGTGTAAGTGCAGGAAAGGAAACAGTGCACAGGAGAAGGAATCACATCTGTGCATTTGCCCTTTTCTAATTGATTAGGAAGCAGTGTGAAGACATTATTGGTGCTACGCCATCAGTGGTTCACAACTACATGTCTAATGTTGGTCTGAAGGCTTTAGAGGAGGCCATTGAAAATGCTGATGTTATCTTTCCTTCTAAATTTCCAGCTTCTTTTGCTATTCCTGTGTCCAATTAGGGAGATGGAAATGTCTTTCCACAGATGGGAAATTAAAGAATTACTCTCATCTGAATGAAAGCTCTTCATCCCTGGATTTCTTAAATAAGAGGAGAAGGACATGGGGAGAAATGCAATACAACAGCTAATTCATCGTTTACCTAAAAAAAATGAAAAATAATAACAAATGATCCAAGAAAATTAGTCAGTTGAACAGTAACATTTAAAATTAGTAAAAGACAGTTAGAATTACTAAAGAGATATGATAGATTGTTTACGCACAATAAAAAAACAAGAACTTTTCATTTAATTTTTATACTTCTTTTTTCATTCAACTTTCTGTATTCTATATAGAATTAGCATTCCTTGGAGTTATATTCAGGTGTTCTTTTATATTGAAGAAGTTATATTTGTGTCCTTATTGCTGTTTTCAGACTGCCTCTTCAGGAGTTTTTTACTAGAGATTCCTGTGTGGAAGACCTGTGTATATGATGCTTTATAGCTGAAATTCATTAAAGGTTCCAGGTGCTAAATATGGATCCAGAAATAAACACATTTAGGCCTACATATTCGCTAGGGGCCTATCTCTCATAAAAATGAGTCATGTTCTATGATCCCAGTGTGAAAGAAATGTCCAACTCTTAATTCAGCTGCTTCTTTCTTCACCTCCAGTGTTGAGGATGGATGCTGCAAGGTACTAAAAACTAGTGGGTTTTTTTGAATTTTACTTTCCTTTTCTGAATTGGTGTTTCATAGATCTCTTTAATGCCTCAGGAACTTTTTAAAAGCCCAGCATAAGATGAGACATGCTGTTCCAACCATATGTCAGTGACAGTATGATGAAAAGAAAGGAAAGGTCATTTTATTTTTGCCACTGAAAATTGCTGTTCCAATTAGCAGTGTTAGGAGAAGGGACACAAATACTAACAGAGCTATGTTTCCTTTATTACTGTGTTTTCCTGATGATCACAGTGCACTAGGCCTCACTACTCAGTGGCTTTCTCTACAACAGTTCTGCTGTTCTCATGGGTTGTTTTGCTGTTTATTTGTTTCAAGGGAAATAATCTAACTCCGGGTAGTTTAAATTAGGAAAAGTTTATCATTTTTCATTGTGTAAATCCTCTGTTAAGAATTGGTTGAGGTCATGAAGACGTGAATATTACTGAGACAAAACATTGGCAATATCACAAAAACATTTTTCCTTTTCATACTCTATTAGAATAAATCTTTGTCTACAGGTTACTGACTCAGCACCGCTTATATACATGCAGATGCTTAATTAATTAAATATAAAAGTACAATGTAGGAAATCTTGTCTCACCTGTAGTGTAGTGAAGCCATTTTTCCCCAGCCGAGTCTGTAGTAAAATTACTAGACTAAAACAGCTAAACCAACCTACCATACTGCTCCATGTGTGTGATCCAGTTTGTGTCTGTGTTCTTCATAAAGCCTTCTGTCGCTAGCTGTGAGTGCTGGAATCTGTCACCATTACCTAGAAAAACGTTCTTTGATATCTGTTTTTTCAGCTTGAGAAGTGGGAGTGATTTTCCAGAATTGTTTGGCTACTGATGTGATACTGCTGCACAACAAGCTTACAGTGGGCCGCTGGATGCATGGCAGGGGTGCTGGTTTTCAAATGGTCCAAGCGTGACACAGTGAAATGGAGGCATAGTTGCTGTTGGGAAGAACAGTAGGTCTATAGTTCTCCATGTGCCTACTCAAGAATATTGCCCTCTGTATTTTCTTTCTCCGCTCCCCTGAAGGGAAGGCTGGGAACAGAGCCACAAATCAGCTGATTTGGTCATACTGAGGTCCCCTGCATGGAAGCTGGAGGCACACTTTCTTTTAAATCCAGGAGAAACCGGGAGGCTGCCTCGTCTCCCTCTAATGAGCAATAGGTTTGGGGTTTCCTCTCAGCCTTCTGGTTTTGGATTTCTAAAAGGTGTGGATAATTAGTGCCTACTGTTAGATACACCCCTATCTCCCCCTTCAAAATTGATGATGGAAACCTGAGGCCTTTGCCTGTCTTTTCCTGTTACAGCCATCACACACACACACACAAAAGACCTAGATGGAATCACAGAAAATGTCTGGTTTGCGAAGATTTCTCCAGGATGCTCTCTGATAGTTTTATGTCATTTTTTATTCAGGTGCCACAAACTGCACCCAGGTGCGGGCCTTTAAGTCAGGTTACTCAGAGCTGCCTCCAGCAAGTTTTGAAAGGATGGATAGGATGTGAAGTCCACAGTATCTCCTACTGTGGATATTTTTCCCCTTGTCTCTGAACAGGATCTCCCTCACAACAACTTGTAGCCATTAACTCTTGTCCTTCTGCTGTGCATCTCAAAAAAATCCAGCCATCTTCTCTGTAAGCTCCCTTTCTGTGGGGGTATTGTTAATGATTAGGTCCCTGAGCCTATTCTCACAGTTTCTTTGGTCTTTCCAGTTGCATTATGTGCTCCAGCCCACAACCATGTAAGAATTAAGTTTATCATCCTCTCTCTTGTACTGGGCAGGCCTCAGACTGGACACGTTACCCTGTGTATAGAGGGGGATGCTCAGGTTGCATGGGGCCCTGGGAAACCTGATTTAGTGCCTGATCTAGTGGTTGGCAACCATGCCCATGGCACAGGGGTTGGAACTAGGTTATCTTTGAGGTCCCTTCCGACCCAAGCCATTCTGTAACTCTGTGAAAGCAATACAGTGCACATTTATCTACCCTTACAGCTGGGGATCTCAGTGGCTGTTGCTTCTTACCAAGGGCAGGACTTTGCCTGTGTGTTTTCGAGCAGCCTGTTCCTCCAGCTTCTGGATGTCCCTATGAACAGCAAAACCACATCTTGACATGCAAAAAAGCATTTTTACAACTCTCTTTCCCTAATCTGAGGCCATTTGCAAGTCTACTGAGAGCACATTGCATCCCGTCAACCTGTTCAAGATGGGACATAATATCAGCTCCAGTATTGACCCCTGAGAAACATCCCCTTGTAAACATTTGTGAAGCATTCAAGCTCACTACTGGTACTCTTTGGCTATGGTAAAATCATTTTCTTTACCCAAGGAAAAGGAAATTATGTATAAAATCAGCAGCTGCTTTTCCCTTGAAATGAAGTTCGTTTCTTAATGTCAGTTTTTTCTTTGAATGGAAAAATTTTCCACTGGTTTCTACAGCAGTGTAGCAGAGTAGAATTAGTACATGAAAAATACTAGAAAATAATTTTTATATTATTTTTATATGCAGTGTAACATTTGATTTTGTCCTAATAGGCTTACTGTAGCCCCTCATCGGTTTCAGTTCAGCCGCAAAAAGTCAAAAGTACTACTGCAGATGCTGTAGCCAGAACACCCTTTTGAAAGCCAGCTTAAAAGTCCACATAACCAGTGGTATGGAACTGCCAGTACTGGCCCTGCTCTGCATAATATTGATGTGTCAGATGAGTGTGCTGAATCTCAGACAAATTTGACTGCCGAAAGGTTATGTGCACTGAGTTGAAGATTTGGGGGAAAAATACGGGGGACGCCTTCAGCATACAATTAAGGTCTGGAGAACTGCCCTCTCACCATCACAGTCTCAGTGTGATTCTTCTCACTTACATCAGTGTAATAAACTGTCGGATACAACTTTTCATTGCTGTCAGCACGGCATAACCAATATCAGAGTGAAAGATGAAGCTGTATGCCTGCGCTGCTTCCCGTATCAGCCAGGCAGCTGCCAGCTCAGTCATGTTCCTGGACTCCTCAGTGCTACTACATGAAATATCTTGTCTTGATTTGTAAACTGAGCAAGCCAAACAGCAGACACATTGGGGGAGTAGCTATGAAGCCATGTAATGACATGGCCACGTGTGGTTTTAATATGCAAAGTCAGTGCTTCTCCCTTGCCTTTATAAATATCTTTTCAAGATATTTATATTTTTCCCTGAACAGCTGACTTTTGCTGGGAGTGTTACTGTCTGGTGAGGATTACAGCTAGAAGAAATCCTTCTCCCCTTGCCCACCCCCACAGTTTGATACCATTTTCTGTGGGGTAAGCATGAGGTTCTGTCCAGCTCCCCACCTGGGAGCCACATCAAGGAATGCCTTGGCTGTCTGTATCTTTGTAGATGCTTCTGGACAGTTGTGCTCCAGCATCTAGCCCAATGCTGGGCTATTTTTATGCAAATGAAGGTGCTAAATAACAGTGCTGTGCCTCTGAGGAGCACGGGATGATTATGTTAGCTTTAGCCTTGGATGGTTAATCATTGATGGAGAAGCAATAGCTACTGGCCTGTCTCCTGCTTTCTTCCCTTGCTTTCATTCTCTCTCTTCCCAATATGAAAGTCAATTAATATGCTACGTTATTTCAGGATAGTACCTGATCTTAAATATGCAAAATAAAGTTTTCAATTTTATGTCTTCAGTCACCTTGGCAGGGGGGTATTTTTAGCCTGATTTCCACATGAATATTATATCATAAAAGGGCTGATTAAAATGAGGTAACACGACACATTGGCTCATAGTGAATGGATATGTTATTTGTCCTGTTGAAAGGACATCGCTGTAACCTTGCCTGCAATCCTGCAGAGTGGTTCCCAGTAAGTTATGTGTCATCTCATCTTCCCTGAAATTTATTCCTAACAATTGACATGTAGATCATCAATGCAGCAGATGTCTTTTATATTCTCTTTAGAACTGGGGGTGGCAAATAACCAACCTTTCACACAAAAAGCCAAAGCTCCCATTGATAAAACTGGAGATACATAATTTAGATATATTTTTTTTAAATTCCGGATTTCATCAGAGGAGTAAAAAGCACTGAAAGAATTTGGCAGTCAGAAAAGTGAGCTTTTTGTTCTGATTTCAAAGGGTTTTGCCTTCATTTGAGTAAGATATTTCATTTTTAAAACAGATACCTGCTATAGTGTGAGCCTATAATTTTAGAAAAATGATGGTGTTATCTTTTGTATTGAATTAGCTAATGAAAAAGTTTCCTGAGTTAATAATAACATCACTTCAGCAAAGCAGTTTTCAGCAG
Source organism: Pavo muticus (assembly GCA_016647715.1). Lineage (NCBI taxonomy): Eukaryota > Metazoa > Chordata > Aves > Galliformes > Phasianidae > Pavo > Pavo muticus. The sequence goes on from JACDJE010000151.1 coordinate 592,672, forward strand.
TAGACCTTAAAGTACTGATCGTAAGATGTCAGGGTCATCCTTTGCACTTTATGGATGGGGAAACCAAGGCACAGAGAGAGCCACCAGTTTTCCCAACATACCAATGGAACATCCTTAAATCAAATGCAGGTTTCCTGAATCCTGCTAAATAGCATCACTACCTTTGGCATGCTGAGACAAGGAAGTCTGCAATTGGTCATCTACTATTTTGAACATGCATCAAGGAAACAACAAAAATACAAGGTGCATGTGAAATCTCTTTGCACAAACTGGTGCCAGTCTTTCAGCAGAATAAGACATCCTTTTTCATTTCCCTCCTTTCTTTTCACAGACCTTATAATTGACAGACCTGAAGAAGAATTGCTGTGGTCATCCCATCCGAAAATATTGCACATGCTAGGGCTTCACTTTGTCATTCGTGCAATGATACCAGTAAATTCCAGTTGAATAATTGGAGGATTTTCAGAAAGATACAAGATACTGCTGGATTTTTTCACATGCTTTAAAAATCAACTAGCTCTATGATTCATTTTTTTATTTCCCATTCTAATTTCTTTAGGTTTAACCTTCGCCACTGGATGTCATTCTGCCTTTGCTAGAGTAGGGCACCATCCAATATCAAATAAATTAAACTAGCCTCCAATATTGGTTCTCTGAGCTGATCTGGTGACCCAGGTGGTGCTGCTTTTTTTTTTCCCAGTCTGCTTTTCAGTTCACGTTCAACATTCAGGTCCAGCTGAGAAAAGGACACAAACTTCTTACGTTTTCAGTGGTAAAAGGCTTTGAAAAAGTCACTTCTTTGCATCAGTGTAGTGGACTTTGCCTCAAAACTATGTCTTTTTTTTTTCCAAGCTGATTGTGAATTAAAAAAAGTCCAAAAGGTATTTACAGTCCTAATGGCAAGTAGATAAGTGGGTGTTATGCACTTGTGCTGTCAGCCCCTGTTACGGTTAAGAGTGATGTAATGGAGCCTTTGACTTGTTTCTTTAGCTTGGCCATAAATTAGGGTTGTTGTTGATTGAACTGGAGAGCTGAGGTTAAATACTTGTGCTCATGGAGGCATGGAGAGGGACTTCTCTGTGGTGATTTGGGCAGGAAGATGTTTTTTAGTTTTAAGAAAACTGGGATTCTGCTATGTTCTGCCCATCTGCCTGTTCCTAGTAATTGTACAGGATGGTGGGTAGTGGCAACACTGTTTGAAATAAGACAGAACTCTGAAAAATAAGTACAGTCAATCATAGAATCATAGAATGGCTTGGGTTGGAAGGAACTTCAAGAATTATCAAGCTCCAACCCCCACACCACAGCAGGGCCACCAACCTCCACATTTAATACCAGACCAGGCTGCCCAGGGCCCCATCCAATCTCGCCTTGAACACCTCCAGGGATGGGGCATCCACTGCCTCTCTGGGCAGCCTGCTCCAGCACATCACCACTCTCATAGTAAAGAACTTCCCCCTGGCATCCAACCTAAATCTTCCCTCCCTCAACTTAAAACCATTTCCCCTTGTCCTGCTGTTATCTGCCCTTTCAAAGAATTGACTCCCCTCCTGTTTATAGGCTCCCTTTAGGTACTGAAAGGCTGCAGTTAGGTCACCGCGCAGCCTTCTTTTCTCCAGGCTGAACAAGCCCAGCTCCCTCAGCCTGTCTTCATAAGGGAGGTGCTCCAGCCCCCTGGTCATCTTTGTGGCCCTCCTCTGGGCCCTCTCCAACAGCTTTCTGTCTTTCTTGTACTGGGGGCCCCATACCTGGACGCAGTACTCCAGATGGGTCCTTACAAGGACAGAGTAGAGACAATCACCTCCCTGTCCCTACTGGCCACCCCTTTTCTGATGAAGAAGACAGTCCTACAGGTCAGCTCAGGTGAACATCTCCGTAGGCTGGAGATGGCTTCTTCAAGGCCAGGTTGGATGGGCTTTGGGCAACTGATGTAGTTGGTGGTTTAGTGGTTGGCAGCCCTGCCCACAGCAGGAACTAGATGATCTTTGAGATCCCTTCCAACCCAAACCATTCTATGATTCTTCCCCTTCAGGCGGTCAGAAGAGACAGAGCCGGATCTGGGTGATTCATGGGAGTGATGGTGTGGGACACGGCAGTGAATTCAGCCTTTGCAGGAAACTGGCTGCTTTTTCTCCTGCTGCTACACAAAAAACCTACTTTCCACATACACATGGGAGAGCACTGTGCAAGGGAAAGATTTCTGCTGTATATCGTGTCAAGGTCACTTCAGGGTGGCAAGAGGGATGAATCCTCTGACTGTGTGCCGTGGTTTTGAAGAGATAGTGACTACTGTGTTGGCAGTGGGGGGCAGATTTGAGCCCTTCAGCCTATGTAGCTGTAGGACACCATTGAAAATTTTGTTCCAATTTTATTTTGCTGTTTCTATCCTTTCATTCAGTCTCTGAAGGTAAACGTGTTTGTAAGGTTTGTAGCTGATGGATCCAGATCGTCCTTGGGCTCATTAAGGCTGAGGCCACTGATTGGCCACTAATGGGAGGTTTCTTTTGGAATAATTATTTTTGCTCATTTGGTTCCACATGCAGGGAATGGAAGTAAATGCCGAAGAGATGGTTAGGACAAACTGATTGTATCTGCCCTTAAATAGGAAAAAGTTTCTCCATCCTTGATTTCTTTCTCACTTTATTTGAGCTATATTAAGTGAATGTTACGCACAAACTATTTTCAGAAAGTGGTAATTATTTTGAATTATCTTCTTCCAATATTCTTTCATTTTTTAATGTATTCAAATGTGGGTAAGATATTGTCCAGACAAGATGATGATAAAATCTGATCATCTACTGCTGTTTGGTAATGAAAGCAAAATTGGAAGATTTTGTAGCAACTTTAAAAGCATACTTTGACAGTTTTTATTTTATTGGAGTTGTTCTAGTCTATTATTTAACAAATCATCTCTTTATTACTTAAAGAAGTGATTGCAGTATTTCACACAGAACTCATTTTTCTTCAATTTCTATTCACTTGTGCAGCGTTCTTCAGATAGCTTTGTGCTCTGCTTCTCATGCTAATTCTTTTTATGGCAGCTGCTAGAGCATCCTAATGAAATTTGGCATTTCAGCCACCTTCACTGCCTGCCGTGTACAGTGCAGCAGCACAACCTTGTTGAGCATATGTGTAACCTCTTCAGGACAAGCTGGCGGTAAATCTGGCCGCTCAGCTCCTGAGCCTGCAAAACTTTGCTCAAATGTCCTTTATTTATATGCATAACCCTTTTAAAATCATAGCATATAGTGCAGATATTATAACATCTTTTCAAGACCAAATTGGTGTTGGTCTAGCGATGGCCAAAGCTTCTTGTTCATGGCAGAGGAAAGGCATGTATCATGCAACTAGAGTTTAATGGTGGTAGAACACTGTTCCAGCCATTTGACCAAAGAGAAAAGTCAGTTTACTCTTTGATGCTATGGGCTGCTCTGTTGTTTTAAATCTAGTGAGTGATCTGGTGAAAACTATATTAATTCTCATGAAACTCTGCCCTGTTCTGAAACTCTCAGGCTGACTGAATAGAGTCTGTGTGTGCAGCTTTACCCTATCATTTTATATATTTTAGTTTTATCGATAGATCTTTTACTTGCATAGTCACAAGTATGGGAACATGAGAGTCCATCTTTCTCATTCTTTTCAGTTATCAGTGGTTTTTCATTTCTCCCTTATATAAGGAATCTGACATTTTCTATGTTCCTAAAAAGACAAGCAGGCAAATTACATTTAGGCTGCAAAGGTTTGTTAGGTCTAACTCCAAACATCCGCCTGTATATCTGAGTGAAAATAAAATAGACTTCTTTACATATATGGATATATTTTCGTATATATGCATATAAATATATATATATGAATATCTGAAATTTTACACCTGATAATTTAAGGTGTATATTGTTGGATTATACTTGTTCTCACAGACAGAAGCGTTCAGATATTGCTTTTCACCATAGCTCTATATTAGATTTCCCGTTACTGTTAATATTATTTTTAATGTTGGTGCTGATGCTGAACTTGTCAGGTGATCCTAGTTCCTCATCACCACGCAATTGGATCCAAATGTTACTCTTGCACACACAAGGATAGTATCCATAGGCTGTTACAGAGCGAAGTGCAAGTCTGGTACTTTATTTTAGGTAGACAGGGATGTGTTTAAGGTGAATGTGTTCAAAACTGTGACATATGCTGTGTTTTGATGTTTCTGTGATGCTCAGTAGCATTTTCTGTGGGTGGTAAAAGGCACTTCTAATAAAAAAAAAAAGATATGCATCTCTTTTGAGGAGCTGAGTCGCTACTGGGGTAATCACTGAAATGGAACTGGAAAGGGATCATGCTGCAGTTGTTTTCATATTTATGTGCTGCCCTCTTGGCTATTATTTTACTTTTCTTGGTCCACTATTGTATTTCCCAATTGGAGCTAAACACTCTGGAGCCCTGGGGATTTTTGCAATTATTGCCACTGATAGAGCAAACAGGAGCAAGGAATCTAAGCAGTTGCTATAGAGGCTGTATATGACACAGTACCCCTGGAGCACTGGGCATAATAACCGTAACATGAAAAATGAGCTATTGATTCTCTGCCCACTCCAAGGGAATGAAAAATTTCCTCCTGATCTGTAAGCCAGTGTGCTGACAGCATCCTCCTCTAAGTGCCTGTCCACTGAGGTCTGACTCTGTCCTCTGGCCACTATTTAGTTTAGGCTAATGAAAATGCATGTGTATTTGAGAAAAAAACTTGTCCTCTGTTTATTTTGCAGCTGTGTAGCATGCATAAGTTTCATGGCTCTTAGCAAGCTGCATGGTGCTGCCTCAGCCTGGTGGGTTCCAGTCTTGCTTGGGAAGGAGTGGGGGCCGAATCACAGAAAGAGTCAAGAGGCAATTCTGGCATCCTTAATAGTTTGGAGTGTTGCTTCAACTTCTGCATAGTCCCACTGTGCATAAATGTAGTACTTGATGTGAGCAAAGATGTCTTGGTTTTAGTGATTTTTGCCCCTAATCACACAGGAAGTGCTTGGGAAAGATTAGATCCTATGTCATAAGGAGAGACAATAGCAGAAGTGATTTATTCCATCCTCACAAGCTAAAATTCAGCTATTTCCTTTGAAGTGATAAACTATTTACTCAGGCTTGAAATTTTACTTTTATTTCTCATACTAAAGGAGGGAAAATTTAGATTAGCTGTCAGAGGGAAATTTTTCTCTGACAGGATGGTGAGGTACAGGCACAGGCTGCCCAGAGAAGCTGTGTGTGCCCCATCCCTGGAGGTGTTCAAGGCCAGGTTGGATGGGGCCCTGGGCAGCCCGATCAGGTGGGTGGCAGCCCTGCCCAAGGTAGGAGTGTTGGAACTCAGTGTTCTTTGAGGTTCCTTCCAGCCTAAGCCATTCTGTGACTCTATGATTCTGTCATTATTGGGATTCTCAGCAGTGCCCTGTGAGGTGACCTGGGGGTGGTGGCCCACGGACACACCAGCCGCCAGCACTGACATCCATTTTCCTTTCCTTCGCATCCCCTCTCACTGGCTTTAGGTGCCAGTTAGAAGGCAAAGAGCCTGCACAAGGCAGTATTAGCTCTTTGTGGGCAGCTGAAAGAGAAGTGCCGTGTGGATATCTCAGTAAACCTTGGCTGCTTGCTCTGCAGGCATCGGTGCCAGCGTATTCTTTGGTTTGCTCCATGCAGATTTGAGACCTTGTGTTTCATTTGGAATTTTGCTTGGGACTGAACCCAAGCTTGGGAAATGACACTGCCAAGTTTTATGTCAAGAACAAATTTGGATTAAAGCTGGAACTGAACTAGGCGCGTGATCTCTCATGCTGTCTCGTACATTGAGGAAAGCTTGCCTTGTCTCGCTAAAATGGAGTCAGACAGAGGGTGTTATATTCCTGGTGTAAAATCAGAGTAACTGCTGTGGCTGTTTTTACCCATCCTCTACTGTTGATCAGCAAGCACCTCAGAGAAGAAAATCTGTAGAACAAACCTTCAGTATGAAAGTTACGGATGTTTTTTCTTTCTTTTGCTCCATTTCTGATATTACAACATTGAAAGATGACTCTGCCCTTTTTGAGTGCATGGTTGAAGAAAACAGATGTGAGATCAGTGAATGAAGCTCAGAGGTTGAATGGGAGGCATCTGGAGTTGCTACATCCCTGAAGTCTTGGGGACCGGTCCACAAAAGCAGCTTCTGATCCCCTCTTTGGAAAATTTGAAGTGTTCTGCTGGGTGCTGTGCTGAAGGCTGTCACTTGAGGATAGCATATGGGAAGCCAATGAAATTGTTTTGTTTGATGCGTCAGCATTTCTGTTAGTACAAATAATTAACAAGAAGATTGATTTTTGGACTGAATTCCTTTTTCCCTCTCAGGAAAAGAGATGATCTCACTGAAGGTATCTTGCTCTTTATTTAGATATTTCAATGCTATTTGTCACCTACTGAAAGAGCCAATGCTAAACAGGACTGGTATGGCATCTTTAAATCTGTTGTCAACAAAATGTGTAGCATGGAACTGAGTCATGAAATGTGAGCAACATGTTTATGTAACCCCACAAACACACAGAAAGTAGAAGTACATGAACACTCCGTATTTACAAACACTGTGTGCCCCATTTTTACTCAAAGGGGGGTGAGGCACTGGCACACACTGCCCAGAGAAGCTGTGGATGCCCCATCCGTGACGCTTTCAAGGCCAGGGTGTATGGGACCCTGAGCAGCCTGATCCGGTGTGTGGCAACCCTGCCCATGGCAAGAGGCTTGGGATTGGGTACGCTTTAATATTCCTTCCAGCCCAAGCCGTTCTATGATTCCATAGTTCTCTTACCTCCCCTAAATCATTTAGCGTGCATCAACTCATGCCAAAGCATCCATGTGCCACTGCACTGGGTGTTTCTGCCTGGAAACTGCCTCCCAAACCTGGAGAGCCCCTTCCATGGCCTTCTACTGAACACTGCACAGAAGGGAGACCATGTGCATTGCCCATTAGGTTTTACGATCCCAGCTCTAGTGCCTGTTGTATCAGCTCATGTAAAATATCTGCTGTTGGCAGGAATTAATTTGCTGAAATTGGGAAGACAAAGCAAATGTTACAGAGTGTATTTTTGTTTTGGATAGAGATCTGACTCCCACATATTTATAACCAGCAAGTTTTTTTTAGTATTTGGATACTAAACATAAACAGGTAAGAAAAAAAACAGCCACAACAACTTCCATTTTCAAATATATAGAGCTATCACTGTTTTTCATGGAGTTTCTACTATCTTGTATCTGCGCATGTTTCTGAGTTCTGTATTGAATCAGTACATTTGCTTTCCCTCTTGGGCTGCCTTTCAAACCACACCTGAGTGATGCTAATCTACTGGGAGAGATGCGTTGTGTGATCTGCCCACTTGACTTAGAGAAAACCAGACTTGGTATCGTCCTCAGGCTGTGTTTAGAAGTCTGGTTTCTGTGATAGGATCCTGGAATTTTGTGCTTGCTTCATCTACTGTACAACAAAAATCTTTTGATTAATTTCAGAGGCAAAGCTCCTTGGAATAAAATTTGGATTAATAATGGAAATGCATTAAAAATTTATATGAGGAAAGGGAATCTATGTCTCTCTGGGAACTTAAATTTAAATACAGTCTACCTGGTGCAGGCAGGCAGGATGTAGAAAACACAGGATTCACATGGAATGTTTGAGCCCTGCTGAGGTCTCCAATCTCATCCTACTTAAAAAAGTAGGAGCCGATTGCCATGCTTCTCACTCACAGCCATTTTCTATTTTCTAGCCTAAATAAATCCACTCACTGCAAGTTTTTAATTGGCAAGGTAGAAGCCTTTTGTCTTGTCACTACATAACCTTATAAAAGTCCCTCCCTTTCCTGTAGGCCCCTGCAGGTACTGGAAGGCTGCTACAAGGTTCCTCCGATGCCTTCTCCAGGCTGAAGAGCCCCAGCTCTCAGCCTGTCCTCATAGGGGAGGTGCTCCAGCCCTCTGATTGTCTTCATGGCCCTCTTCTGGACCTGCTCCAGCAGCTCCAAACAGCTCCATTTTAAGTCATGTCCAGATTTTGAGTAGCACCTTCCAGCTTGAGTTAGTTTTCTTCCATTTTTTGGATTTATTTTTTTTTATTCACAGAAGTGTTTTATCAGTGAAAACATTGGCTAGACGTACGGGTTCAACCTCATGGGAGAGATCTTTGATATACTCTGAAATATTTTGGCCAAAAGATGTCAGATTATCAGTGATTTCTATGAGTATGGATTTTCAATTATCTTTAAATCAAGTACGTTGCATACAGTTTTAGGCCACAGTTGGAAAGGTAGATGATGAAGTGCTATGGAAAACGTTGTCATCACTGTTCTTCTATCCCAACTGAAAGCAGGAAACTCTGGGATTATCAGTAACTACCTTCTGGCTCAGCCCTATTTTGTAGCCCAGCTCAGGGCAAAAATGTAAGAGAATATAGCTCAGAAAAATTCTGTATCTGTGACAGTATGAAACAGGGCACCCTTTTAAAAGCTGAGTATAAGAAAATGAAAAAAAAGTGATGATGTGAGTAAATTCTGGGGTCTAAAAAGAGCTGAATCAAGAGCCTAAAAGCATTACAGCCAGCTCAGTGACTGCACTGCAAAGAGGAAATTGTGTTCTGGATTACTTTGTATTTTTTGTAAAAGAAGGAGCATGTACTGGGCAAATGCACTAATTTACTGGTAGTAACACATAACATTTTTTTAATTTACTTGAGCTAGTGCAAGTTGACATGGAAACTGTTATTATAACGTTGAGCATTACCTTTTTTGCTGCATTGCAAGATGTAGATCATACACGCTTTTCCAATAAGTGCTGGACTTATACCAGATTTGAATCTTACGTATCAATCTTGTTTATTCTTCCAACCATCTTTCATTCCAGTTTGCCTCTTGCCTTTATCATGTTTCCTAAAATCTATTTAGTTTTTGCGCTCTGCATAATATACTTTCCCAGTATTTAATTTATTGGAGGTTAATAGCATTCTGATTGAAACTTCCATCAGCTCAGGAATGGTATCAAAGGATAAAATAATAGGTAAGGGAGATCTAGGGTATTTATAAATCTAAAAGGCTAATTTAGACTAAATACTAAATGGAAGTGAACAACTGCCCTAGTATTTTCACAACAGCCAACCAGACAGCATCTGAAGAAAAAAAGCACTAATACCTTCATTTATTTTTATCTTATAAAATTGGCAGGTACTGATATAGGTGGCAAACTAACTCATTTGAACTAAATTGGGTAGTTCAAACTGAACAAAAGGCATTCAGCTGCAGTTGCATAGTATGTGGTACATAAATCCTGGAATCCTGAACAGCAGTGTGGAAATTGCTTCAGAATTGCATGTGACATACCAGCCACTTGTGAGTTTGTTTTCGCTGAGATTTTCTGTCTGAGATTCCTCTTACTTCCAGCGTGCAGACTGTAGTAATAATTGCATCCAAAATTTGGCAGTGTGGGAATAAGGAGCATGCTGTGCACTGACCAGCTACTAGAAACAGCTCATTTCACAGGCAGAATAAAAGTCCCAGCAAAAAGCTTTGAATATGTGCCCAGTGATAAATTCATGGGTTTGCCATTGCCATAGCGTTAAGAAATTTGATCTCAGCTGATCATTGCCTTGAAAACCCTGAAGATTAAATTCCTCTCTAGATGTGATTGTCATCACACTCCACGGAAAGCTTTTCTATAAAAGTGAGTGAGAAACCTATGAGTGTCAAGTGCTTCTTTTCAGAGATATTCTTAGCATTGATTGATATCTGTTAAGAGCAAAAGTGAAACATTGGTAGTATCTACCAACATGTTTTGTTGGTTTTTTTTTAAACAAGGTATTAACTTCTACCTTTCAATTTCTTGGATAAATTCTGCATGGAGCAGAAAGCTCACTGTGGTTTCTATACCTTACATATTGTGTAGCTAAAGCTTTTTTAAAATCCTCTCCAAGGACCAGTCCTTCTTATACCATTGGCTACCCAGCAGTCATATGTCACTTTTTTCCCCCATAATATGTTCACCACCAGCTCCATATCCTCTTGGAAACACTCATCCCCTTGCTAAGAGCACAGCCTCTTATCAAATTTGGTCTTTTGATAGCCAGGCATAGAGAGTGACTGGCTTGATTCTTCTCTGTTAATTCATTAACTACGCAGATCTAAAGAAGTTGTGTAAATTTAATGTAAATAGCATCAGAATCAAACTGACATAAAGTCATCCCTCCTACAGTAACTGGAAGATTCAGTCAGTGTATGGAATACTAAAGTCTACCTTGAGTTTAGCAGGGCCTTTGACACTGTCTCCCACAACATTCTCCTGGAATGTGGCTTGGACAGATGTACTCTTTGCTGGGTAAAATCTGACTGCATGGCCAGCCCAAGAGTGGTGGTGAATGGAGTTAAATCCAGCAGGCAACCTGTGGTGTTCCCCAGGGGTCACTTCTGGGGCTGGGCCTACGTAAGATCTTTACTGATGATCTGGACAAGGGGATTGAATGCACCCTCAGTAAGGTGGCACCAAGTTGGGAGGAAGTGTCGATCTGCCTGAGGGTAGGAAGACCCTACAGAGGGACATGAACAGGTTGGATCACTGGGCTGAGGCCAGTGGGATAAAGTTCAACAAGTCCTGCACTTCCGTCACATTAACCCCTGGAAGACTGGGTGGAGGAAAAGAGTCTGGGGATGTTAGTTGACAACCAGCTAAACATGAGCCAGCAGTGTGCCCAGATGGCACAGAATTCCAATGGCATCCTGGTTTCTATCAGAAATAGTGTACTCAGCAGGACCAGGGAGGTAATATTCCCGTTGTACTTAGCTCTGGTGAGGCTGCACCTCAAGTACAGTGTTCAGTTTTGGGCCCCTTACTACAAGAAAGACATTGAGGGCCTGGGGTGTCTCCAGAGAAGGGCAGCGAAGCTGGTGACATGTCTGGACCACATGTCTTACAAGGAGCAGCTGAGGGAACTGGGATTGCTTAGTCTGGAGAAGAGGAGGCTCAGGGGACACCTCATCACTCTCTGCAACTACGTGAAAGGAGGCTGTGGCAAGGTGGGAGTTGGCCTCTTCTCCTTTATAACCAGGAATAGGATGAGAGGGAATGGCCTCAAGTTGTGCCAGGGGAGATTCACGTTGGATGTTAGGAAAAAAAATTTTCTCAGAAGGAGTGATGAAGCTTTAAAACAGGCTGCCCGGAGAGGTGGTGGTGTCTCCATTCCTGGAGGTGTTCGAGAAAGGTGTAGATGTGACACTGAGGAACGTGGTTTAGTGAGCATGGTGGTGATGGGTTGACAATTGGACTGGATGATCTTAGTGGTCTTTTCCAACCTTAATGATTCTAATTTGAAGATTCCATCAATAGATATCTGAGGTCTGAGACTTAGCTTCAGGAAAATTCACTACATGTGAACTTTATGGAATTCATTAACTTTCTAATCTCAGGGTTTGATCCAAGCCTGTTTCTTAAAGTTATTTTAATTTAATTGATTAAGACAAGTCACACTAAGGATGTGGGGAATTAATTGTCTTTTGTCTATGAGCTTTTTTGATCTGCAAAATGCCTTTGCAAGAAGCATCACAGAAACAACAACAACAAAAAAAAGACACTAAGAAATCAAAAGATTAAGGAAAAAAGGAGCCCAATACGTGGTCTTTGATATTGTCTTTTGTGACGTGATTTATTGCTCCCTCAGTTTTGTTTCATGCCTCAGCTCAGAGGACAGTAGCTTGCAGAACAACCAAGTAGGCTGGTTTGACAGAGATGCATGTTGGACTCATAATGCAGAGGAAAAGCTGAAAAAAGAGCTGGCTGAGAGTTCAGAAAAATAAGGCAGCTGTTTTTCCTTTCTCTCTTTTCCTCTTTTTCTTTTAATTTTTTTTTTTTTTTTTAGGGGGAGTTTGTGCATAACATCATGTGTTTGCTAAACTATTTGTTTTCCCTAGGCCTTTTAACTGACAAAGGTTATACCTGCTTGTCCTCATTATTTTTCTCGCTTTACTTACTACTCAGATGGAAGTTTAACTTTATGTCATTGATTTATTTTAATGACCAATAGACCATAAATCAGCAGCACAATAAACAATGTCCAGTAGGATCACTATGCATTGGTGTTTATCTTTACGGTGGATATGAAACAAGACAAATTACAGAAACCCTGCCTACACTTTTAACACCTACATGTTCCTCAACTGGTTTTATGCCCATGCTATCTGAGAGTGGATTTGGCATTACAAATGTACCTTCAAAATATTGATAACAATAGAAAGGCATCCCACTGAATTACTATGAAGTTGTGACTGTAGGAGTTTGTGCATAATTATCTCTCATATCCAGTAGGTGATATTTATCTCTCTCATTTCAAGTTGCCTGAAAGTCCCAGCTCTGCCCACCATCAGTGAAGGAAGATGAGCAGTCCTAGAGCAATTCTTCCCATCCTATCTGAACTGCCTATGACAGGAGGAATGCGGACACCTTTGGAAGTTTATTTTTGTCTGTAAGCTGAGAGAGGATCTTGCTTTCACTTGGCTGCAGTCTGAGGAGACTGTGGAATCAGAATCATTTGAGTTGGAAGGGACCCTTAAAGATCATCTGATCCAAATCCTCTGCAATGAACAGGGACACATACAACTAGATCAGGTTGTTCAGAGCCCCCTCCAGCCTGATCTTGAATGTCTCCAGGGATGGGGCATCTACCACCTCTATGGGCAGCCTGTTTCAGTGCCTCACCACCCTTATTGTAAAAAATGTTCTCTTTATATCCAATCTAAGTCTCCCCTCTTTTACTTTGAAACCATTTCCCATTGTCTTGTCACAACAGACCCTTCTAGAGAGTCTTTCCCTTTCTTTCTTATTGCCCCCCTCTAGATACTGGAAGTCTGCTCTCAGGTCTCCCTGCAGCCTTCTCTTCTCCAGGCTGAACAGCCAAAGCTGTTCAGAGATGAATGTTATGGATGAGAATTACTGTGTTAGTGGTGTACAGTGCCTTATGTGTAGGTGACAGTGTAATGAAACTTGGTTTATGGGGCAGGCATGAGGAAGAAGTATATTGTTCCAGATTAAAGAACTCTTCTGTGTGGAAATGTGCATACAGATTCATTAGAAATTAAGGACAGAGCATTGATTCTTTTTGTTGCAGGTCATTGAGAGTCAGAAATTCAGATGTGGCTTCCAGACAGGAAAAGCAGCAAGAAAAATCCTACTGCCCATGTTAAATTCCTGTGTACGTGTAGCTCCCTCAGATGTGCCATGTCTTCATAGAATCATAGAATGGCTTGGGTTGGAAGAGACATCAAGGATCACCAAGCTCCAGTCCCCCTGCCACAGGCAGGGCCGCCAACCTCCACATTTAATAGTAGTGTATTATACTAAATACTAATACTACTACAAAGTTCTCTTCCAGAGAAGGCTGAAAAATCCCAGTGGATAGGTGCAGTGGTTGGGTAGTTCATTCACTGCTCCAGCATTGTTATTTTTTTGAAACAACAGTAGCAGACCAATATGATGCCCTCTTGCCCCTCTTCTGCCTACTTTTTGTTAAAATGTGGTATTTGTTGCTGCCTTCCAGGCTGCTCAGGGTGATGTCCCTTCCAGGAGAACCTGTGGTTGTTCTGGGAGGTCCCATCCTCCTCCATGATATTCCCAGCAGGGCTTTGTATGGAATGAAGATGTCGGGGAGGCAATTCAACAGGAGTTGTTTGAAGCTACGAATGATTATGATTTTCCACAGCGAATGTAAGTCTTGGCATCGTCAGACAACAAGTCATCCCGGGTTCTTCTGATAAATTGGCTTGATCATGGGTGATGAGCACTCTATGGCCACAGTGACTGCGGCAGCGAATCCTTCAGAATCATTGCAAATGGGTTCATCTCTGAATAAAGCTAGGGAGGCATTTTTTCAGTGAAACCTTTGTGACTGATGCCACAGACTGGTTTGGCATGACTGAAAATGCGCTCTGTCCATTTTCATTCAATATCTTCTATTCAGCCTCACAATGTCCCTTTAATGAAACCATTTAGGAAAATGATTCTATTTTGTGGTAATACTGGCAGGCTGGAGAAGTTCATGCTTGTTAAGCAAACTGGCTAGTGGACTGACCAAATCACTGCTGCAGTACTCGTTTTGAGCAGGCATTTACCGTTAAGTGTTTGTTAACACGGAGGGAATCCAAGCTGTTTCTAAACCTTTGCAAATCTAATACAGAGGAGACTTAGCCTGGAATATTTTTTTAGCAGGTGAACTCAGAAGCTATTAGGAGGCCAAGGCATTGTTAGCAGAGAGAAGAAAATAAAATACATGCTGAAAAGAGAACATAAGATTAAACATAATAGTTCTGCTGTAGGGGCCCCTTTAGGCAATCAGGAGAAATAGAATAAGGTTTGTAATATTCTTCTCTTTCCCTCATAGCCTAGAGAAGTCTTCATGTGCAAAATATTTTTAATCTCGTTTTCTATTCCAAGACGCTGTTTCACAAAGTCATTTTTATACATCTCAGCATAAACACTGCAGCAGATTTAAGAGGGATTTTGTGTCTGTCCAAATTAAGTGCATCAGTCCATGTGCGAGGCTGGGAAATGTTAGGAGGTAATCACAGTGAAAAACAAACATACAAAAAAGGCAAACATCAAGTATGGAATAGTTTTACGTTTCAGATAAGTGACTTTATTCCCAGGGCTGACTAATGATGGAGGAAGAAGAGGTTATTCAGTGGTTATCACAGACGATGGATGACTGGGGCTCTTGGGTTCTTTTTCTTTGCTGACTCATTTTCTGGCCTTTAATGAGTCAAACTCTGTGTCATATTCTAGCTTGTAAAAAAGAGTATACTAAGGGTGTGTATCCCAGAAGCATTCTGAGTCTTAATTGACGTTGGTAAAATATTCTGATGTTTTTGTTTGAAGATGCTAAAATGAAAATAGTATTGCCAACAGCAGCACCAACTCTTTCCGTGAGAACATTGCTGCATGGAACCATACTCATGTGGACCTAAATCTTTAAAGTTTTCTTTCTTTCCACTAGTTCTTATGCTTTCTGAATCACAGAAAGCTTAATGTTTCCACCGGTGCATTCAGTAGTTCCACATTAATCTGACATTTGGGTCTTTCAGGCTTTCTCTACCTTTCTCCAACATGAATACTTTTGTACTGAACTATAAGCTTTATCCATGTTGACCTTTTTCGGTTGCTGTAGTTTGGCTCTTGAACATGCTGCCAGGTCTTTGCGATTGTAAATGTGCTTTGTCCCTCTATCATGAAAGTCTGGGACAAAATTCCATTGATTTTCAGTAGGGCAGAATCAGATTCAATACTAAGAACTCCATTTCCTGCTAATAATCTATTTTGGTCTCCAGACAATTTGCAGAGTTGCCTTTAAAACAGATGTCTAAATCTGATGGTCTGCTTGTTTTGTTCTCTCTAAATAACCTGAAGAAGAATCACATTTATTAAATTCAGCCCTGCAGATGCTTATCAACACTGTTGCTGCTCATTCAAAGGTGACCCTTTTTATGAATAAGGATTACTTCTAAGAATAGAGGTTGGCAGGATCAAGCCCTAAAATTCTCACAGCCATTTGTACTTCAGACCAAATTCCATGTCGGTCAGCTGACAACATTTTGCTTTGACTGCCGTGCAGCCTGGTAAACAGAAAGCAGACAAATGAATTAATAGCAAACTCAACTAAAACAGGTAAGGTTGAAGAGATGCTAAAAGAAAAAAAAAGTCTTAGGCAAGTAGAAACGTGATCTGAATGAGAGAATGTAGCTGTCGTGTTGGAGGGCACTTGGACTGCGTGGTCAGTAATACAGCAACACCAACTCTTATTCTAAGCAGTAGTCTGTGGATTGTATTAACATAAACAAGACCTACACATTATTTCCTAATAGGGATTACATAATGCATATTAAGAGAAGCACTAATAAGGAGAGAAAGACATTGTGTAGCAGAGATGTGGTGATGGTACGGATTCCAGGAGCAGAGTCTTTGCAAACTCTTTCCTTGCAGCATCATTGGGTAAGATTTTGAGAGATAAGGAGCTGGGCAAACACTCAAAAAATGGCAGAGATGCAGGGCCACATTCAGACTGTTTTCTACAGAAACCTATCTTTAGCATTTGAGAAAGTGATCAGTGATTCAGGCCACCTACAAGCGAGTGCTGCCAGACCCGGCTGTCTGTACCATCAGTGGAGAAAAGCAGTCGTGATACCTAAATTAGCTACTGGGAGCAGATTATTCTGAATACAGCCCTGAATTTAGGCATGGAAATGAGTTTTTGTACTGTTTAGCTGAGGACAGCTGCTGAAGCAACTGGGGACCCAATTGGATAAAAGTGCGTATGTCACTTGGGTTTGATTTCCTAATTTTATAATGATGGAAGAATGCAGAAATTCTGGCTTACTTTAAGGTAAAATTTAGGGGCGGAAAAATGGAAAAATAGAAAATAATGGTGGTTTCTCCAGTGCCCCTCCAGTGCAATGAATAGGGCAGCACTGCAGCCTTTAGCAAAAGAGGCCAGGTAATTGCAAGTGGGGTTGTGCGTAGCTGACAGTGGTTCCAGCAAACACATTTATCAGGAGTCATGTATTCCCTGTTGCTGTTTATCTTTTTAATACGGTTGCTCATTATCAAGGTGCTTTTGCACTGTTTCGCTTTTTGTAGCCGTGTTTTGGTTTTAACTCATTGCCATGCTGTGAAACTGTAACACTAATAATAATTAGAGACAAATTTTAGGTGTCCCATGTGGGTCCGTTACACTTATTTTTCCTTGTTTTTCTTTTTCCTGCTTTATCTAGTATGTTGTGTTTAGAGTTGTATACAGTGATGCCTGATGAATTTCACTGCTTAAAAAAACTTCATGAAAATGAGAGGAGGAAATAGAGAAAAGGGGGAAAATGAGGATAACTTCAGCTCAAGAGTCTAGGAAAATATAAGAAAATTGTAGAAGAAAGCTTGTATTACACAATCCTCATACATATCTCTAACAAAGATAGTATTAGCCTCCTCGTTTAAAAAAAATTAAAAAATTGGAAGTCAGTGGGTGGCTTTTCTAATGGCTCAGTGGGTTTTGGCTGACTAATGCTCTGAGTCTTCAGGTTTGTGAGCACAGTGCTGGGGTTATCTGTCAGGGAGATGTGCCCAGGAATTAGGCAAGTTTCGAGTGCAGTGTGGATGGTGTAACATCCAGGTGTTGGGTGGCTACATCTCAGCTGGGCCCTGGATTTGCTTGACTTTCAATGATGTCACATAACCCTGATTCTCTCTCCTTTAAGTGGAAGGAGGATCAGAAAAGCTGTGAGTGAGGATTTGTGATAGTGAGGGAACCTCTGGAACAAGCCTGCAGGTGGAGAATGTGTATCCCAGCCTTGGCCATTGCTAAAAATCATAAAATCATAGAATCATTTAAGTTGAAAGGGATCCTTAAAGGCCATCTAGTCAAACCCCCTGCAATGAACAGGGAGTTCATCTACAACTAGGCAGGTTGATCAGTGCCCCATCCAGCCTGATATTGAATGTCTGCAGTGATGGGGCATCCTCCTCTCTAGGCAACCTGTTCCAGTGTTCACTACTCTTATTTTAAAAGCCTTGTTCCTTATATCCAGACTGAATCTCCCCTTCCTTAGTTTGAAACCGTTTCTCTTTGTCCCATTGCAATAGAACCTCCTGAAGAATCTTTCCACTTCATTCTTATTGCTCCCCTTTGGCTACTGAAAGGCTGCTACAAGTCTCCCTGGAGCCTTCTCTTCTCCAGGCTGAACAGCCTCAGTTCTCTCAGCATGTCCTCATTAGAGAGGTGTTCCATTCCTTGGATCATTTCTGTAGCTCTTTTCAGGATGTGCTCCAACAGGTCCATCTCTCTCCTGTACTGAGGACTCCATATCTGGACGCAGTACTCCAGGTGAGGCCTCACCAGCGTAGAGTAGAGGGGCAGGATCACCTCCCTCACCCTGCTGGCCATGCTTCTTTTGATGCAGCCCAGGATATGGTTGGCAAGAAGAAATAGTGCTGAGCTTCTTGTGAAAACAGGAAATGTATGGAAAGCATTCACAGTGCTCTGCTCTCTTTCCAGGCAGAAAAGAGAACCAACAGTCTTGTCAAATAGCAAAGCCAGGAAAGATCAAAACAGTAAATGGAGAAAAGCTCAGATTACAAGTTCTTTCTCATTTTGAGTTGTTACTGACAATGAGTTTGCTGTCATGAAACCCTAAGTATTTTGTGTATTGATTTTACAAGAAAGGTTTGGGATGATTTTGGTGAAGAGTGGTGGTAAACGAAATGCATTTTGTGGTAGATGAGCAAGACCTCAGAAGACTCGCCAGAGTCCTGCTTGCCTTCTTATCCTTGCCCATGAAGCCAGCATCTCTGGCTGGGAGAGTGAAATGGACAACTGATCTCTAGCAGGCAAGCCAGAATGATCTTTCATTAGCCACTGGATGTAATGGTGCACATTTTGTTTGTTGGAAAGTGTGGAAAAGAGCAATTAGGTATTTGAAATATTAAGTGTTAAGTATTAACTTTCATATTTTCTCCTCATTAACTTCCCAGCATGGGCTGTTAACGTTTCCCACTGAACTCACAGCCTGGAAATGCTTCTATTTGTGATGCATGGTAATATCTTTCCCTCGGCAGTTTTATTTGCTAACTGATTTCTTCTTTGACGTCTTGGAGAGCCCAACATCGTAACTTGCTTTCTCCACTCAGTCAATATATTAGGAGAAATATCACTCAGAGGTCATAACACACTGTTCCATCCGCTCTGTTTTGGCCTATATCCCCATCTGGATTTACAAATCAGGTCATGGACATAAACGTAACTTGGGAGCCAGAGCTCAGGAATTACAATACCAGGTCAGAGCGGTTGTCTGCTCTGTCTGGGATGTGTCTGCCAGGGCTGGCCCCGTGTGCCTCAGGAAAAGGAGTGTGCTGGAAAATCGCACTGTCAGTGTGTGGTTTTATTCCTTTGTATCTCTGCCTTAAAGGACGTGCTAAAAAGGACAATTCCCACTTGGCTTGGTGATCTTCCCTTGGGCGTAACTTTGTGGGAGTTCCAAACCAAAGATAGTCTTTATTCTTTTTTTCTCTGTTTTCCCATTTTGAAAAAAGCGCACGAACACTTCTCTGTGGAACGAGAGTATGTGTTTGCATCTCTGTCTTTGTCTGTCTTTTCTCCCTGTATTTCTCCCCAGATCTTCTGAATTTACTCATCATTTTTTTATATAATTTGGTTATGAGGTAGAGAGCTTTGTGACTAAGAAATTCCTGCAAATCTGCTGAAATATGTCAGAGTGGAGAGAGACATTAAATGGGATAAAAGCACTAAGAAGTAAGCTGCAGTCTGGGCATAGACCTGTGGGGCACTACCGAAGCTATGTAATAGAGTAACTTTTTACATGGGCAGATGGTGACAGGACAATAAAGAATGGTTTTAAACTAAAAGAGGGAAGATTTTAGATTAGATTTGAGGAAGAAATTCTTTGATTAGACAGTGGTGAGGCATTGGCACAGACTGTCCAGAGAATCTGTGGATGCCCCATCCCAGGGTGGATGAGGCCCTGGGCAGAGCCTGATCAAATGGTTGGCAACCCTGCCCACAGCAGGAGGTTGGAACTCAGTGATCTTTACGGTCCTTTCCAGCCCAACCCATTCTGTGATTCTGTGATAAAATGGAAATGTCCCTGGGAGGGAGCTGGATGCCTTTACCTCCTGCTGAAAAGACCAAAATAGATCAGGTCAGCTTTTCCTGGGCTGAGTCTCAAATACCTGTAAGGATGGAGATCTAACAACCACCCTGGATGACCATTTCCAGCACTGTGCTACTTTCCAAGTGAAGAGTTTTTCAAGTGTCCAGTCTGAACCTCCAGCTTGGGTCCATCCACTCTTTTTAAGAGTGAGAAGCATCATCTTGACAGCTCCCCTTCAGGTAGTGGTAAGCTGAGGTTGGATTCCCCCTTATCCTCCTCTTTGCAAAATCAAACAAGCTGATGCTGAATCAATTAACCACAAGAAAAAAGAAGTTGTAGGCAACTGGTAGCCTTCAGTTACTTTTCCTTTTATAAATGAGAAGACAGGGGATTAAAATCAGATGCTTCCACATTTCTGACAGAAATGTATAAACGCAGCCCTGAATGTATTGATCTCCATTTTTCCTATAATCTCTGAAGAATAACTGCTATTGCTACAAGAACATCTACAAGTACTTTTTCTCTAAACAAATGATAAAGTATGTTACCTTACATCAGCATTAAAGAACGGAAATCAATTGTCTATCTGCCAGCACTATATATTGCTTAGTAAGTTCAGATACTCTTATAGCACAGTTTTAGTACTTCAGTTACAGAGTTTACATAATGCCTTGTTGATCTATCAGAGTTTTTCCAGTTTGCACTTCAGAGCTGGTTTTTAAATAATTTCAAATTGACAAATATAGTTTTGCTATTTCTCCCATTGCCCTTCAAAAAATCAATGACATATTTCCATTTTATTTTCCCGTAAAGAATTGTAATGGTTGCTGATTACACAGGAAAATCAAGGCATCAAGAAAACTGGAAAATGTATAAGAAATTCAGAAATTTGCAGCGTTTTCCATTGAATGTCAATGTACATCATTTGTGCTAGTGAGAGTCCAGGGTTTAGCATCTCACTGTATTGAGGATTTAGTGCCTAATGACAGCCTAAGAAGTTCCACTTGATAGCCTGTGTATGTTGTATCTCTAAAGTTGTGCTTTTCTCTGTACTTGCACAGAAAAAAGATGCTCTGAACATGAGCTGCCATGGTTTGCCACGTTCACTAGGACTGCAGTATGTTGGTTAAGTGGAGCAGCTAACAGATACAGTCACCAGACTAGCAGTTCCTGTGCTTTGCTTTGAAGTCTTGGAACTACTGGGGCTGTTGGAAGGGCTCCTAGGAAGGAAAAAAGGCATTCTTCATGGGAGAAGGAAGAAATTCTAGCCTGAGAAGAGCTGCCTCGGAGGCTTTTATCCATATTTATCAGTATCTAATGTAATGTTAGAGCCAGACACTTCTCTGTAACATCCAGCAAAAGAGCAAGAGACAATGGGCACAAATTGAAATACGGGAAATGCCTTTTAAACGTAAGAAATCCTTTTTATTGTAAGGATGTCTGAACACTGGAACAGGTTGCCCAGAGACTGCAGCATCTCCGTCTTCGTAGATGTTCAAGACAAGCTGGGCACAGTCCTGAACAACTTGCATTGTTGACCCTCCCCAGAGATCCTGGCCAGCTGCAGCAATTCTGCAGCTCTGTAAGAAATCACATTCGTCCTTTCCCTTTATGTCAGTGATGTCAAGTATGTCAAAAAGTCTTCAACGATTAGAGGGGTGAGGCACTGGCACAGGTTGCCTAGAGAGGTGGTGGATGTCCCATCCCTGGAGGCATTCAGAGTCAGGCTGGACAGGGCTCTGAGCACCCTGATGTACCTGTAGGTGTCCCTGTTCATTGCAGGGGAGTTGGTCTAGATGGCCTTTAGGGGTCCCTTCCAACTCAAATGATTCTATGATTCTAAGTAGCACAAGTGACGAATGAGGTACCTGATTTCTGGTGATATGCTTGGAGTTTGCTTAAAGCGACAACAATAGGGAATGCTTTGCAGCACAGCTTTCCCAGAGCATATTTGCTTAGAGCAATGTAAATTTTTGTGAGTGAGATAATTCACCTTCAATTGCTTAATTATTGGCAATAGAAGAAACCACAAGGCTGACCTGCAAATTACAGGGATAAAAAAACTAAGTGCAGGTTTAGACTTCACTGAAGCTTTGTTGGAACTCTGTAGGTATTCCAAGTATATGTTTAAGAATGTCAAATGAATAAATAACAGCTACTTGAACCATCTACTCTCTTTAACTGCAATTAGTGGTACACTGCAATCTGCTTTCTGAAAGCATTGGAAATTTTCCAAAGAGAAAATAGACCACAGGAGTTTGTTACACTTGGTAGAGATGAAGTGTTGTGATATACTTGCAGTGTGGAGGAAGGAAAGCCAGGCAGATGCTGAATGGTGAATGTCTGGATTTCAGTTCAGACTGGACAAACAAAAAGATTTCAGACTCAAGAATAGCTGGTGTCTTATATTCGTATCTTTCAATAGCAAATGATATTCAATATATGTCACTTCATAAGTGTTCAAGTCCAGTAATTCATTCGTTTTGTGCAATTAAGTACTGCTTACACCAAGTAGGTTTTGCACAGAGACAATTCAAAGAAAGCAGGAAAAGAAGCTGCTTAGCTAAAGCAGAAATGGTAACAAATGGAAAGTCAACATTTAATGTGGTAAACTTGGTTAACTTGGTCTTGACCTGAAGACAGCCCTGGAAACAGAGTCTCTTTAGGCCCAGAAATTCATCCAATCTACCTGCAGTCAGCCTGAAGTGTGTTGGGTGGTAGATCAGAAGGCCATAGACTTGGCCAGAGTAGCTGTAATAGAAAAAGAGGCTGCCAAGAGCTTGAGAGCTTCCTCACAGATGGAGAGGGTCAGTTCTCTGCTGCAGTGCCAAAGGAGAAGGTCCGTTCCCAGAGCTGCCTTGGGAGCTCAGGATCACTCGCAGAGGGGCTATGAATTGGTGTGCTGCAGTTTGGGCAGGTGCCGTAAGCATTCTGCAGCAAAGCTGTAGCTATTCACTGACCAGCATGCCTGGCTGTGCCCTCTTCCTCCAGTGCATGTAGAGCAAGTTGCTTATGTGCAAATAGTCACCCATCCCTACAGCCTTTTCCCTACTTCTTGTTTCTCCAGCATTCAAGATTTAGGCAACGTTGAAGCAAACAGACAAAGTCTGTTGATTATTTTCATTCTTCCTCTACTTGTGTCGCTGGCAGTCTCACCACTTTCTTTTTTGCTCAGTCTCTGCTCCTGCCTCTTTGACCTACATCGGCAAGGTAAACTCAAGGTCTTCTCTCTTAACACCTTCTTTGTTCCTTCTCTTCACCTCGATGTCAAGATTTCATCTCTGTTTCTTTCTGTCAGCCTCATTTCATGAAGTCTCCTTTGTGCAGAGATGTATTTCCTTCCCTTTCTTTGTTGGTTCCTAGAAAATCCATTCTTATTCATTATTGTGTTGCTTTGAAAGTTAGTCATAAAAATAGATACGTGATGATACTGCAGCTATTTGCAGGCACATAGCAAATAATATCCTAAACCTATGCCAAACAGCCCTGCTACAATTCACCCTTCCCTACTGAAGGGGAAAGGAGAATTTTCTGTGTACCTAATGCTGGTGTGGGAGAAAGCAAAGAAAATTCAAAGGAGCAATGAGTTTGTTGGCTGCTTTGCTGAAAGGGAATAAGCTGTGAACAAAATGAAAGCAAGCCTGGAAAGGTGACGTTTGCCCACAGAAAACCAAATAAAACTGTTCTTCTCTGCTTCAAGTAAAATGATTCTTTTGCTTTTGTGAAGTCTGGAAACAGTAGTTTTGTACGGATCCTGGAAATGAGTTTGTTTCTACAGGCTGCATCACAGAGAATAGGGGTGAGGAGTTCAAGCCCTATTCCCACCTATATCTCCAGCATACAGTATAATTGTAAGCAGAATGTTTCACCTCTCTGTGTCTGCTTCTCACTATTAAATAGGGCTGATGATGCTCACTTGTGTTGTAAAGCTTTTATCAGTCTGACTGTGGAGAACTAAGCTATGAAGGGCATGCATCCTCACTGTTATTACACAGGAAAATACCTTGAAGGCTTCTTTTAAATTTTAGGAGAGGACACGTCTGTAAATCCAAAGTCAGCATGAAGCATTATGCTTGTTATATTAAGATGAGGAATCTGAATAAACGGGGTTTTGATGCCCTGTGTGTATTTTTGTGCTTTATGTTGCCAGTTGCTCATATGCATAAGAGGATATTTCTTCTATTACCTAGCATCCTTCTTTCTCTGGTTTGAGCT
Source organism: Pavo muticus (assembly GCA_016647715.1). NCBI lineage: Eukaryota > Metazoa > Chordata > Aves > Galliformes > Phasianidae > Pavo > Pavo muticus. The sequence goes on from JACDJE010000151.1 coordinate 616,551, forward strand.
TTTTAAATTGCTAGGAATAGAAATGAGTACATAAATGGATGTATTTCTAAACCACCTTCCTGTTTGTGCAGAATTCCAAATGAGGATATTTCTTTGCTGTAAAATACATGGAGTTGCACTGGCTTTGAGAGGATTCAGCTACATAAGCTTTTCAGTCAGTTTTAAGGAATGTGGTTCTGTTATTGGGATGCTATAGCATCAAACAAAACCAATAAAAATAGTCATTTTATTTCTCCTAGGCATTGTATTTGTATGACAGTACAGAATGATGTGATCTGATTACTTCATAGGCAGTCTAGCTGCAAGCTCCCCGTGTTTATAACCATTTGGTCATCACACCTTGGTCTTTCTGAAGGTAATGATGTTGCCATCAGAGCTTTTCTCCAAAGGTTAAGTGTTTTAGGGAATTCATTCTGAGCAGCTCTGTTGCAGAGACTGCATTGACTGTTTTACTTCTGTTTCCTTTCTGAGATAACTGTATTTGGAGAGGAATTCTGTTATGTTTCTAAACAAAAGGCTTGGTCACAGTAAATGTATGCAGGAAGACCGAGATCTGCAAACAAGGAAGACTTTGCAGTATGACCTCTTTATTTTGAACAGATCTGTGGGGAGATTAATTGTGGGTAGATGAAAAATGCTATGCAAGTTGGCATTCTGGAAGGGCTGTAAGTCTGCGTGTCTAAACCTGAGATCTGTTAAAAGAGATTACCTAAGGAAGAATGTTTCAGTATGTCAGATGTTTTTGCTGAGAGGACCTGCATGCCTCTCAGCTCTGAAATCATTTGTTAGTTGTAGCTTAAGCTATCCATTCATATTCAGTGCAGACATGCTAGGTGTTGTCTTCTGAATGCTGGTGTAAGAGTTTGGTCTTTGTTGTCCACCTGATGTCTACACCTTTGTCATTTAAAAAGAGATAACATGACTTCAGTGTACTCAAATAGACCATTCTGAAAGCTAATATGAGCTTCAAATCCAAATTCACGTTTGTGCGAGGAGGGCTCGTAGTGATCACGTTCCTCCTCAAGATGCAGAGAATAATTGTTAAAGGATACAAAACAAAGCCTCACCTATAATTTGATGCCTTGGAATGTGTTTTCATCTTCAAATTAGGTCTGTCAAAACGGAAAAGTCCTATACAGGATCATCCAGTGCATGAGTTGTAGGTCCAGGACAGAAGACTGCTATCCAACATTGGGATGATTCTTTGCCAGGACATACTGTAATGTTGGTCTGTTTTTTAAGTTTTTTATTAATCTTTTATGTTTGCATATTAAGCAATGAAATACATATGAAAAATAAATGATTTCAAAACTCACTTGCAAGGAAGTGAGGCTTGACACTTCCAGTGTAGCCCTCTCTGATCAAAACATAAATTTAAAATTTGTAGCTTAAACTATGTGATAGACCATTATTATCAGTCAAATGGGGGCAGTTTGGGAAAGACAGAGGGTTAGGAGATTTGTAGTCTAGTCATGCTAATTGCTTTCAGTTGTACTACAAATGTGTCTGAAGGCGAAGAAGTTGCAGAACTGCTTCTTACATTGATTTCCATCTGTCAGAGATGAGATAAAGTAGCTGGAAAGTGTACATATGTCCTTCATCAAGCATGGAAGTGCTGCTGTCTGTTGTTCTTTTTGTGGGTTGGACAGCCCTTGTGATCTTGTTCCTGGAGTTCTTCTGACAAATGTAATTTTCCCACTTTAAGTAGACAGAATTGTCAAAAAACTTGCACACTGAGGCTTCCAAATTAGGATAAGCTGAATTGAAAAATGTGTATTTTACCTTGTTCATGGAAGTGACAGCCTTGAATGTAGGGGGCATGGTGCTGATGGGTTGACGACTTGACTAGATGATCTTGGTGAACTTTTCCAACCTTAGTGATTCTGTGATTCTATGTTTTGGGTATTACTGAAACAGGGATCTGTTAGAGCAGAAGAGTTTGGACATGCATGCAGTCGTCAGGCAAGAGGTCTGAGACAAGAAAATGCACTAACACTGTTACTTAAGACCTCTCGTGTCTCTTATCCCTCCCTACCCTCCTCAAATTGACATTAAGAGATCTCCACAGCTTTCCATAACTGTACCACTCCACAGTATTGAACTGTTTTAGTTTGAGGTTTCTCATATAGCTTTGTGATAGTGGAGCCCCGAAGAACCAGATTCTCCTGACCTACATCTATAGGCTGCACACAATATTTAGGAGAGAAATCCTCCATATATTGTAATGCTGGAAATGAGACAACTCAGCAAAGGGAACATAGAGGGAACATGCATAAAAACTTTCTTGACTACAAATATGCAGCTAATAATTTGCATGAATTTTTGTAGAATCATAGAGTGGCCTGGGTTGGAAGGGACCTCAAGGATCATCAAGCTCCAACCCCCCCACCACGGGCAGGGCCGCCAACCTCCCCATTTAATACTAGACCAGGCTGCCCAGGGCCCCATCCAACCTGGCCTTGAACACCTCCAGGGACGGGGCATCTACAACCTCTCTGGGCAGCCTGTTCCAGCACCTCACCACTCTCATAGAAAAGAACTTCCCCCTGATATCTAACCCAAATCTTCCCTCCTTCAACTGAAAACCATTTCCCCTTGCCCTGCTGTTATCTGCCCTTTCAAAGAGCTGACTCCCCTCCTGTTTATAGGCTCCCTTTAGGAGGGCCTATATTGTGGTTGAGCGGCAAAAGTAGCATGTTTAACTTGTAGGCAAATGAACATCCCCAGCTGAATTTCAGACCCTGGAGCTGCTCGGGAAAAAGCTGTGCAAATTCTAAGCTGATATTAGAAACTTTTGAGTCATACTAGAAGCCATGCTAAAAAAAACCCTGCTGTAATCGTGTGTGAACTAATTCATCTCAATGGTGAAAGACAGAACTGGCATCTTTGGTCAATATTTATCCAGGAATATTGAAAAGAGAAATCTCTGCTGTCACTCAGACCATTGCATTATCAGGAGGAATCAGCGGCAGCATTCAGAAAGCAAAAATTAACCAAAATATCATTCTCCTTTTGGAGGAAAGCAATTTAACATTTAATAAAAAAAGTAACTTGACTCAAGGGGGGTGAACACACAGCCCATCAAGCCTGCCATATCATTTTTAAATTTATAACTCTCATGATTAGAAAATGTCAAGATAATCAAAATACAGGGGAAATTACAGCTGCAACGGTAAATGGATGCTCCGAAATCACTCGGATCGTGTGATGCTGTAATATCCCCCATAACAATCCTAACTTTTAAAAGACTTTTATCACGCAGTTTTTTGCTTCTACGTCTCTTGGAGATAGCGAAAGTTTGGGTATAATTTCATCGTTGATCTTAAGAGTGAGTTATTAAATACCTTACATTTGATACACTGCGCAGATAATGAACATGTGCTGCACAGAAAGTGTCAAAAAGTTTAATTTCTTTTGTGCTCCAACTCTCCGTCTAAATCTGCGTGGGTAATAAAATTATAATCACACATTCACACCTCTTTGCAAAATAAATGTAATGATACTCTGTATTCCCTCGACACCGGCTCTCTGAAGTTCTCCAGGCACTTTATAAATATTAATTAAGACTCGCACCTCTGCGTTGTGTAAGTGCCGTGCTGATCTCCTTCGTTGTTTGGTAAAGCTGCTGTGTTCTGATTGCTTGGGAGCCCAACATTGTACACATCAGCAAACTGAGGCAGGGAGGGGAAGTAGTGTGATTAATGCTGGCAGCAAATCCGTGATTAAAGTTGGGGCTGCAATTAAGTGAGTTTGGCTCTCCAGTTCCCTGTTGTCACAACCAGGCTCACTCCTGTGGGGACTTCAAAGTATTTTCGGTGCTTTAAATTGGTTTCCGTGTTGAAAGAAATTTAATCCATGGCATTAATAGGTGTAAGATTGTTAATGTGTTGTCACTTGGTATCTCTCGAGGGCAAATATGTGACAGGAGGGCAGCCACCAACGGTCCCGGGACACCCATTAAAGGCTCTTTTTCTATAATAAACCATAATAGGCAGCTGTTTGCAAGCATAATGGTGCTTTATTATGGTGGGCTTTGACAGGATGACTAAACCCATTCTTTCTCTGTTGGCCCTTTTCTCACAATGTGCTACTTTTTCCTCATTTTCCAGGCAGGAGAACTGTACCTTCTTCTGGAAGCAGCACTTCTCTCCTCTCTTGCCAAAGGCTGTTTTATTAACTCCCAGCTGACTTCTGTTTCCTGTCATTTTCTTCTGCGTTTCCATCTGAAGGAAGACAGTGGTCACGTCATAATTATTTTCTGTAGTAATTGCCACAAAGATGCTGAGTGGTTCCTAATTAGATCAGGCAGCATTCACGGTAAAACCTCGGCGATGCTGTCCGAGGACGTGAGTTTCCTTCATATCTCAGTAATTGAGTTGTACAGCCCATGCTGGTGCAACCCGAGTTTCTCCCCACAGCTCTTGAAGCACATCAGAGGGTTGGGAACAGTGATATTGAAAGAGAAAAAGCAAAGGTGAGGAGCAACTGAAAAATTAAAGACTTAGTATTGCTAAGACTGATGGATAGAACTTGAAAGGCTGTTTTTCCAATATACAGTTATTTTGATGCTAAATAATTTTACAGAATGTTCTGCCTTCTGTTGTTGTTAGAGGGCTGTAAAGCTGGAGATCATTGCACAGTAGAGGAGATGTTAATTTGGAGGGATTTATACACAATACAGAAACACTGGATACATTCAATGTGCTTTCTTTTATACTTATTAGTCAAAATGACCAACAAAGTGGTTATTTTTTGGGGAACCAACAGTAGGGATATCTTATTCATGTTCAATGCCAGAAGGAAGGGGAGCAATGGGAAAACACTGTTTATTCAACATAGTAGTGGATGAGCTCATTGCCTTTGCCTTCCTATTTGTGTTGAGGCCTTTTTGCATAATGCAGAAGAACAGGACATTGATCCAGAGATGGAAATAGGATATTTATACAGAGATAAACCCGCATAGGGTTGGGGGTCTGGAGTTTGGTCTCCCTTTGATCACTGCAACTGGGGAAGGGACTTTTTATGAGGGCATATAGCGATGGGACGAGGGGAAATGGTTTTAAACTGGATGAGGATAGATTTAGAATAGATATTAGGGAGAAATCCCTTACTGTGAGAGTGGTGAGACACTGAAACAGGTTGCCAAGAGAGGTTGTGGATTCCCACTCCCTGGAGATGTTCAAGGCCAGGCTGGATGGGGCTTTGAGCAATCTGGTCTAGAGGGAGGTGTCCCTGCCTATTGCAGGGGGGTTGGAACTAGATGATCTTAAAGGTCCCCTCCAACCCAAACCATTCTATGAAAGCAGCGGGAGGGAGGGTGAAATGCTTTGTCCACAATTAGGTTGATGTAGACAGAAGATCTGCCACCCCTTATCTCCAAGTTTCCATGAAAAGTAGTAAGTAAACCCCTCATTTGCTTGTCTACTCACTCTAAATGCCTGCGTGTTACATCAAGAAATCATAGAATCACAGAATCATAGAATCATTCGCATTGAAAGGGACTCTTAAAGGCCATCTATTCCAACCCCCCTGCAGTGAACGGGAACACCTACAGCTACATCACGTTGCTCAGAGCCACATCCAGCCTGACCTTGGGTGTCTCCAGGTTTGGGACATCCACCACCCCTCTGGGCAATCTGTTCCAGTGCTTCATTACCTTTATCCTAAAAAGCTTTTACCTTATATCCAATCTAAGTTATGGCCAGCCATCCAGGGCAGAGCAGGGCTGGTTATTCTAAGGAGAAGGAAAAAGAGGTAACTACCTCCTGAAAACAGGCAAAAAGATGGGAGAAAAGTATGAACTATCTCCTTCTATCAGTGCCTGTGGTATAATGTTTAATGATAGAAAATGCTGCAGAGGAAGACAGAAGCAAAGCAACCTTTTCTTTATCCTGCAGGTAATGGAAAGTCTTGCTGTTATTTCCAGGGCTTAGTGGTTTAATTACATTCTCAAGAATTTCATCCTGATTCAGTGTATACAGTATAATAACAGGGGAAAAATGTTGTGCGCTATACAAAGAGCCTTGTGTCAGCAGCACAGCTCTACTTTGATATGTTGGCAAGGGGGCTCAGTCATCTCTCTCTCTTAAAAAAGATTAGGAATGAATTCAAGAAACACACTACTTCTCACAGACAGAAGCCACTGTGAGATATAGGGTGGCAGAGATTTTGTGTATCAGGAGGGCTTTTTTCTCTTTCTCCAGATAGAATTCACATAAATAATTCAACAATACAAAACCTGGTTCAAGCTGGCTGTCCAGAGGAAGAGAAGATAAATATTTACAAGATTCTAAGATATATTGTTATAAAACAAACTCGTGGCTGAATTCTTCCCAACGTTTTCTGGTCTCTTTGCCATTCCCAGTTGCTTTTGCCAATTAGATTCTCCCCAGTGTCTGTAATACCTTACACATATTTGAAGCTTTTAAGATCTCAAATTGATATGAAGGCAGCAAACACTAATGCATAGTGACCAAAAAAAAATAAATAATAATATTTAGGATATATTCCTGCAGTGTGTGGCAACAGTGAATGCTGCTTCTTAAAACACAGACTGTGACTCATGATGCTGTTTGCAAAATCAGAATCAAACGAGTTGAAATTGCTACCAAAATTATTCCAGTCAGACCTGGTTTGAGGGTTTATTGCAAAAATAATTGTCCTGCATTAAAATTCAGAAAAAGAGCTGATCCCTTTGTGTTTCCAAAGATTGGTGAGCGTCTGAACCCATGTTTGGAGCATGTGCTTCCAGCTATGGTCTGTCAGATGTATCTTGAAATAAAGAGCTTCTGAAAAAATAGATATTTTGGACACTGAAGTCTTTTATCATCATGAATGAAAGGATTTTTCTTTATTCAGAATCTATCAAATCTCTTTCATTGCAGTCTCCAAGGAGAGGCTGTCGTAATTGTTGCAGAAGACACTAGTTTTTCATTAAAAGCAGAATATTATTATTCAAGGGATTGTTTCTCAGTGCATCCTAAAACCAAAATGCCAAAGAAATGACTGTCTTAAGCCATATGCTGAAGAAACACAAAGCATAATGGCAAGGTAGTCTTGTCCATTGCAATCTTTCGTCCAGTTTTTTATGGTAGAATTAGGGGCCTTCCAACCTGAGCTTTTCTGTGATTCTATATTTTCCCTGTATTGTAGATCCTGTATTGTGGTTCAGATGTGGGATGTTCTCTAATCTTTAAGAACAGATTAAACCATTACATTATACATTTTGAGTGTTCAGAAAATGAAACTGGAATTTCTTTGTGTTGCTTATCCTAAAGGGATGTTATAAGGTACAACTCAGAACTGGAAGCCAATGGAAGCAAATGGGATCCTGACCTCAACTTTGCTTCTTTCCTTGTGAGCAAAATGAAAGCATCCTCACTGAAATCATTTACAACAAATGTCTCGTGTAGCAGGCCTGAATGGGCTAGTAATAAAATAGAGTAATTTAGCAAAGAGACAGGGCACATTGGTTTTCCCCCAAGCGGATAGCAGACTGCAGTTTTTCCTGGTTTGCTTAAGTTCCTTGTTTATTCTCAGGTCTATTTTTGATTGACCTAACAAGGAAGAGTTTTGTTGCAAGAAAATGTCTTCTTGAATTTTGCTGTATAAATCAAGATGGTTCGGCAAAATAGAATTAATTCTGGATGGAGATGCCCAATATTTTCAGAGCAGCTCTTCAATCATTAAGCCAAATCTTTAGAAGTAAATGCAAACTGTAACAGAGTGAAGCCTGTTGGGTAGTTTGGGGGATAACTGGGGTTTATTGTTTAAGAAGTTTGGGAACGACTCCTTCCCAGAGGGTCCTCTGTTCAAGTAGTGATATGTCTTGAAATAATTCAGGCCTAAGCACAAAGAGAATAAAAAAAAAACCTAACTGGAGTAGGGCCACCAATGATCACCTGTTCTGATTTTCTGACTTTTGCAATGTATTTTTAACTGTGTGTTCTCTTTAAAGTAACTTTCCCAAGACTACAGTTTTGAGATTTTGATATATTGCTGTTTCATTTAGACCATCTATCTTCTGATATCCTGAAATGGTGGTTCTTGTAACACAGTTCCTATCAGTAGTCGCAGTATTAAAAATCAAATTTCTTTTTTTATTTTTTTTGCCAGGCAAAGCTGCTTGGCATCAAATCTGTTGGTAAACAAACACAATCAAATATTCTTCCAGTACTGCATTCCTATGTGTGTTTGTTGGAACTGCAGCTGAAGTGAGGTTGGATCCAGCAGTTGTACCCGCCTGCAGACTGGCACAGCAATATTCCCCTGAGTCTGATGAAGGCATGGACTTGACAGACAACTTGAGTTAAGATATGACCAAAGTTTTTCACACTAGGGATAGGTATAGGGAAGATGCTCATTTTCTTCAGTAAAAGAAATGAATTTGATTTTTGAGAAAGAAAACAAAAAGACACCTTGAGGTTCTAGTATATTAGCATTTTGAGTTATATGGTATAAAGACCAAGAAATTCTAAATTAAAGAAGATATGCAAGATTCTTCATGACCTTTTGGCTTAGATCACATTTATTATCAGATTAATTTCAGACATCCTGCATTCAGGGACTCATTCAGTAATCTAATAGGCCTTCTCCACTTTTAACTGCTCTAATTGCATTTATTTTTAAATTATCTGATGTTTGTTGTTTTTTTCTGACAATTTTAATTTATTCTAGTATATTTTTTTTAATGTGTTCGTATGCCAGAGGGTAATGGAAGCTAGAAATACTAGCAGGATACCAACCACATGTGGGAGTGGAATTATTTCAAGGCTAGAATAAAGGCTATAACTGAGAGTAATGGGATAAAATCAAGATGGGAACATTTAGACTGAGACTTAAGGAGCCTTGACAGTAAGATCTGCTGAACTGTGGAGTTATTTCCTAAAGGATATGGTTAAAGCCTCATCATTTTGAAAAGTTGCAACTGGACTGGATAAATTAGAATATTTACTATACATGGAGCAATCTGAGACTTAGGTTGGTTAGTAACCATCTTTACAAGCTAAATTTTGGGCTATTTCTCCTCCTTTACTTTATCCTGCTTCTTTAGTGGGTATGGAAAGAATTTAAGTATAAGCAAGTGTGCTGTATTTGAATATAGGATTATCTGAGAGAGACACTACAAGACAGCTGTAGAGGAAACGGCCTTTCCCAGTAGGGCCAAGAAGACACCAGAGCTTATCCAAAAGGGAGGACATACCTTTTCTGGTCACCTAGCAAGCAATTGCCTTCTCTCAGTGTCCCAAAAGAATTGTGCTGGAAGTGCCATAGGAAGTAAGGTCGTGTTGTCAGTGGTCTTGTTTGGAGAGGCAAAATTGGAATTTTAGGAAAAGCCTGGAGATGAAAGAACCATTTGGTGGCTGGAAGAGCAAGGCAGTGGTCAGGGGTGGAGAAGGGGGCATAGCTCTAAGGACCATCAGAGGACATTCTGTGATTATTTTTGTACTGGAGAATATGCAAGCAGGAAGGGGGTCCAAAGAAAGGGTAGAATGATTGCCCAAGAAACAAAGCCAGATGAATTTGCTGCTGTCAAGTACTTTGGAATCTTTTTGACTGTCTAACATGTTTAGTGATTGCTGACTTATGGTATGTTAGATCAACTTAAAGTAAGGAAACCATTTCTGAGGCATGAGAGTGCTGCCAATTTAAAAGGACTGCGGCAGTGATGTGATGAAAATAAAGGAGACAAATACAAGAGAAACCAGCCAGACAAGTAAACACATTTTCAGTGTTCGGGAGTTTTGGAAAGGAGTTTTTGTCTCCCCCCGACTCAAGTGATCGTTGTGAATAATAACCATTTCATAAGTAATAGGACACATTTCACATAATTGTCATTATCTTCTCTACTACAAGTCTCTTTCTGCAAGGTGGTTGTGATAACTTGAAAAGCAGCAATCAAAATACCGGCTCTGCACATTAGTATAAACAACTTGCAGATAAACTCAAGCTATTTTATTAATTAACAGCTGTATTGTTCTCCCTTGAAAATGTGAACAGAGAGACTGTAACTGCCCAGCAGAAATTGCTCAGCTGCCGGAGCCAAAGATGGCAGGTGGTTTATTGGGGCTCTCAATAAAGTGTCATATTTTTATTCCACCCAGGGCGAGTGGGTAGTCGGGGAAATGGCTTTTGTTGGCTTTGATGGCAATTCATGCCATGGCCAAGCAATAAAGAGCCTTGCTTGCAAATTATCCAAGAGAAGATTCCAGTCCCTAGTCTCAGACAATACACATTCTCATACAGTATTCATGTATTTAGAACTGTGTTGATGGGATGATAAGTCTAGGTAAGGTGCATTGTTTCTCAGTCTTACCATTAGCAGGCAACACAGCTCACAACAAAGATTTGTGTAAATACTCCAGTGGATTGCAAGGAGGTGAACCTCACGCTGATCACAGATGGATTTCTCAAAGTGGTTTTGCCATGATATCTTTCAAATACTCAGATTTATTGTTGAGCTTATCATGGCTCTGTGGACTCACAATGCACAAGAAAATCTGTGCATGAAATCCTCATGCATTTGCTGGGAAAAGGCTGACATAATCTTTTTTCCATCTCTCTGTCAAATAGAACTATTCCAGATATTACTAGCCCTTGTACTTTTAGGCATAGAAAAGCTGTTACTGACAGAGTGTCTTTCTGGACAGACGTAATTTAGGAGAAAATTCTGTACTAGTTGACAATGATGGACAAGAGATATCTGAAGGTGAGCAAGATTTGAGATGTTGCAGTGACTCTTAAATGAGCAAAGAAAGCTGACATGATAAAAAGCTGACAATGTGGCTGTATGTATAGGGAGCTACTAGCAAATAATAGTTTTCTCAGCCTTTCCTATGGTGCCCAGAGTGAGTAATCTTCTATAAACCCAGAGGATGTAAGCATGGGTAAGGATACATATCATTAGTTTAGCAAAGTCCTAAATCCAAACTTAAATAAATGCAGGAGATCTGAATGCCAAAGCAATACAGAAAGAGTGTATAAGTCATATATATTAATTGCAGTACGTTATGTCTCATAAAGCTGGAAGATTCTTAATTTCTAGACCATCAGACTGAAGGCAGGACAGAAATTCATTAGAAATTATCCCCATGGATCCCCATCAGAAAGAATCCCCATGAATTTTTGACCAAGTTAATTACTGTTTGCTCACAGAAGACATAACTACAGCTTATATTTTATTAACCAAACTACAGCTTGCGTTTTATGAACCACTGGCATGTTCCTAGGTTGGAAACAAGTTGGCTGCTCTGTTAAAATGTTTCCTCATTCTTACTTCTCTGAACTTTTTAATCGTGTTTTCTCATTAGCTGCATATACTTGATTAACTCACTGGTTTAATGAGGTGCTTTGGGATGGTGAAGACAGCAGTCCATTCTGCAGAATGACTTTGAGAAGTTAGAAAATAAATAAAACTGGGCCGATAGATCTCCATTTAGCCTGATAGTTCTTCTCTGATGGAAGAGAGTACCTGACTCCAGCGAGGACCCCTTGTCAATACGTTGACTTTCTAACCGTCATTTGTAACAAGTATTGGCACGCTGCGGCTGATGCTGGCTTCTTTACTTACACAAATAAATTAATTATTTAAATTAAGACTAGGTCAGTCTTTCCTGATTTTCAAGTGATTAACAATTTAATTAGTTTTTGTTGTACTTCTCAGAGAATTCACTTTAGCTTCATATTAATTTACACCATGTCTTGTAGAAAAACGTCAGAGTAAATGGACATTTGATCTTACAGAGTAGTTTTCCATGAGGTTGCCATACACCAGAATGAAAAAAAAAAAAAAGAAAAGAGCCCAGGTATAAATAAAATTGGGGAAACGAGGGACTGAATGCTACTGTTGAGTTCTGTATGATTCAGGTTATTAAGGACAGCTGGAATTGATCTTGACCATTGAGGACAATTCTCTACTATTTTTTAAGATTTTTTCTGTGTTCTCTGTGTTTGCAGCTTCTGTACTTGTATAAGTAACCTAAGAATACTGCTAATTCTACAGGAGTTTATGATGACAAGCATCAGCATTTTAGGACAGAGAGCTCTGAATTTCCTTTTTCCTGTATGGAGTTTGGTATGCTCCGCATCCACATCTCACTTCAACAGTTGGCAAACTCCTGAAACATCTGTTTTATATTACAGCTTCTTTAATTGAGGCAAATTGAGTCTGGCAGCTGAAAGGACTCTTTGGAAACAGGGAGATTTCACTGGTCATTACATGACAAAGTGATTACTTAAGGACAGAGGTGTTGCCTGTTTTGGTGTTCACTCAGTGCCTGGTACATTGCTGTCAGAGGTAAACGTGAATGTGAGATTAAAAAACAGACAGGAGCTCTGTGGGGAGAGAGGACAGCAGTGGAGAAAAGAGAAGTTCTGCTACATTCATAGATATTAGTGACTGATTTTCTAAAAGTCATCAAACCTTAGCTGTTTAGATTTTGGTTTTTTTTTGCAGTTTTGAATTAGGTGTTTCATTTTAACTAATCCTACCTTGATAGATGTTTGAGATTGAGGCTATTTTTAGAGACCTTTCAATGGCAAACCTCTTAGAACAATGAGCAATGTTTCGCCTCAGACTTTTGTTTTCTTGTTTGTTTTCATCAGGGATATTTTGACCAATTTAGTATCGAAATCTCATGACATCTCATGCTTTTACAACATTGGAATGTTACTGTGTGCTCTTATTACTAGATATGGCTCAGGTGATTATATACATGCGGATAAGAGGCTGAAGACACCTGCAATGATACTGAGTTATATTGATAACATCTGACAGTATGGATCAGGACATTTTGTAGATTCATACTAATATCTGGAAGTTCTTCCCTACCTTAAAATTCATCTCTTCTCTTAATTGCTGGTGCCAGCTAACGCGGGCTGTCCTCTACTTCTACTCACAAATGTAGTTACAGTGGCTGTCTCTTTTACTCTGAAAGGGTGGTCAGGCACTGGAATGGGCTGCCCAGAGAGGTGGTGGAGTCACCAACCCTGGAGGTGTTCAAGGAACGTTTGGATGTTGTGTTGAGGGACATGGTTTAGTGAGAACCATTGGTGATGGGTGAATGGTTGGACTGGATGATCCTGTGGGTCTTTTCCAACCTTAGTGATTCTATGATTCTTCGCATCCCATTCTCATTTAGGTAGGATGTATTTTGTTCTCAGATCATTCTGGAGTAACATCTTCAATTGAGGAGTGAAGTAAGAGTCCCCTCTCTCATGGGCTCATGTCACAAAAGCTCAACAGCGAACACTGCAGGAACTAAAACCATAGAATCCTAAGAATTGTTTGAGTTGGAATGGACCTTTAAAGGTCATCTAGTCCTACTCCCCTGCAGTGAGCAGCGACACCTACATCTGCATCAGGTTGCTCAGAGCCCCCTCCAGCCTGACCCTGGATGCCTCCAGGAGCACAAGGCACCCACCACAACTGTTGGCAGCCTGCTGCAGTGCTTCACTGCCCTTATCGTAAAACATTTTTTCTTCTATGGAATCTAAATGTTCCCTCATTTAGTTTGAAACCATTTCCCCTTGTTCTTTCAAAACAGACCCTGCTGAAGAGTCTGTCCTTTCTTTCTTATAGCCCTCCTTTAGATACTGAAAGACACCTATCATGTCACCTCAGAGCCTTCTCCAGGCTGAACAGTCCCAGCTCTCCCATAGGAGAGGTGTTCCATCCCTTGGATCATTTTTGTGGCCCTCTTCTGGATGTGCTCTAACAAGTCCATGTCTCTCTGGTACTGAGGACTCCACATCTGGACACAGTACTCCAGGTGAGTTTTCACCAGAGCAGAGGGACAGAATCACCTCCTTTGCCCTGCTGGACACGATTATTTTGATGCAGCCCTTGATATGGTTGGCTTTCTGGGCTGTGAGGGCACACTGCTGGCTCATGTCCAGCTTTCCATACACCAGCACCCTCAAGTCCTTTTTGGCAGGTCTATATTCTTCAGGATGTGCAGCTGAAGTTCCTTAAATCTCAGGTTTGGTCTCTGTGAACCTGACGATCTTCTAGAAAAAGACTGCAGTTTGTTTTCTTCTGACTTCCATCCTGACATTTCATGTCCATTCTGTAAATTCAAGCTGGAACGACAGTCTGTATTTTCTGGATGAGCTGAATTGTATGTTCCAGTTTACAGTGGGGGCTATAGAACGTGTTCAGTTCCATTCCAGTGTCACTTCTTACTGCTTCCTCAGAGCTGTTCATCCAGTTGTCATGTTCTCCTGTGATCTCACCATTAATACCATTAATGGAAATGGGTGAAAGAGAATTTTGTTTGTTTTAGAGAGTTTTCCAGGAGAGGGCAGCCATAGTTAATTCTGGGTCAGTCTGTGTAATCCAATGTGAATACAGATTACCAGCAGCGTTTGGCTGTGATGGTCCATTGCCCAACATGGTTTGTGTGCTTAGTTCTTTTAATTTGTTCTTTTGTTTGGATTGCAAGTGCATAAAAGATAGACATTTTCACAAATTAATGGTAGAAAAGACAAAGTGCATAATAGGGTGGTTAAATCTCAATGCCCTGTACTTGCTGAAATTGCAAATGCTCTTGGGAGCAGTTTCCATTATATGCCACTGTTTGCTTTATATACTTTCCAACCACCTTCATTCTCTTTCCTCAAAAACATTTATGGACAAGCATGGCTCAAACTTTTGCTAAAGGCCTGATTTTTATTTATTTATTTATTTTTTCTTAATGGGCCACTGCACTGAAAGCTCCTTTTGTTTCTTTAGGAACTTAGAAAGGATCCTCTCTTCTCTCCTGTTTTACATGATGAGGTGGTACATAAAACCTCTCTGTGTCCAGATGTAAGGACGGTAAATTAGCACTAAGGGACATATTCTGTATCTATAGTTTAGAGGATGCACTCATCCAGGCAGCAGGAATGATCTGGATGGCAACAGGTGATGCACTCAAGACAGCAAAAGCTGTTTTTTTCTTTGACTTGTTTTGTTGTGTTTGTTTTTTTTAAGGCGAACAACTGACATGTTTCCTGGACCAACACATGAAAAACAAAGGAGGGCTAT
Organism: Pavo muticus; assembly: GCA_016647715.1. NCBI lineage: Eukaryota > Metazoa > Chordata > Aves > Galliformes > Phasianidae > Pavo > Pavo muticus. The sequence continues at coordinate 631,576 of JACDJE010000151.1, forward strand.
AAGAACAGTGGGGACAGATTCTTCAGGGGGGTCTGTTGTGACAGGACAAGGTGAAATAGTTTCAAACTAAAAGAGGGGGCATTTAGATTGGATATAAGGAAAACATTTCTTACAGTAAGGGTGGTGAGGCACTGGAACAGGTTGCCCAGAGAGGTGGTGTATGTCCTGTCCCTGGAAACATTCAAGATCAGGCTGGAAGAGGCTAGGAGTAACCTGATATAACTATCTAGATCAACTCTGATTATGTGATTCTATGAAAAACCTTTGTAACATCCCTGTTGTCAGATCTTTAGATAATGTAAAACGAGGTATTTTTATGAAGTTAAAAATCTGGTTCCAGAGGTGGTGGGGTTTGGGAGGAATTTTTGTCTGTATATTGTAGGAGTAAGCAGGATGCTGTCAGCATCACTGCACAAGTAAATCCACAAAATAGTAGATGACTTCACACGTACTGCTATGGAAGCCATGCAGATGTTCCATACACTGGGTTTTCGTAGAATCGTATTATCATTAAGGTTGGAAAAGAGCACGAAGATCATGCAGTCCAACCATCAACCAATGCCTGTGACTGCCCTAGACCATATCCCTCAGTTCCACATGTACCTTCTTCTTGAACACCTCCATGGTCCACCAACTCCCTGGGCAGCCTGTTCCAGTGCCTCACCACTCTTTCTGAGAAGAATTATTCCTAATATCCAATCTAATATCCAATATGAATCTTTGGAGTTTTGAAAGCTTTTAGCTTCTATTTTGTTTCAGCTTTGTCATAGCTCATCAGACTGCTCCGTGTTGCTTTGCCTGCTGTGGAGGATGAGGAGTTAATAATATCTGTTCTCTGCTTATGCATCTGTAAGTCTCTGGAAGGAATAGCAGACAGAATACTGCTTCTGTAGATGAGTTGATAGCCCTGGTCCGTCTGCTCGCAGAGCCTTGTGCAAATAATTCTTAGAAAAGAGACCTAATCAGCCACCACACTATGCTGATTTGCACATAATTGTATCTGTCTTTTAAAAGCTGTAGATAAAAGGACAGAATTTGACACCTGCTCATTGCTCATTTTTCCAACAGCTCTGCAGGCTGGAGCAGGTTGCAGGTTTGGAGGAAGGGACTGTTTTGCCACCCAAATGGCCAATTAAAAGGAGGGGGGTTTGCAGGAATGCTTCACAGCACTTGACAGGTGAAGCATAAGGCATAGCTCTCAGCCTCAGGTGTGGAGAGGATTTAATTTTTTAGTCTCCCTAGCTGAGTGCAGTGTTCCTTTTCTTCTCTCTCTCTCTCTCTCTCTCTCTTTTTTTTTTTTTTCCAACCCAATATACTTCATTTATGGTTTTATTTAAACCTTAAGTTTTCATCCTGTCTGCATTTCACTCTGGTGATACGTGATGTCTCTATTCCTGCCAAATGCAGTGATGGTAAAGAAAGGGTTTTTAGGCTTTTACTTTAACTCTGATCTAAGAGTTCTCCTTTAAGTAGCATTACTTTTATTTTGTTTTCTTTTTCCATAATACCAGGTTACATTTAGCTACTTCCTTTGTGTCCTAGAAATCCTCAGGTTTTTGCTTCAGTTTAGTGTTAAGACTCATTCCTGTAAGGAGTTAGCAGATTGAAACACACCCTGATGAGCCAGCATAGGGATTTTGTAACTTTACAAATCAGATTTTTTCTCTGTCCTCTGGAAGTCACTGTCCCCTCTTGCTCTTGTTGGGTAGCTCGTGCATTTGTCTCTGCTCAGCAAAAACTTGCTGTTCCTCACAGGTTAACTCATCCCTAAAATGTCCCATGTCCCATTTGGAAAACTGGTGCAGTGCTCACATCCTTGCCTCACCATAGAGCCTTGAGATTTGCTATGCATACTTTGATTTTGTTTAAGATGTTTGCCATTGTTTCCATTTTTCTTACTGGTACTGTCTGGACATCTCAGGAAAACAGGTCTGCATAATTCTAGGTACCACACAAATTGTGCCGCTGGGCAATTAAGAACACAAATACTGCTGTCCGTAAGAGCTTGCAGTCTCTCTCTCTATATATATACTTAAGTATATATGATATCTTTTCAAAGTGCCATGCAGACATAACCAGGTTCAATCTTTGAAGCAAGGTTTTCAGTAGATAAGAAGGCACTAGTTGAGAGGTGTCAAAATCAGTGGAGATGAGATTTTAATTGTTCACGCTCACAATTTAATTAGATCTTAGGCGGAGGTTTGGCAATGTAGACAGAACAAAAAGGTCAGATTTGGAGAAGTTTTGTAGGAAGTGGCATCAGGATTTAATCACACTGGAGAGGTGAGTCATGAGAGGAAGTCTAGTCAATTAGGAAGGTGAGATTGGCAGGACAGGATTTGCTTTTATTTCTGAAGTTGGGTAGGTAAAGAAAGGAAAAGACTTCAGGAAAAAATCAGGAGCTCAGTTATGAGCATGTTCTGCATTAGCAAATAGTAGATTACTAACAGAGGGATGTCAGAGAGAGGCCAGAAGTTTGGATGGTTGATGACTCTAGGCTTAAAGATACCTTGTTTTCTGTATGTGTGTTAGTGTACTCTAACTAGGAAGAATATGGATTTGTGTCACAAAAGATGACTCAAAACTTCCTCATACATATATGTTAGCGTGATTCTTACTAAGTGGATTTTAACTGGATTTTGAGGGATCGTGATGCAGAAGAAGGATGTGACCAGAATTAAAACGTAGTAGCACCATAGTAGGACTTGATAGTTTCCAAGTCACATCTACTTGGATTACTGTGCCATGTCTTAATACACAAGTGGCAGACTAAACTAACCATACCTAAGGGAATTAGTGAGAGTTTAACTCAATCCACTAGCAATTAAAGCAATGAAGAGCCATTGGAATGAAATATGCTGTGACTGAAGTGTAAAGAATCTTCATTAAGAATATGTCCATTTTAATGTGCACCTCTGCTTTTGAGCAACTGTGGTCAGTAGACATCAGTCCCATGTAGCCCTGTGTACATCACACCTCTGTACATAAAGTGCCGTGATACGGCATTGGTACCTGGAGTTGTTTAATATTTCTTCTTTAGCTCAGCTCATTGCGTTTCAGCTGTGGTTGGGCTGAAGGCAGCCCATGAGGCACAGTGTCCTAGTGCTCGTATTTGAACAGTTGCTGAAATGTGGTAAATCATCTACCTGCCTGTTAATAGGAGGTAATATATTATCTTGTACAAGGCTTTGGCTACTCTACAGGGATACGAAACTCGTATGGCCTGGCCATCGCCTGTAATATTTCCTGGTTCCTTTTTAAGACAAGCATGGAAAAGGGGTCATGTACCCATCATTTTTCTTTAAATAATCAGTATCACTTTTTTTTTTTTACTTTCGTTAAGCATTCTGCTCTAAGTCTATACATCTGGGCATGGAGATACCTGGTGTCTTGCCTCTCTTCTCATCTGTGTTTGAATTCCTTCTTGCTTCAGATAGCACATAGCATATTTCATCCTACAGGAGCCCCAGACACTCCTCAAATATGACAGTTATGCTTCACATAGGAGTGATTTAAATAGAAATTGGAACAAAAATAGCAAGGTCTATGGAAAGAACAGTTAGGGATGATCCCTTATTTCTGAGATATATGTGTTAGTATGATCTCCCTACAGAAGAGTCCAGAGCACCATTATATGTTTATTGACTAGAAAATAATGCTTCCTGTTCATATTGCCATATCCAGGGTGTGTTTGAGCAAGCAGATTTTGTGGTGAAATCCATATATTGGACTTGGCATGCACAGAGTTTAGTACAGGAGCCAGTTTTATGCTTCTACCATTAAACAGCACTTCGTATGCAACCATGCGTTAGCTCCCTCCTGTCTCCATGGGGAATGGGCTGTGGTCAGCATGCTTATCACTTGCTGGAGTTCTCCAGCCAAAGTAGTATCTACACCAAACTCACAGTGAGATCAGACAGGCTCCACATGAGCACATAAGGGCTACAGTCTTTTTTTTTTTTCACCATTAACTTTCAGCCACAAGTCAGAAACTTTCACAAACATTGCTGGAGACCTTTAAAAATCCTCTCTGCAGAGAGAGAGGTTTGTCTCACATCCATCATTGCAGGGTGGCAGAAAGGAGAGGAAATTTTAAGTCTCATTATGCAACCAGTGAGAAATAAGGTGATTTTCTTTCAGTAAGCTGTAGGTTAAGGCACATGTTATTCATCACCTGCAGCATTTTTGCCCAAAGCCACCAGTGTACAAAAAAATAGCATTATATAGAATCACAGAACTTGGTTTAGTGGGCATAGCGGTGATGGGTCGACAGTTGGACTAGGCAATCTTAGTGCTCTTTTCCAACCTTAATGATTCTGTGGTTCTATGAGAAATACCATGCAAATCCTGGGATAGTGAATTTTCCAACTACAGGCACACACTGTATGCAGCCTGACCTTCTGGCGGTATAGCGAATAATCAAAGGAGTCTTCTGCAAGCCTGCTTGTGATTAATAGATAAAAAGAGATTGGCCCACATTCAAAAACTGAGACTATTTAAGCAAACTGGGGCTACGTCATGGAATATTTTGAAATGAGTCAAAAGGAGCTCAGGCACACAGGGAAGCACAAAGCTCCGAGAATTTTAAAATCTCAAAGGTGCTGCCTTTAAGCATTTAGCTTAGGACTGGACACAAGCAATACAAACACTGAAGTGGTTATCACTTTGATAGCAAACTGGGCAAATCACCAGATGATGATTTATCTTGGCTGTCAGAGGAGGGATGAGACAAGCAGGTGCAATCCATGTGCCAGCAACTCCACAGCGCAGGAAAGAGTCTGTTGTAAAAGGCAAGTGCAAAATAAAGTAACTCCCAGCAAAACCAGAGAGGTTAAACTGAATAACTCATTTCTTCACTGCTCTGTGATTCACGTGCTTTCAGATTTACTGTTTTAAGATCCCAAGTAAAAGTTGGAGGCAGTCAAACCCCAGAGCACCAGGAGTGTTAGTGCTTCTCTTCTCAGTGAGCGTGACCCTGGTAGTTAGAGTTAATTGAGGAAGACTGTGCTACTTCTGAATGTTTATGGCCTAGATCAAGTAGCACTGAAACTGAATGCTGATCACCTATCTGCCGAGGAGAGATTTGGGGATTAAAACTGGACATAAACACTGGACTGATTTGGAGGAAGAAAGCTTACTCAGTCCAAATGAATGAGGTTGCAAAGTCCTTTTGTAAAGTGGAGAAATCCTTTTGCAAGGTGGAAAAATCCTTCCTGCAGCATCCTCTGTCATCACAGAGTTAAGAACAGACATGAACTCAAAGCAATTTGGCAAGAACAGTAATCGGAGCAGTCGGGACCTGTCATCAGCATACTGGCCACTGCAAAAGAGTGATTAAATAGGAAGACACAGGCAATTATCAAAGACTAATTGCTTATTGTTGCTAGAACTATATTTTAAATGTGTTTTTCTTTTTAATTGCTTTCGGAACAAATAAAGTGTCCTTAATTCAATTGTAAAATGTTTGGGAATGGGAAGCCTGCCAGGAATCGAGCAGCTCAGAGGTCTTGTGAAAGAAATTACCTCTTTCAGTAGCCCGCATTCACGCTCAACCATCCCATCCTCTGCCAACCTTCCTGTTTTCAGGGCTGTGCCCCCGAGTTTGGTGTATGTCTCTGTCTTGTTGGTGCTTGCAGGTGGTTGCAGTAGTTCATGCATATATTTTCCTGTGTTTTTATTCATTCCTATCCAAGGATCATGACCCAAAGAGAAGCAGAATTTCTCAGGTCCAATGGGGGATTTGAATGAGCAGGCTCTGAACTCACTGGGCGCTTTTCAGAATGGGGCTGGGGATGTCTGACAAGGTGAAATATTCATGTAATTTGAACCTGTTACAATACCAACAGCTGTATACCTCTGTGCTCTATTGCTGCTGAATGCTATGAAATTATGGAGGGGTTGGATTTGGCTCCGCATTGTATGAAAATAACAATGAATGAACAAATGAACAGGAGGATGCTATTCCAAGTAAAGATGCTTAGGGCTAGTGTGAGGAGCAGATCCAAACTGCATTTGGAAGATTTTATGCAAATAGCTAAAAGACTCTCATGTTATTAAATAACCATTCAGCTTTTTCATGATGAGAGTCACAGGGAACACTGTTTTTATATTCATAGAAATATCTTTTGTATGGATGTATTCAACTCTGAAAATACTGCAGGACTTCATAATGGACAAGCAAATGTAACCAGTGCTATATCTCTATGTGTAAATAATTTGCATGAATGGTTTGGAAAATGAAAGGGAACTGGTCCATGTGAGGGACTGCAAGTGTGAGCAGGGGAAATAGAATCAGTGTTTAGGTTCATTTACCAGAGGAATCATAGATTAGAGCCATAGAATCGTTAAGGTCGGTCCAACTATCACCACGCCCTCCTACCATGTCCCTCAGTGCCACATACCCTTTTCCAGTGCTCTTTAAGGACAGTTAGAAGTAAAGCTGGCCTGGGCAGACATTTTAATCAGCACATTGGGTTTGGTGAACACAGAATAACTGAATCAGTCACAGTGAGACACTTTCACTGCAGCAGCTCTGCCTTGGGCTCGTGGTCTTTGGCTCTCCTCCATCGAAATGCCCGATGAACTTTTATCTGGAGACATTGGTGCTGCTGCTGCTGCTCTCCCTCCTCCTCAGATCACATCTTCCTGACCAGGATAGTAAAAACAGTATTTTGGAACAGTTCCAACAGCATAAAAAAGTCTTGATTGAAATTCCCCAAGCCATCATGGCACAGCTAAACAATGCTTACTTTGCTGGGCTTGAAGACCTCTTCTACCACTTGTGTGAGATTTATTGGGCATCCTTTGCCTGGAGTTTTGTTCATGGACTTGTCTGGGCAAAGCCATGCTGCTGTGAGTTTGTTGGAAGCCCTGAGCCAGTTTTCCCACTTTAGAGAATGGCAGAGGCTAGCATATCTGCATCAGCTGGGGTTCAGCATCCAATGTAAAAGCAAATATCTAATGGGAATTTCTCTGCAGCCTGTTTTTATTTTTAAATTAACCCAAACCTGAGGAAGGAACATAAGCAGTGCTGGAATGTGCATTTCCATTGAGACTGTGTGTTTGTGTGCAGCTTTCCAAAATTAAGCTTGCACAGTGTCAAGTGGGGAGTTGGGTGTGGAAATGCAATTAGCTGTGACTTGGAACTCTAATCATACAAATGGGCCAACGAGTGCGAGTGCTCACTTGGAAACTTGACCAAGTAGCAAGAACTCCTTAATGTGCATTAAAATGAGTAAATAAAGCAAAATGTTAATAATATTTGGTATTCATTTCCAAGCTGCTCCTTTGGGTGATGTAAACTGAAGTGCGCTTGGCAGGTGATGTTAAATGATGTTTTTCCTGTGGAATGGAGGCTGTCTTCCCTCTAGGAGCATTTGTGCCCTTTTTTTGAGTTTTGAGATCCTGAAGGAAAGACATAATATATAATCTGATTTTCACATCGTTGCCTCCCAGCCTTCTTGTGATGTAAGTAACAGGCAGACTGATCTAGTGGCTGGCAGCCTTGCCTACAGCAAGGGGGTCTGAGCTGGGTAATCTTTAAGGTCCCTTCCAACCTAAGCTATTCTGTGACTCTGTGAAGCCAGCATTGCCTATCAAGAGGGCCATGGAATAGTTTTTCCAATGGGTGAGTTCATAGAAATCCTGAAAGGCTTGGTTAAGGCACTTACTGAAAAAAACAAGGCTTTCTGTTCTTCGCTACCTTTCAGGCATTGCAGGGTAAAGCTGGCACCCGAGAATGCTTCCCATAGAGAATGTGTGTAGGTAAATTAGCAGGAGAGAAAAAAGAGAAAAGGGGGGGAAAAAATAGATAGAAAAAGGAGAAAGAAAAAAGGAGAAGCAGAATTCTGTTGGCTTGTTAAAATATCTAAAAGGATTTTGCTTTTAATTAGGAGATTGCTTGGTCTTTCTTCCTACCCACAGCAAGAAGTTGGAACTAGACAATGTTTAAGATCCAACCCAAGCCATTCTATGATTCTGTGATTCTATAATTCTATTTATGATTATTTATTTTTTGTGTGACGGCCCGAGTTTCAACTCCCACCTTTCTTATGTAGTTTATTTATGTTGTTTACACTCAACTCTTTAATTTTCTGAAGTAGTGTTTGTCTTGTGCCTGAATCTTGGGAAGCTGGATATATGTCCACTACTGTCTTCTATGTGAGCGACTGTCTCTTCTGATTCAGAGCTCCTGTATGCTGAAGCCAGTAATGATTCACTCTCACAGCAGTGGTGTGAGCAGTCTCAGCTTTTACATGCCATCTGTGTTACTGAGCTGAATCTGCAGAAATGGGAACCCTGTGCACATGGCTTTTCCTCTGTTCACGGATGAAAATATTAAAGCAAATCCGTATGGTCCATGAGATGTTTTCTGTGTCAGGAAGGGAGTGAAGCTGCCTGTCAAAGCAAGCTGTTCCCTCAGATGAAAGGAGACTGTTTTTAAACACTCCTTTCCATAGTATTTTGCACGCCAGCCATGTGTGTTTTCTCATCTGACATCTCATTGAGCTCCTTGGCTGCGGTACTGCAAGAAGGAAGGGTGTGCTGGGAGGGAAGGAAATAATCTCCCAGTATGTACACAAGCTCATGTGCGCACATACTCTTAAATCAATCTTAAATGAATTGATTTTTTTTTTATGAATATGAAAGAAGATTAATCTGGTTGAGTCAGGCTTAATTGCTTCCCTTTTGTTTAGATTTTCTATTTTCGCACAAGCAGTGCTCTGAGCTATTATTAGCTACAAAGGTGGAGACAGAGGGCAAAGGGCTCATTCATAATTCCTACAACAGAGCACTGAATTTTAAAGCTAAAAGGCAAGTTGATGAGCAGCTTGAAAATGCAGATTCATCCACTTAGGTTGCTGAGTGTTTCTGAAGGCTCATGCTGGTCCAGGGAGCTCTCACAGCTGTGAGACCTGCTGGCTGGAGGAACGAGTCAAAAAGAGATGTATTTGCAAATGAAAGCACTCACCTTGCAGGGAGAAGCTTGAAAACAAGCTGATTTAAGCTCATGAACTGGTTTAAATGCAGTCACTTTTGAAAGAAGCACCTGGACTTTGCTTCTTGGGCCAGAACCTGAGAAGCATTAAGATTATATGCACACATACAAACTCAATTGTGATTAAAAAAAATCAGTCAGTTAAGTTTGGAGTGTATCCCAGGTAATGGGATACCATTACAACCACCATCTCCCTTCAGGATCTCAGGGCAATCTCACAAGAAGCGGTTTAATCATGTTGGGCAGGAGATACTGCAGCATTAGGGTGTGCTACTGCAACTGGGGACCTGGTTTAGTGGGCACTGTTGGTGATGGATGGACGATCGCACTAGATGCTCTTAGTGGTCAATGATTCTAAGATTCTATGAAGACAAGCCCAACCCCAATCAGTTTTTCTCACCCTTTCCTAAAATGCAGTGGATACTACAAACTCCTTTTCCTTCTCATCATCATGAGCTGGGCATCTCCTTTGGAAAGGGGGGGGGGGTTTGGCACAGAGACCATTCCAACTGGGACACCAGCGTGGAATTTGGATGGCTACAGCTTGAGCACTGTGGGGTTTCCTCTTCCAAGCCACTTGGATCTGGGATGTGCTGCTGCATGGGGCAGCTTTGGTCAGTGAGGAGTTTTCAGTTTTGCTAACCGCACCTCTGGAATTAACGTCCCTTTCTGACTACTTTCTTCTTTGGCACTAGTTCTTTTTCTTTAGTTGCTATACTGAAGCTTATTCAATTTGCCATGCTAAAGGGCATCACGAGAACATGCATCATTTTGTAGGCTTTTCTGGTAAGGCAACAAAACAAAAATAAGTTTAAAAAAAAAAATGAATCACCTCAGTATAAAATGTTTTTCTCTCTGAAAGTTCCTAAAGCATAAAAAGAGTTTCTTTTCTTGAAGAGGAGATATTACTAATGTAAATGTGGTGCTGTTGGCAGAGGAATAATATGCTGTCTATCATAAGGCAGGCGACTGAGGAAGAGCTGGAGTGATGGAAATGCCTCTTGGGCATGTGAGATTGTGGGGATAGGTATTCACAGAGAGGACACTTTCTTACATGTGCCCAGGGCTTTCTCTTATCTGTGAACATGAACCCACAGTGAAATAGAAATGTTCCCATATTAATAGTGCATCGGAGATAACCTTCATCTGAAAAACACAGTAATAATGCACAACTGGGAGCCCTTTCAGAGCAGGGAATTGGACTAGCAATTTCATAGTGTGTTAGCAACTAAACATTTTGGTTCTGTATAAGCAAAGGGCAAGGTTAGTGGACACATCACTCCAGCTGTCATTGTCCCAGCAGTAGCCAATTTAGAGGCCCTATATTTTTCTGCTATCCCAGTAAAGGAAATAAAAGTAGAAAGTTAAAAATAGAAATCCCAATATGAATTAAAGCACAAAGAGGGAACAAGCTTGTAGTATTGCTGTATAATTTCAAAATCCCTTTTTTTTCCTTATTATCTGGACGATAATATATGTGTTACACTGGAAATTCTGACAGTGTCTGTCCTGCTCCAAAAGGTCACCTCAGTACAGGAAGATTTATTTCTGGCTGTAACATGTGAACGTGGACATCCAGCCCAGGATCTATCCAGCCTCAGCTTGTATTGATGATTCCTGTTTAGATTTCCCTTCACCTGATGCTACTTATGGGCAAGAGAAACATGAGAAGTGTCCGTGGCTTTGGCTTTTAGGAGGAGGTTAAATGGAGCAGGTTAAAAGATTTCTTCTGCTGCCTTTGTATAGAGCGTAGTCATTTTTCTTCATAGCTCTCTCAGCGTGGATGGATATCAAACCTTCACAAGCTGGTTGTTGCAAGTCATTTCATGCAGTACCACTGTATACAGCACTGCAGCACTGCCTTTTCCTAAGGTTAACTGTCGTAGAATCATATAATCATGGAATATCGTGAGTTGGAAGGGACCCAAAAGGATCATCGAGTCCAACTCCACACTGGACCGCCCAACTGTTACACACTCTTGGTTTCATTTAGGTTATTTTTTGTTGCTAAATTTCCTAATGATTAAAAATTAATACTGTTTCCAAAACAGGAGCCAAACTTAATGTGGAATTATCTTCTTGCTTTACAGATATCCTCGTCGATGGCAAGCTTTGTGACTGTGATGTGGTGGTGGACTGCAAAGTGGGTGACCCGGTCCCACTGCAGGTGAAGCTGACCAACTGGAGCAAGCACAGCGTGGGACCCTTCGCGCTCACCATGACGCCCTACCAGGATTACCAGAATGGGGTGCACAACTATGAGCTGCAGGATGCCATCACTTTTGTGGGATCCAACACCTTCTACATCGATGCTGTAAGTTTTTCTGTCGAAGGTATCACTGTTCTGGATGACGTGTATTTGCATAAAAGAGTTTCATTGCTCAATTGTGCCTTATAAGGCAGAGTAATTTTTGGAAAATGCCATGATTATAGCGGCTATTGCTAAAAGTGCTGTGGGCTTGGGGAGATAGAACCATCTCTCTGAGGTGGTTTAAGACTGTAATTGCCTGTAGTGTAAGCCACCAGCAAACTATTGGAGGCAGTAACTTTTGGTCACTCCAGATTTGGCAAGATGTGAATGAGTAACCTAGAAAAAACGTGTAATATCATATTGCCTGCCCCTTGAGCCATACAGTGCAGCCTGCAGTAATAGATTTTAAGTAACTTTTTCTCTTCAGTGCATGAGAATTAGTCCCCCAGGCTAAGCCAAGGAAATCATCAAATCAATTTTAGTTAGATCCCAAGGAAGGACAAAAAAAACCCACTCAACATTAATGACCGGAAAGATGAGCTGGTTCATTTCCTAGTCTCTTAGCTTTATTTTTACTATGAAAATAAAGAGAAATAGAAATGCAAAAATCATGCTTAAAATGGGACCAAAAGTCACTATTTAAAATAATTGGATTTTTAAATTTTTTCTCAAATTGTTATTTAGAAATTTCATGTCCATGAGTTTTTTGCTTGTGAAGCAAAACACTGAAAATAGCTCTCGAATATAACTACTCTCTCTTGCATCCTTTCCCAAAAACCAGCGATGACAAAAAATCAAAGGGATGAAAAACATGAGCAATATGACAGAGTGGAGTAAGCAGTATCTCTGGTAACTTGTAAACAAGAGGGGAAGGATGACTGTTTAGAATTGTGCTTAGGACCTTTGCTTAGGTCAGCTCTTCACATTGCTAATAAAATGTACCTGTCAAAACTGAATATTTAGGTGAAATTCAGTAAGAAAGGAATTAGAGGTTAACCACAGGGACAGACACTGTGCGTATTTTTCAATTACATACCATGGGAAGAAAATATTTCTAGAAGATAATGAGCGTGGAATAAACCATCAGCTTGAATTTTAAAGGATTAGCATCCATGTATTCATAGCTGAATAATTGAGATATGTCAACAGAAATAATCAAGAGGCAGCTTCCTTTGACTCCCTTTCTGACAATGTGGGTTTTTTAATGCGAGTGGCAGCGTGTGGATATACAGCTGCTGAAGGGCTAACCCTCCAGGCTAATGAGGGAAAAGGGAGACGTCAGCATGTATTCCTACCTTCTGACTGAGTCTCCTATGGGCAAGAAGTCACAGGGTCACATCTCTTGTGCTGCCCAGGCAGCCTTTTCATACGTTACCTTCCCTGCATTCAATATTTAGACCTTTTCACTGTAAACACAGTACCCAGAAAGTAAAAAATGGAGTTGTTTTCTGATGTTTGTCCTCCTTTTCAGCCAAAAGGGTGAAATGAAGAGAATGTTTACTCTTAGACAAGAAGTGCTGTACTTCACATTGTGCAGTGTTGATACATGTCCTGCACAGGCTGCTAATGAAAATGCTTAGTCACATTTTGAGGCATAGAGCCCTGATCATGGAAGAAAGTTCTTCAAACAGTGGATCTAATGCTGTCAGAGGCCCTTTCATCCCCTGTAATAACTAATTCAGTAATAGAAAAAAGATTTCAGAAAGCAGCATCTGTTTTGAGACAAGAATAACGTCCTGGTTTGTGCATTTGATGCTTCAGGGAAGAATGAACATACAATTGTGTTCATGCTCCGCGTTCGACAGAAGCTCAGACACTGGTAAAGAAGCTGAAGAAGCTCATAGTTGGATGACATGAAAGAGATTCCGTGTCTCTTTTTTATAAATTAAAGCTGAGACTTTGGATGAGATTCCCAGCTGGTGTAGCTCCATGTTACCCTCTCAAAGCTATTAAACACGTGCTCATTATTTTTATACACAGAGGTCGCTGGCACATGGGTATTTTGCTTGTTTAATTGAGGTGCCTTCAAATGCTGCCATTTCCCAGTTTTGCCCTTCTGCAGAAAGATGCTCCCCTCTTCTGCAGGAGTGATGCTGTGAGTATTTGTTGCTTTGCAAAGTTGGCCAGTTTATCTCAAACTACATTCGTCAGCAGTTTGAGCTAATTGGGCTGACATTACATTGACACTAGCAAGGAGGTGGTGACATGATTTATTACACCGACGAGCTGGGTGGGAGGGAAGATGAAGAACCAGTGTGTGCTTTGGCGTAACAGTAGTGTGTGGTCAAGAACAAGTGGGAACATCAGGTATTACAGCGAGATACTTCTCATACCCTAAAAATTTGGTCTGTTGTCATGATGATGGAGAAATAGCAAAAATATTGGTGCTCAGTTGAATGTGACCTCTCAGGAAAAACAAAACAAACTAAAACATCCCTCTGCTTTCCTAAGTATTAACCTCTTATAAAGCCTAATGCCTTAACACTCAACAGATCGCAATTCTGGGGGGTTATTTTCAGACTAAAAAGTTCCAAACCATTTTCTGCATCTATTTGGAAGACAAAGAATGCGTACAGGAATTTTTAGCGTACATACACTGCTCCACAGAATGAACAGAAGTTTTTTTTTAAGGGTAAAAGTCACAAAACTTTGTTTTTCATTTTCTTATCACTTAAAGTTAAATGATTTCTCTTGGAGGTAGTGCGTATTCATCTCTTTGTGCTCCCACTTCCATTCAGAGCAGCAGTCTGCATTTGTGCCCCAAAGGCTCTGCTGGGATATACTACCTCAAAAAGCAGTCTTTTGCTCAAAATTTTAGAGAATATTTAGATATTTTCATGCATTTAAAATTACATAAAGTCTTTATTTTTAAAATTAACTTTTAATTTGATTAACCTTACCTTTCTATGCCTGTATTTAGCAGAAAAGGTGACTTCACTGATTATCATTTAGATAGCATACATTTTTTAAGTCTGAGGTTTTGATACATGAGGTAACATGATGGATGCCCACCCATTCAAATACTTCTGCATTTATTTATTTTTTATCTTGCTTCGCAATCTGAAGTTTAACTTTAGCCATATTATTAAAAATTCTTATTTCTTACCAGTGTTTTGACTAATTAATTGATCAGACAGAGCTACTTCTTGCCAAATTAAAAACCAAAAAAATGATATGCTATGGAGATTCCTGTAACTACCGATAATTTATCTTCCCTCGTTGTTCCTGCTTTTGCCATTACTGTTCTCAAGCAGGTTTTTTTTTTTTTCCTGGGTGTGTTATCTCTCAGTAGCTCAGATGATTGGTAGTGGAAGATGAGGAAGAACTCATTAGGAGATGGTCATTTTGAATCAGCTCAGAAGCTATGACGAACATTTGCTCACTTCTGGCAGGTCCTCTGTGGCCCATCTGGCGAAATTAGTTTTCTTGGCACTTCTGCTCACACTGTAAACTCTTTGGGGGCAGTGTACAGTAGCTGGCACACACCCTAATCTCCAACTGAGTTGCCTCAGTATTACAGCAGTATAAATAATTAGTAGTTAGTTCTCAGGGATCAGTCCCACATGGTAGCCTGAATCAGGGGAGGATTAGGATGGAGCTAGAAACTTAATTTTTCTTCTGTCTCGGAGGAACATTTCTTTCTTGAATCTTCAGTCATGTTTTCCTGGAGTGTAAGCAAGGTCTACGTGCAGAGGATTTGGTGGAATTATAGTAAAATCTCTTTGGACTCTGTGGCTTGATTGAGCAGGCGTGTGTGCATAACATCATTCCAGATTGGGACAACATACAAGATGATAGTTTCTAGGTGGTGGGACTGCCCGGCCTGCGTGCTGCTAGATCAATCAACAATACAAATTCAGCTTGGATCAGGCACGAGTATGCAGTCTTTATGTTTCTCTCAAATTAGCAGAGTCGTGCATTGCAGTCACTTGGATGGTGAATGTCAGCTCCAGTGGGTTATATTCAACTTGTGTACACATCTGTGCAAGGCCTACGGCATCCATTCACATCCACCGAGTCACCAAGGCCAATGGAGTTCAGGGAATATTTTACTTCATTCTGTATCTGACACCTACATTTGCTCAGATTAATCCTTTTGTTAAACAGATGGCTCAGATGTATATGTCCATTTTATGGATTTTTAGATTGATTAGGTTCCAGACTGAGACATCTGGACAAGGAGGTGTCTCCACAGATGCTGGCTGTCTGAGTTCTTATTAGGCAAAAGAGTCTGCTGTCCATGGAGCCTGTCTCAGCCTAACATAGATCATAGGGATGTGATTCAGTTGCCTAAAACTAGGTGTCCTCCATCATGGGTGTCCGATCTTTTGACTTGCCTGGGCTGCACTGAGTGAAGAGGAGTTGTCTTGGGCTACATATAAAATATATAATACAGTTAAAATATATAAATAACAAAACTTTTAAAATTCTTAAATATTTTTCTTAAAACATAAAGAGCAACAAAAACATAAAACCAGTGGGATATTTGACCTTGTTTTTGTGAAACTAATGCATCAATCTTGTTCGATGGCAGTGGTGGCAATTTTTAGTGAGTTGTCAAGGTGTTCATCAGAAATTTTTGATGAAATTTTATTATTTCAGTACTTATCCTTGAAAACAGTTTTTCTCAAATGTGTGTACTGCCAAAAAGCGACGACATTGTTGAAGGCCAATTCTAAACAAACTGAGCTACCGTTGTATTAGGTATCAGAAGAATAAATACTTTGTTTCCTTAACCACGGACTTCTCAGAGCCAGTAGGCCTTGAAGGGAAAATTAATCTGGATGCTTTGGGGATGTTGCCAGCTTGGCAATAAAACCAAAGGTCTATGAACCCTTATAATTGTATTAAAATTACTAACCAATCATCATGAGGAAAATGGACTGAAAAATTACTAATTCATAACTTCTGTGTATAAATGTTGTGCAGATACATAGTTCAGAGCGTGCACTTGATCTGCAGGAAACCACTGAGCACCTTAGGTTTGTGAAATCCTGAAATAAATAAGCAATGTCTCTTCTGATTGTGTGATGATTGACTTATTGCACATGGGGCTAGCATATCCTCTTTTCGGACAATTGTGATTGTGAAGTGAGGGATATCTTTCTGTGGTAAGAGAGGTCTTACAAAAACCTAGTAAAGAGACATGATCAAATTTGTGAGTTGAGTATCTCATTGCAACTTTATACATTCCATTTGAAATCTTGCAGTTAGTGTATTTTGGCTGAAAACAGAGTTGCAAATATACTGAAGAATTGACGATTATTTCAGCAGCCATGAAAACTATTCTCAAGTACCTTTGTCAAAATGGAAAGCAAGGCTGCACCTTTTGCACTGTTCACAGTGCCTTAGCTCATCCCAAAATGTCATGAGGTATCTGTTTTGACAACTGTAGGCTGGCCAAGTAGATCATTCTGTTAGCTTCACTGGCTGCACTGACTAAATGTCTACTTACTGTAGTAGGAGCTTGGATATCTAGAGTGCAAAGAGACACCAAAATGTGCGTTGTTTACTCTCAAAATGAGTCCTGTGTGCAGTATAGCAATCAGTTTGGATCTGGCCCTCTGCAGGCAGATCTGGTCACATACCACTACCTGCCTCGCTGATTCTTCCCACTTACAGTGAAGAAAAGGATGAGTGCTGCAGGAACTGCTACCACATAGGCAGAACTTGAAAGAGATGAAGAGACTGTGTTGATGTTGATGTGCCTGAAGACACAACCTTTCCACCTGTCAAGAGCTATGATCAATGCTTTAACAGATATTTCTCCACGGGGCAGCTAGATTAGGAAAAAATGGACTGGGGGCTTCATTTGCTGCTCACCTCCACCCATTACTTGTGTTAGTGCCTGCCTCTATCCTTCTCTGCATGCATCAGTTCCAGTTAGGCAAAAATAAGGCAGGCAGCCCAAGCAGGAGGAGAAGGGAGCAGGAGGGGAGACTGATGTTCTGCATGTCCAGACGCAATGCCAGAGGGCACACACTTGTACCCAGTGAGAAGGTGAGATGCCAAGGACGTGGGTCAGTACAACAGCTGTGACTGCTCTCATTACTCACTAGGACTATATGATACTGACACAGGTTTGCTGTAGGTCAGCAAAAGTGATCGGCACCAAAGCCAAAGGGAATCTGGGCTCTGCCAGCTCTGATGATGCTAATGCTTGTGAATAGCCAGGTTCTGGTGTAGGAGCAGGATTTTAGGCATTAAAGAAGCCTAATATCCCAGGTGGCTCTAAGGGGTACATGTCTGCTGGCTAAAGGACCCAGCAGCGAAGGTCCAAAAAAGCCTGGAACAGAAGAAAACAGAAGCAAACAGCTCATTTCCCAGTGATGTCCCTTGCTGACATTTTTTTCCCCTGATTCCAATCAAGTCGTGCGCACCTGGGCAGCATAGTGCTTCTGGATGTAATAATGCCAGAGTTTCCTTGGTGGTTGGGTTTGGGTCTCAGCTTGGCTGACCAGTGTTGTGTCACAGTCAATTGGAATCAGCTCTGGACTCTGTATTGTGATGGATACCGAAGTGTTTGGGGATGACCAAAGAAAGCCCATTATCAATAAACATTCAAGCAAACAGAAAGTACATGGGCACAAGCCTACCTGGAAGAGTAGGGATGGCCCCTAATTTTATCTTGAGAAATTATTCAGGGTCCAGAGAGCAGAATGGAACTGGTAGGATGGTCTTGATAGAGTGAAGACTGCTACTGAAGAGCACCAGTTGACATTTATTGAGTCTGTTCTGCTGGACTGACATTGTCTCTTCACAGTCTCTCAAACTAATTCCATCCAATGGTGTCAGTTCAGTGTTTTGCATCTGCAGTAACTTTAATCTGGTTCTAGGCATTCTGAAAATGGATTTAACATCTTGTGGGAGCAGATGTTTATTCAAACAGTAGCACATGCTGAATAGTGATAAGTTTGATAAAGTTAAAAATTACTTGAGTGCCTTGCTGAAATGGTGGAGCAAGATATTGGCAATAAAGATATGGATCATAAATGGTTTGGTGATGAAGGGAGATATATAAATGTAGACACAGTACAGTGTTTAATTTGGATGGGTAAAATTCTACTGTTTTGGGGATATGTCTTGCTACATTTATTTTGGTGAGAGTGAATACTGAAGATTCCCAATTAGAATTTGCAGTCAGATTGTGTCTGAATAATAAGCGGGGGTGAATTTAGTTATTGCTAAGTTGTTAAATGGTGTTTAACCATGCGTTTAGCAAGAGTTCACAGCCATGATTTAGACCTTTAATGTCAATTCTGATGAATGCAGTCTAAGGGAAGATGCTCCTGATTATTCAGGACATTATGGGTGGCTTTTGCCTTAAACCAAATCGATTTTGAAATCAGTGACTACTGGAGGTCTTCTGGTTTGAGCTGTGCCACAGCACTGCTGCATGACTGAATAACACAAGATTTGAATTTCTCATTTTACCATTGCTAGAATAGAGACAAGAAATTTACTTCTTTTGTGGGAAGGTAATATTGAGATGTTTAATTTATGAATGTTTCTAGAGTGCTTTGAGATAATTTTAAGGAGCTGCTGGCTTGCAAAGTGCAATTGTTTTGTTTTGTTGCTTGTTTAATTTTACTGATTTTCACATTCGCTGTTGCAGGTAAAGCCAACCAAAGACTCTGTGTACTTCGGAGCACTTCTTTTCCTCTACACGGGCGATTTCTATCTGAATATCAAATTCCATGAAGACAACTGCAGCAAGGAGCTGCCTCTCTCCTGGTTCTGCCTTCCTAGTGTCCACATCCGTGCTATGGAGCCCATGGCTGAAGCTAAGCTGTAGATGTGCTGTGTGCTATTTGATTAACAACAGTGTGCAGAAATGCTTGGCACATCCTCTGCTTGACCCCAGCTTGTTTCTGTCCAACCCCAGGCCACAGTCCCTATTTTGGAGGAACAGCTGAATGCTTTCTGGATTGTCTGATAGTCATTTGGGCAGCTGCTATTGCTAATTTCAGAGAGAGAGGCAGATTATAACCATGCTAGAGTTTTCTTCTGATTCCAAAAAATCTTTGAAACTGCTAATATATGCATCATACTTTCATACAGCCTATTGAGATCAGTGGATTTGGGAGAGTCTTAAGTGCTAAGTTTAAGAGGGTTGAACTTAACCATGTGTTTGAAGGTCTCAGCTCCAACTTAAATAATCCCTTTTTAGCATTTCAACAAGAGTTGAAATTTCTGTATGAATTTCCTCCTGGCTTACACTGGATTTACATTACCCTGGAAGTGTAGGTTCTCTGTCAGAATAGTTCTCAGACTTGCTGTAGTTCACTTTTCTGCTGAGTATTGGGTGTCTTTGGTGGTAAATAGGAGTAGAGATGCCTTTTACTGTGCTACTGAAAGTAAAAAATAGTAAATATGCCTCCAGTTATTCTGTTCACCCCCTGAGCTGAGTGCCACTTGCTCCTGGTGGAGTCACTGCCTTTGCTTCAGTAGATCTATTAAGAAATGAGAAAAGGCAATGAGAAGCTAAAGAGTTTGTCCTTGAGAAAGGAAATAAGTCAGCTTCTGGATTGCCTGGGGCTTGCCTGTGAATTTGGGCTTTCATTATTCTGTTTTATACAATCACAACAGATTGAAATGTTTTCAGACACTTAAAGAACCACCAAAATTAATCAGCTGGCCATTCTTATCACTTTGAATCAGTTTTTGCAAACTCATCAGATCTGCTTTTTCATGCTGGCTTTGATTATGTGGTTGGGTTGGTTGTTTTTTTTTTCCTTCCCTTGTTTACTTTCTTGGAGTTAGTAAGACTAATTAGTAGGCAATTAAGGAATGGAATTCCTGACCATAAACTACATGATGAGTCTACTGAAGATTCAACCTGTTGTCTTTCAGGAAAACATTTTTGTACAAAGAGGCCCAAACTTTCCCTGTGTAAACAGGGAGGTGTCTGATCTGTATGAATGAGTTTCAAACCTGTCTGAATCTTTCCTTAAATTTACAGCCTGCAGCTCTTCGTGGTAGATTAATTTCAGGGATGAATACACCAAGATGCAGCAGCAGTGCTCAAATTAGCTCTATATGTGCTAAACCTACATGCACAACCCCTTTGCAATTTTTTTTTAGTAGATTTCATCCTAAAGTGGAGCTGCCTAGCCTGGCCCATCCTGGTTGTGCTTGGATAGCTGCTGATTCTGGCTCTGCACTGTGCTCAGTTGTACTCTTAGTTGTGACTGGTGTTTTCCTTAGGAACACAACAGTACTCAAAACTCAATTCATTGCATGTTTGCAAATGACTGTAATGTATCCATCCTCAATATTTTTTTTTTTTTAAATTGAGGTTAGTAGATAGCTCTAGCATGATAGCTGTGTTTCCAGTGTATACAGGGTATTATCTCCACAACTATACTGTGATAATGTTATCAGTGTTTGCTCCTGAACTGTGGCTCTGTACACAGCTTCCACACAGAGTGGAAGTCTTCAGACTTAATATGTTGGAAATCAGAGACCAACAGAAGATTTACTAGCAGTGATGTACTGCTCTGTCAGCTGCCAGCACACAATGTCCGCTAACAGTACTCTTCCTTTGATTGCATGGTGGCTCTGGGCCAGAGACACCCTTGGAAAGAGGGTCAAAGGCAGCCAAGCTGGGCATGTGTTTGTGTTGGTGGAGGTTGGTTGACTAGTTCTGTGCCATAAGGCTGAATTCTCTGTCACTACACAGGCATATACACAGAAAAATAGCATCCCAGGAGATCAGGAATTAAACCAGTTAATCTTTTCTGTAAAAGCTTGCTTTTGACATGTGTCTCTCTGCTATGTTACACAACACTGTTGCGGCAAAATCCAAATTGGGTTTCATTCAGTATTCCCAGCAGGTAATCTGCAGATGCTAGGAATACAGCTACGACTATGTAGGGACCACATTGCATTTGAAACAAAAATATTGTGAAGCAGATGCTGTGCAGTCAGGGTGCTTCAGTTTACCCAGCAAGGGATCATTTCCCAGTATGTTTTTGAGAGTGTTCTCTAAGAACAGTGGGTATTGCTCCTGTGAAGCCTGTACTGAGGTGCAACACTCCTCTGCCCTTTATACAAAGGGGGTGATCCCCAGCCCACTGAAGCTGCTGGAATGGGAACATGTTTTATTATAGCAAAAGATAGCTGCATATTTCCTAGGTTTCCAATATGCCATTATAAATCTGCCATTTGTGCTCGTAAATATGTGTTTTATGAGTGAGCTGATCCTTAATGGTCTATCTGTTCATTATATAGTACACCAGTCTGTCCCTTGTCAACTTTGAGGCTTAGTTGCTTTTGGCATTTATGATATCTTTCCCAATTTCCTTACACTTCTACTTGTCTTGGTGAGAGAGATGAAACACAAGAAATTCTTCCTTCTGGGGATCATTTGTGACTTGACCAGAAGTTACTGTCAGTGTAATATGGAGAAGTGGGAAGGGAAGGTGCTTGAAATGAGAATACTGCTTTTGGTTTTCGTTTTAATGGAAGCTTTCATTGGAATTGCTGTCAGGATCAGTCTATGTAGTGGCTTGAATAAAGGATGATACTTTCCTGATCTGCTCTCCTTTTCTGGAATGGAAAATTTGTTTTTCTTTCTCCAAACCACCCAGATATTACTTTGAACATGATGAGCCAAACTGCATTGATACACAGCTGTAAATCTGGTATGATCCCACTTGGTTGAATTAAATCATTCCTAATTTAAATCACCATTGCTGAGAGCAGAAGTTGGTCCAATATATGTATGCATTGGAGAGACTTAAGTTATGTAAATCTAAGTATCTGAATAAATGCTTGTGTTATTTACATCTCTGCCTGTCTCTTCTGTTCTATACTTCTTGATAGTGTTATGTTTTTTTACTTGTAATAATAATGAATCCCTCAATGCTGCCTTCTGTCTCTGAAAGGAGAATGTATTTGACGGTGGAATTGAAACTTCAGCTTCAGACTTCCTCTTCCTAGATGAACTCAGAGGTAATGAAAGATATATGCCTGTGTCAGTCTCCATTAATTGTCAGCTGAGGGGAAAGAGGTGCATCACGTGAAAGGTGTCTTAGGCCTCAGTATCCTTTCCGTCCTCCACAGAAACAGCTCAAAGGCAGGAAGGAGGACCAGCTCTGGAGGTATGTTTGGGAGGACTGGTTGGAAAAGCCTTCCAAGGCAGTATGTTCTCAGTGTATACCTACACCAGACACAGTAAGGAACCTTTAAAGCATAGATCATAGAAACATAGAATGGAAAAGACCACTGAGATCATGTAGTCCAGCCATCAACCCATTCCCACCATGCCCACTAAGCATGTCCCTCAGTGCTACATCTGCATGTTTCTTGAATACCTGGACAATGACTCCACCACCCACCCTGGGCCGCCTGTTCCAATGCGTCACCACTCTTTCTGATAGGAAACTTTTCCTGATATCCAGCCTGAACCTCCCCTGCCATTACCTTGAATCCATTACCTCTCATCCGATTGCTAGACACCTGCAAAAAGAGAACTGTAGAGGCCAATAAGGTCCCCTGAGCCTCCTCCAGACTAAACGATCCCAGTTCCCTGGATTCATATGGATAGATGCCTTGGGAAATCATTTTATACCCAAAGACTTTGCCCAGTAGCTGTATATTAGAGGACTGCTCTATATATTGTATATTATTATTATATATATATATATTATTTATGTATATTAATATATTATATATTATATTATCTGTATATTAGAGACAGTGCTCTTCCTCCTGTGTGCAGTTGTGCTCCCAGGTGTTCCTTTTCCTAGGCTGTTGCCAACATGGGCTGTATCCATGTCCTCCTCTGGATTCCATCTCTGCAACTGCAACAAACCTTCCTCATGAACTGCTCAGCAATTATTTGGCATAGGGGCAGGCATACATTAACAAGGAGGAAACACAGCTAAAAGGGAGTCCTGGATACTCTGAAGAGAATTCATTATACAGCCCCATGTTCTCTGATACCATGACTGGCTGATCTTATCCCCTTTTCAGCATATAGTCAGTTTGAACAAAACAACATAGAAGCTGCCAGAAAGAAACCAGGCCAGCTATTGAAATAGTTTAACAACAAGCATCTTGTTAATGGATATGAGGATGTCATCACTGATCTGTGTCAGAAGCAAGGCTCTTTTGCTATCCAGTCTGCCCGTGTCCTTACAGAGTGGTCCAGGCCTATGGCTGAAGCCCTGTCATGCTAACAATGGTTTGTGTAGGCATCTGCCTACCACCTCCTTCCCCAGCAGCTTGCATCCAAAGTACAAGTGCCATGATATCACCCTTCAGGAGAAACATCTCCTGTGAGGAGTTAGTTAGGCTGGGGCTGTTGGATCTTGAGGCTGTGAAGAGTTAAGCTGAGTTCTGTATCACCCTCCACAGGAGGCTGTTTCGGACACATTTCTAATCCAGGATGCCATTCATGCTGCTTTTCTATCAGGTGCATGGTCATAGACCCGAGTTGAAGGTTTTCCACTCCTCCCCATCCCATTGCCACATTCACCTCTGCTTAGCTGTGCCGTGCTGAACCCATGAAATCATTTGGGTTGAAAAGTGGTATTGCAGTACATGTGTACACGTTTGGGGGTTACTGATGTGCAACTTCAACAGTGCATAGACTGCTGAAGTCTACAAGGGCACAGCATTCCTCACAGACACGGCGAGTACTCTATTGGGGCAGAAAAGAGGTGAAGAAGGAGTGGGAGGGTGGAAATTTTGGGGAGAACTGGTAGAGGGCTGCAGGCATGGGCAGCTCCACGAGGTGCCCAGAGTTTGCTGAGACGAATCAAGGCCAAACGGATAATATAACTGACACAACGTTAAAAATAAGTTAGGCTGTATATTAAGATTTCATTTATAAATTGTTTATAAAGCGTTCATGAATGTTAGATGTGGTAAGCACATTATGCACACAAATACTTCATGTTCCGGCATTATCGATGGCTGTACATAGGGCAGCGTAGGTATTATAGATGGTTAAGTCACTGCTCTAGAGACCAGCAGTTCAATAGCAATATGCAATAAATGATTCATCAATCACTTAAACATGTATTAAGCATTTATGTGTTCTTTATAAATTGAACCTTAATACGAAGTGTGACCTTAGAGAAGTGTCAAACAGGGAACTTTTCCCCTTTCATCATCTTTTTTTCATCCTAAAAAAAATTAAAATCTCCCAGGTCACCCTTTTAATAATGATCATGCTTTCTCCGACCTCTGCCTCGAAACAGGTCAACAGCTCCTGAGAATTACAGAAGGATTCAGTGGAATGAGTGCATGTTTGTATGTGTTCCCCTCTGCCTGCAGTCATGCTTGGTGTAATCTTGGGGGGTCAGGCCTCAAGTATGTCACTGGTACAGCCTCTGGTCTTGCTCTCTTGTGTGTCTGCAGATCCCTGGAGTAAGCATAAGAGCAAAGGTAATGTGAGTCTAAGAGCGGAGCAGAAGAGCTGTGAAATGAGACTTGGGCGAGATAATTTAGTTCATGAAAATAAATCCTGCAGCCAGCTCTGTGAGTATTTGCTTGCATGGAAGGTGCCACCACTGCAGACCCCATGGACAAAGAAAGCAGTCTTGGCAAGAGGTTTCTCTTTCCCTAGCATGGCATCTGTAATGTAAATAGCAGCCTGGAGGAAGCTGTAAAGGTATAAAGTCCTATCACAACTCCTGCTCACTTGGACTGCTGAGCACCAGAAGACTTTTCCTATTATTGGAGGAGAGAGCAGCTGCTCCTGCCTTTCCACACCTGGCTGCAGTCCTGGCCAGGGCTGTATTATTAAAAGTCTCCTAAGGTGAGCATTGCAGGGACCTGACCTGGGGCTGTAGTATTTGCATTGTACGTAGATATTGGCATCTTCCATGTGGTGTCAGAATGAAGTCCTGGGATAATGAGCTTTTAAATTTAGCACAAAAAATCTGACAGAATATGAGCAAATCACAGAATCATTGAATCACTAAGGTTGGAAAAGGCCACTAAGATCATCTAGTCCAACCATCAGTCCATCACCACCAAGCCCGCTAAATCATGTCCCTCAGTGTGACGCCTACACGTTTCTTCAGTACCTCCAGGGACAGGGAGCAACTTCACGACCCCCCTGGGCAGTCTGTTCCAGTACCTCACCACTCTTTCTGAGAAGAAATTTAAATATATATTTATTATTTTGTATTTATTAAATATTAATATTTAATATTAATCCAACCTGAACCTCTCCTGAGCTTTGGGGTATTTTTTTTTTTCTATACAAATATTGAGTAAATCTACCAGATTTTCCCTTCCATATAGCTCTGTAAATGCTCCTGCTGTTGTTTACAATATAAAATTGTGTTTTCTAGAGCTTGTAGCCTATTCATAGCGAGGGCTTGGATTCGCACAAGCTCTGTTGGAAGAAACAGTAGGCATGATCAGGGATGTTATGAATTTGTATTGTATTATTTAATTTCTAGTGTTACTAATTTCTATTTAGTATCATTTAAAACCACTGGATATGAACAGGAGACACACAATGGGCACTCACCTGTACTTCACAGGATGTCCACCAAGAGAAAGAAGCTCCACAAGGAAGAAATCCACCAGTGGCTATAAGAGAGGTCAAAATAACCAGCTGGGATGGAGACATCACCACCTAGAAGTAAGATGTGAGAGACACCCCTGCCCTTCGGCACCACTGTGCTACAAATAAGTACTTAAGCCCAGTATTTTTCCTTCTGGCTGTGTCCATCATCAGCCTGGTGCGCAGTGACCTTCCAGGCATCATGCGGTGTGTCAGTGAGAAGCCACATGATGGGGAAATACAGCTCTCCTGGGGCCAAATGGTGTGAAATGTCCAGGGGAAGGGGACATTTCACGTGCTGCAGCTTTATGTTGGCTTTGTGCATATCTGCTCCGATGAGCCACCTCAGCTGAGAGGCGTTGAGCTGTGACCAATTGGTCGTGGTCATATTTTCCCTCTCTCTTTCCCCACATGCTGTAGATAAGGTGGCCGTGTTTTGGCAGCTGGGAGGCAACGCTCTATCTGTTTGCACATATAGGACGCTAATGGAAATGTGCCACCCATCAGCCTGGCTGGGTTTGACTTGCGTCTGCTCCCTGTGTAACTCTCAGCTGGTTCCTGAGATAGCAGTGCACAGAGCAGCTGTTTGCAACAACCCCAGCTACAGACTGAGGACGGGACAGATGTCTGCGCTCAGAATGCCAAAAGCCCCATATTAGCTCTGCTTAACACTGCTGCTGCTCAATGCTCTATTGTGAAGATTTTAGATTTTAGTTTCAGTGACTTTTAGTCTTTTTTTTTCTGATGTTACACTTGTTTATTTTTGTGTGGCTTTTCTGCAGCTAAACCATACCATTTTGTTCCAGTTGGCCTGGCCATCAGTTTCTGGGTTTGGAGCAGGCAGGGAGAATCCCAGACTCTATGCTGTGGATGAATTCTTCATCCTCCTTTCAGCTCACCCATCCTTGCCCTGCCACAAGGCTCAGGCACTGACACAGACTGCCCAGGAAGGTGGTGGTGTCACTGTCCCTGGAGGTGTTCATGAAGTGTAGAGATGTGGCACTGAGGGATGTGGTTTAGTGGGCATGTGGTGATGGGCTGATGGTTAGATGATGATCTTAGTCGTCTTTTCCAACCTTAATGATTGCATGAAGGGCAAAAAGAGCCCTGTCTGGCTGGGCTCTCCCTTCAGACCTGGCACATCTGGTTTGAATTACCCCATAATACTGCTGTCTTCTCTTCCCTCATTTTGCCAGCTCCTGGCCAACATGCAGGCAAGGCTTTATCTCCTAAATCTCCTTTTCTTCTCCCTTCTCTCCAAGGTTTGTACACTCCAAGGTGCACTGGGGAGCAGAGACGAAGCAAGGAGATTCAGTATCACCTTACTATCTCCTGCAAAATCCACGTTTTGTTGCTTAGTGACAACATCTCTGTAAGCCATCCCAGCACTGCATGTGAAATTCTGAATGTGAAGCGCAGCCATGCAGTAAGAAGTGTCACTGAATGCCACATCTCCTCCCTCCTCTCTGAGATCTGGAGGGTGCAGCGGGTGCCTGCACCCCAAGATGACTGGGGCTCCGCTGCTGCTCCTAGCACTTTGTTGAAACGGTGGCTGTGGTCACAGTTTCTCTGCTGCATTTGGGACATCCCAAATGCCCTCATATTGCTGGCCTAAAGTGGGAGGGTTCTTGAGGCAGATTCAGACAACTCAGGAAGACAGTGCCTCCCTTTAGAGCCTGGCCCCAAAGAGATGACCTTTGCCCAGATGCAGACAGACACAGTTAGCTCAACCCAAAGTTTATTCATACTCTACAATACTTCCCAGGAGGAAGCAATTCAGCAACTCTATTTCTCACTTGCACCTGAAGATACAAATGTTTTGAAGCCTCCATCTTGGTGATAGTAGACATTAAGAGAGGAAGCTCTGGAGCCTAGAATGGCTCAATCTGATGGTGACAGGTGTATACCAACCCCAACAGCTTGAGCAAGGCAGTACATCACCCAGCTGTGCATCCTTCCCTTACCTTGTGTACTTCGTGCCTATGCTCAGGAGTGGGTCCAACAGAAACAAATCATTACCCAAAACCAGTCCATGCAAATCGGCAATAACAGATGAATTGAGATCAGACTGACTCTTTGCAAGCAGTAAGTGGAGAGGGGTTTTCCTCCTTTCTCAGCATTTTACCTCTGGGAGGAGCAATTAGTAACCATTCATTTGCCAGTAAAACAAAGCAAAGCTGGATGACATGGATCTGTCCTCTGTCTTGTGACCCACCTTGATGCCAGTGGCTGGATGTGCAAGGTAAACACACCTAAACCGCAACAGTGGCAAAACCCTTTGCTGCATCAGAGAGAACTGCTCAAGAATGAATGCCTGATTCAATCAAAGTGAAGTGGCTGCTGTATTGAAAATACATATTTCGTGGGCTGTTTGTGACTGAAATTGCACCAAATACATTTTGGATCGTCTGCCTTGCTAGTAGACTGCTGAATCGACTCTGAAGACTGAAGTGGTTGCAGCAACCTTGGCTACACCAACTCAATATTCCATTTTTGTCATGTTTGATAGAGTTTTGTACAAGGCAGCACACTCTTAGCCAAAAGCTGCATTGCTATTCTTGTAACAAAAGAAAGACCTCCTCTTGCTTTAGGTGCAGTCTCCATTTGCATTAAGAATGCCCAAGGGACATGGAGACACGACCATGCTTTATCCAAGGGATGTGTTGAGCAGGGTTTCTTGTAAGCCCCAGCTCATCTGTCTTAGAAAAAATATCTATGCCAGAGCTGTAGCAAGACAGTCTTTTTTTCTCCTGCCACACTGGGCAGCAAATCCGCACCTGCGATGGTGCACAGGAGGGCTGTAACAGCAAGAACATGCCTTCAGAATGGGCTTAGAGATAATAAGAAATCATCTTAATGCGACTGTTGAATGTACAAGGGATCCAGTAATAGTTATCACAGGTACACTTTCATTAACTCCCTTTAATTTAAAAGCTCAGTGTTTGCTGCAATCTTTTACAGGGAGAAAGAAGTCAAATCAAATCATAAAAATATAAACCTTGCTGAAGCGTGGTGTGCAGCTCAGCCTGAGGCCTTGCGATGACTGTCCCTGTGGCACTCCCTTCAATAGCCCGGACAGGGAGAGGGACATGGGGAAAGGGAATGGAGAGGGACAGGGCAAGGACTGGCACATATTGGCCAAGCAGAGCCTGGGTAGCCCATTAGATGAGCCACCAGCTGTCACCTTGTCCATCAGAGCCTTCTTCTGGCACTTCTTCCTGTGCAAAATGGATGCTGTGAGCAGCCCTTTGTGCACTCAGAATGGCCCCATTTGGTTAATGGTTGAGATGTCCTAAAATACCCGCTGTCATCCATTACCCCTTTATCTCTTTACAGCAGGGATCCACACTCACTGCCTGCAAATGGCTTGGGTGGGACCTTTCCAGCAGCAAAGCCCCTACCATGTCACCAGGGCTATGGCCTGGTCTCATGTTTGCTGTAATAACATCCTCTACTCAGGAATAACCCATATTTCTATCTAGTCATGAAAAAAATAAAGAAAATAGAGGGCTTAGTACCAATCCTGATATAGTCCCTTGACAAAAAACTGAATTATATTATTAGGATGCAGTGTGACTCTCCTGAGAGGTAACAAACCAGCTGACCTACCCCATACATTGCCTGCACAAATCATAGAATCATATAATCATAGAATGATCAAGGTTGGAAAAGACCACTAATATCAGTCCAGCTGTCTACTTACCTCCAATATTGCCCACTAAACCATGTCCCAAAGTACTGTATCTACCCTTTCCTTAAGCATCTCCAGAGACAGTGACTCCACCACCTCCCTGGGCAGCCTGTTCCAATGTCTCACTACTCCTTCTGAGAATAAATTCTTACTAATATCCAACCTGTTGTATGCAATAAGCATATAACAAAAATCAGGGATTTCAAACAAAAGTCAATAGCTTAGAATCATAGAATCATAGAAAAGCTGGGGAAGACAAACCCGTGCTTCAGAATGACCCTTTTTCTTCACCTCCCAGCCTGGGCTGTGCTAAGGTTGTCTCAAATGCTTGCAACAGGAAGAGCAGCCCACCCAAAAACATGCTGGTCGGCTTTACGACAGCTTGCTAATCTGTGCTAGTTTTTTTCTGTGAGTTGTTCGGCTTTAAGAAAGCCTTTGAACGAGTGCAGGCAATTTCAGAGGACAAATGCCAGGAAGGCCGTAGGAAATATCAGTGTGGTGATGGAGAGTTCCTGTAGCTGCAGTAGGAAATGCCCTTATTTGCGGAAGCGGGATGAGGGGTGGGGATACAAAAGGAAAAATAGTTCAGTTCAGGAACAGTTTATTAAAGGAAAATCACTGGGCCGTTAGATGTTACCGGTGTTGTGAATCACATACAGTTCCAGCTCAGCTTCAGAGGAGCATCCATAGTGCTGGTCTCTGTAGCACACCGCTCTGCAGGGACAGTTGGGAGTTTTAGGGCTAGAAGTGCCATAATTGCATTGCTTAACATATCCCCTCAGCTTGTAGCTGAAGCTGTACATATGAGTGCATATATGAGAGTCTTCTGGATGCTTTCTTTGTGGGGTATTCTAAGCATCTTCTTCCCATTAGCTGGCTTTCACATCATCCCAACTCAAGAAAAAGCTCACACAACCTGTGGCATGGGAAATACGGGATAAGAGACTTCTCTGAACAAGGGAGAGCTGAGATTTCTTCTTGCTGAAGATCAGAATTGAAGATGAAATGAAGAAGTGTATTGTTTTGCAGGCAGATAAGGGTAAGGGCTCAACATCAGTGAAGCTAATTGATAGATGAAGAAAATATTTAATGCTAAAAATAGTGTCTGGAGAAAAGACTTGGCAAGGAAAACTGGGTCACAAGCTGAATCCCTTCTTGCTGCATAAAGTAAAGATCCACACAGCCAGTTTGGGCTTTACTTCAGCCCCAAAGGAAAAGCTGAAGGCCACATGCTGGAGCCTTCCCAGGGCTACTGCAGGCATGTCAGGACACTGCTATCTCCTCTCCAACTCTTGCAGTATTTATTCATCTGTACTTTCTGGCTTGTTCACATTGTTTTTTAGCTCCACCCACCATCTGGAGTGACAGCATCCCCTTTTCAGTTGGGCACCAGGACTTCTAGGACCGATGGGGCAATGGTGCAAAGAATCTTTGTGGCCCTTCACTGCACTCCTTCTAGGAGATCCATGTCTTTTTTGAACTACGGTGCCCAGAACTGGACACAGGATTGTCCAGATGTGGCCTCATTAGGGCAGAGTAGAGAAGGAGGATGCTCTTTTTAACAATGGGCAATGAAAGTAACTTGCAGGACCGCAGCTCCCTGAATAATGATTGTTGTAGCACCAGAGCTAGCAGAAACTCTTCTTAATTGATCTAAATGAAGGTTCACAAGCTTGCAAACACCAGTGGGTCCCTGCATGAGAGCCAGGGGATGCTTGTCCCTGTGCAAGGGGCAGCTGGTAAAGGGATTTTTGCCTCGGGAAGCCGTATATGATCACTTTGCCACACACTGCAGAGCTGAGGCACACACCTCTCAGCTGGGTGAGTCACACCTGTATGCTGCTTTCCAACACAAGCCACTCAAGCCACTACACACATACAAATGTTCTTGGGCGTTTTTGGCAAGCAGCTTCATCTCGGTACCCCCCTGCACCTCCCCTTAGCTACAGCACTTTGTGTAACTGAGAAATATGTCATATTTATCCCATACCTCAGGCCGTCTCTATGCTCTTTTACTGTACCTTGGAAACCAAACTTCTATTCTTGCCAACAAATCACTTTCATACTAACGGGGGAGTGTGTGGTAGCTTGGATTTCTTTCTTTCTTTTTTTTTCTTTTTTTTTTTTTTTTAAAAAAAGAATTTTTTTGCAATCTAAGAAAAGAATTGAAGATCTATTTTTAAAGATTACCCCCCCCCCTCCACCCACTGTGCTTCAACGACTGAACACTTTGGCTTGCATGAGGATATTAGTAAAGCAGTCACAATCTGTAGGGTGCATTTAAAACTACGTTGCATAATGGGACAAGCACTGAGCGCAGGACAACACAATGCAATGGAGGCTAGGATCTTCTGCAGTATGTGAAGTAAGAAGTGGTGTCTCTGGCCATTCACCCAAGGGTGCTGAGGGAGCTGGTGTACGTGATTGCCAAGCCGCTTTTCACCATCTATCAGCAGCAGTCCTGGTCAAGTGGAGAGGTGAGAGGTCCCGTATGACTGGAAGCTTGCTATGGAAACTTGTGATACCCATTGATAAGGAGGGTTATATGGAGGATCCAGGGAACTGAAGTCCTCAGTGCCAGGGAAGATTATGGAACAGATCATTTTTGAGTGAGATCACAAGGCATGTGTGGAACAACCAGGGGACTAGGCCCAGCCAGCATGGGTTCCATGAAAGACAGGTCCTGCCTGACCAATCTCATCTCCTTTTATGGCCAAGTGACCCACTTGGTGAATGAGGGAAAGGCTGTTGATGTAGTCTACCCAGACTTCAGCAAAGCCTTTGACACTGTCTCCCACGATATTCTCCTGGGGAAGCTGGAAGCCCATGGCTTGGACAGGTGCACTCTTTGCTGGGTAAAGAACTGGCTGAAGGGCCAGGCCCAGAGAGTGGTGGTGACTGGATTTAAATCCAGCTGGCTACTGGTCACTAGTGGTGTTTCCCAGAGGTTAGTATCGGGGCTAGCCCTGTTTAATATATCTTTATTGATGATTTGGATGAGGGAATTGAGTGTACACTTGGTAAGTTTGCAGATTACAGCAAGTTGGGAGGAAATGTCGATCTGCCTGAGAGTAGGAAGGCCCATCAGAGGGACCTAGACAGATTGGATCAATTGGCTGAGGCCATTGTGATTAAGTTCAACAAGACCAAGTGTTGAGTCCTGCACTTTGGTCACAACAACCCCAGGAAATGCTACAGGCCTGGGGCAGAGTGGCTGAAAGCGGTATGGAAGAAAAGGACCTCAGGGTGTTGGTCAACACTTGGCTAAACATAAGCCAGCAGTGTGCCTAGGTGGCCAAGAAGGCCAGTGGCATCCTGGCTTGTATCAGAAATAGTGTTGGCAGCAGGAGCAGGGAGGTAATCATCACCCATACTCAGCTCTAGAGAGGCTGCACCTTGAGTACTGTGTTCTGTTTTCGCCCCTCACTACAAGAATGACATTGAGGCCCTGGAGAGTGTCCACAGAAGGGCAATGAAGCTGGTGAAGTGTTTGGTGCACAAGTCTTATGGGGAGCATCATCGGGAACTGAGACTGCTTAGTGCAGAGAAGAGGAGGCTCAGGGCAGACCTTATCACGCTCTACAACTACCGGAAAGGAGACTGTGGCAAGGTGGGGGTCGGCCTCTTCTCCCAGGTAATATCGATGGGACAAAAGGGAATGGCCTCAAGTTGCACTGGGGAGATTCAGGTTGGATATTAGGAAGAATTTCTTCTCAGAAAGGGTAGTGAGGCACTGGAATAGGTTGCCCAGTGAGGTGGTGGTGTCACTATCCCAGGAGATGTTTAAGGAAAGGGTAGATGTGGCACTGAGTTACATGGTTTAGTGGGCACATTAGCGATGGGTTGATGGTTGAACTCGATGATCTTAGTGGTTTTTTCCAACCTTGATGATTCTATGATTCTATGATTAATGATCAGTAAATAGTAAATAGTCTGAAATAACCCAATCCCTTACTTGACCCTTTTTATCTTCCCAAATTTAAATCCATCAATCTCCTAGGTATGTTAGAGCATAGTTAATTCAATATTTCACTGAAAATGTAACTACTTAAACAGTCTCTCTCTTTCTCCTCCTTGATACATTTTGATATTCAAAGAAATTTTTATATTCAAAGAGATTAAAAAGAGCGTGGCCAGCAGGTTGAGGGAGGTGATCCTTCCCCTCTACTCTGCCCTGGTAAGGCCTCATCTGGAGTACTGTGTCCAGTTCTGGGCTCCCCGGTACAAAAAAGACAGGGATCTCTTGGAAAGAGTCCAGCGGAGGGCCACAAAGATGGTGAAGGGCCTGGAGCATCTCCCCTATGAGGAAAGGCTAAGTGAACTGGGTCTGTTTAGCCTTGAGAAAAGAAGACTGAGAGGTCTATAAATATCTAAGGTGTGGGGGGCAAAGTGGCGAGGCCGGACTCTTTTCAGCAGTGTGTGGAGACAGGACAAGGGGAAACAGCCAGAAACTGGAGCATAGGAAGTTCCGCACCAATGTGCACAGGAACTTCTTTACGGTGAGGTGACGGAGCACTGGAACAGGCTGCACAGGGAGGTTGTGGAGTCTCCTTCTCTGGAGATATTCAAGACCCGCCTGGACACCCACCTGTGTGACCTGGCGTAGGGAACCTGCTTTGGCAGGGGGGTTGGACTCGATGATCTCTGGAGGTCCCTTCCAACCCCTACAATTCTGTGATTCTGTGATTCTGTGATTCTGTGAAACCAATAAATACAGTAATGGCAATGACATGCCTATAAGATAATTTGAAAAGTGCATTTTTATCATTCGAGTCTGGGGGAATTGCATTTGCTCTAGTAAAATTATACAGGACTTTGGTGAGGATAACAACTTGAAAATGTTGTTATTAGTAGCTTTGTAAACTCTATTCTGAAATCTGCAGTGTTATCAAATCAGATGTAAGAAAAAAATCCATTTGATGCTGTTGAAGGCTACTGCATTCAACTGAAAATATAACATTTTCCTGATTCTATCAAAAGTCCTTGGGAATCAGCCACCCACCCAAGGTGTACTGAGTGATTAATGCTGGTCGTGTGCTATTTATCCCTTAAAATGAAATCACAAGCTGATTATTTTGTTGAACATATTTTTGGTAATTTGATTAAGGAGCTGCATGGACTTTAACAGATTAGAAGGAAAACACACGGAAAAGGAGTTGGAAGACAAAGGTTGCCACTAGGTAAGGATGTTCTTGGGGCCTTCATACAACCAAATATCTCTGATTAAGATCCAGCTTTTGTAGTGCTTTAGGCTCCTGTGTGTTTACATCCATCTTACAAAATGTGGGCTAAGGTGAT
Source organism: Pavo muticus (assembly GCA_016647715.1). NCBI lineage: Eukaryota > Metazoa > Chordata > Aves > Galliformes > Phasianidae > Pavo > Pavo muticus. The sequence goes on from JACDJE010000151.1 coordinate 666,344, forward strand.
GAAGGTATATGAGGGGTTATGGCCTTATTCCGCAGACTGTTGTGTGACTGGAGGAAATAGCATTGCACTTCAAGTCTACAGAATATAGGGGAGAAAAAAAGTGAAGATTGTTTAAAATTTGAAAAGGAAAGTTGTTTATATTCAACTCAGCTCCCCTCTTCGAACATCTACTCTTTACCTCTGGCTCTCATCACACATACCAAACAGGAACTCTTGGGTAATAATAATAGTAATAAAATAAAGATTATGTAGCTCTTTGTATTAGCATATGATGAAGAGCGTTATAAGATAAGTACATGAGACTATCTGCTACAGAAGTGGGGGAGTAAGGCACAGAAAAAGCTTTTTCTTTTGATGTACATGCAGCCACAGCACCACTCAGTCCTGGGATGGATGCTCTCCAGCCCACTGGATTCTGATTTCCCAAACTAATCTGTGCAGGCCTACAAAAGGGTCAAAGCTATCTGTTTAGTTGGGACAATGTGATAAAAGCAAGATGTTTTCTCCTTCAATAGCTTTTTGTCTTCCTTCTTGCTTTATTTCTTCTTTGGGTTTTTTTGTGTGTGTGTCTGGTTTTTTTTTTGTTTGTTTGTTTTTGTTTTTGTTTTGAAAGGGATGAGATGTGGCAAAGATAAATGAGAGGACCTCTCTGGCAAGTGTTAAATATCAAAGTCTAGAAAGATAGCCTTGTATGAATCAGGAGGTGGGTCACAGTCAGCCACAGAAAAGCCATGAGGCTTCTGTCTGAAAATCTGCTGGCCTTTTGCTGGCAATTGCAGGAAGCAGAAGAGGAGATTGTGCCTGCTTGTGAATTCAAAACAGTTGATGTGAGAATGGAAGCTTATCCTAATTAACTCAATGAAAGCAAATTCAATTTGTCTGGCAACATGTGCATGTTGGATTCAGTTTGGCTAATAATGGTTTGAGTTTAACCCTGTTAAGAAAAGAACTGGAATCCAAGACTTAATGCCTGGAAGCTGATGGGACGCTTCATCCTTGAGGTGTTTGTCTCTCTCTGAGGAAAAACCTCAGGAGGAAAAAGAATAAAAAAGGAGGCAAAGAGTTCATGACTTATCTCTACTAAGCAGCAACTAGTTTTAAAATGAATGTGTCAGGCTTAAAAGGTGGTTAATGTTCAGAGGTCCTCAGACAGTAAATGGTCTTAGGCACTTTTTGGCTCTGTGTGGGCTAAGATGACATTCAAATGGATTGTGTTCAGCCTTCTAGCTGGGGGACAGGTGAGAGGGTTTGACAGGCCAAGGAAGTACCTGGTGTTCCAGCCAGAGAGCTTAAAACACAGAGAACTTATTCATACAAGACTCGACCTTTTGTTGATTCCTGTCATTCAAGGTCTTTTGGAAAGCTGTTTGATTTGGAGGAGTTGTTTCCTGGACCGTGTGTTCTCCTGGAGGCGTTTCCTCTTTGCGTAAGTATTGGTTGAAATATTCTCACTGAACAAATGTCTTGCATGTGCTTTCTGTGCTGAATCGCATCCCCACCACTGCTCCCTTGCCTTCTTCCAGAGTCCTATACCCACCTTCCACTCTTGCCATCACTTGAATGCTTCTCCCCGCTATGGCAGTCACAGTATCATGAAATCACAGAATGGCTTAAGTTGGAAGGGACCTTAAAGATCATCCAGTTCCAACTCTGTGGCGTGAACAGAGTTGCCACCCACCAGATAGGGCTGCCCCTAGCTCCATCCAGCCTGGCCCTGAACACCTCCAAGAATGGCGCAAGTATCAAGAAAGGACCTTTGCAATGCAATGTCTCTCTCCAAGCAGTTTTTTAATGTATTCTACACTCCTTATCCACAGATCTTCTCCAAGGCACCGTTCTCCCTCTCCTCTCCTGCCTTTCATGGCCATCCCACCAGAATGTGTTGCCTGACTGTTCTTTTCTACTTTCCATTTTTCACTGGACCCATACAGAAGTTCATCCTAGTCTCACATTAAGCTCAGTCAGTGACTCCACTGGATTCTGTGTTAGTACTGAAACAATTTTTAGCATCATTCCAGCAACAAGTAATTGAATCATAGAATCATAGAATGGCCTAGGTTGAAAAGGACCACAATGATCATCTAGTTTCAACAACCCTTCCAGGGGCTGGGTCGCCAACCACTAGACCAGGCTGCCCAGAGACACATCCAGCCTGGCTTTGAATGCCTCCAGGGATGAGGCATCCACAACTCCTTGGTTGAGACCTAATGGCAGTGGCTCAAGCTGCTTGTCAGATGCATGAACATATTTATATTGGTGATTTTTTTGTTTGTTTGTTTTTAAGAGAAGGCCAAATCCTGTCAGTCTAAAGAAGATTTGTATAACAGCGCTGTCAGGTAGGGTGTCCTCTCTTGAAATACTACTGCTTTGCAAATGTACCCACTGTATGGTTCTCATACTTTAAAACGTTAGAAAACTATTCAACCTTACCCATAAGCAGGGGGTTTGGATCTAGATGGTCTTTAAGGTTTCTTCTGACTAAACCATTCTATGATTAGCAGCATCCAAAGGAAGGATATGAAGATGGTGATGAGTCCAGATGGCAAGATGGATGAGAAGTGGCTGAGGTCTCTTGGTTTGCTCAGCCCAGAGTAGAGGAGCTCAGGGGAGGCCTCATGGTGGCTGCAGCTCCTCACAGGTAGTGGAGGGGCAACGCTGAGCTCTGCCCTCTGTGACAGTGACAGGGCCAGAGGGAATGGCATGGACCAGAGAGTGGTGGGCATGGAACGGGCTGCGCAGGGCAGCGGGCATGGCCCCGAGCTGCTGGAGTTCAAAGAGTACTTGGACAACACTCTCAGACACAGGGTTTGGGTTTTGGGTGGTCCTGTGTGGAGCCATGATTTGGCCACAAAGATGATCAAAGGGCTGGAGCACCTCTCCTGTGAAGAAAGGCTGAGGGAATTGTGCTTGTTTAGCTTGGAAGTAGGATTGTTTAGTCTGGAGAAAAGGAGGTTCAGGGGAGACCTTATGGCTCTCTACAACTACCAGAAGGGAGGCTGTAGTGAGGTGAGTGTCAGCCTATTCTCCCATGTAACTAGCGATAGGATGAGAGGGAATGGCCTCAAATTGTGCCAGGGGAGATTCAGGTTGGAGATTAGGAAAAATTTATTCTCCAAAAGAGTGGTCAGGTTCTGGAATGGTCTGCCCAGGGATGTGGTTGAGTTGCCGTCCCTGGGGGTGTTCATGAACCATTCAGATGTTGTACTAAGGGACATGGTTTAGTGTGGAAATATTAGTGATAGGTGGACAGTTGGACGAGACAATCTTGGAAGACTTTTCCAACCTTGGTGGTGGATGATTCTGTGGAGAAGAGAAGGGTCCAGAGAGACCTCACTGCAGCCTTCCAGTACTTGAAGGGAGCTGATAAGCAGAAGGGAAACTGATTTTTTTACATGGTCTAATAGTGATAGAACAGGAGAGTATGACTTTAAACTAAAAAAGGGGAAATTTAGGTTAGATATTATGAAGACATTCTTTACTCAAAGGGTGGTGAGGCACTGGAACAGGCTGCCCAGAGAAGCTGTGGATGCCCCATCCCTGGAAATGCTCAAGGCCAGGTTGGATGGGGCCCTGGGCAGCCTGAACTGGTGGTTGGCAACCCTGCTTACAGCAAGGGGTTGAAACTCTATGATTTTTATGTTTCCTTCTAACCTAAGTGATTCTGTTATTCTATGATTGTTGTGGGACCTTTGCAGCAGGGACAAAAGCAACACTATTCTTTATACCACTTAACCCCAGAATGCAGATGCCAGGTTTGAGTTTGCCCATTCCTCACCCTCAGATCCCTGCCTTGCCCAAATAACCAGGCCACTACACTGCTGCACTACTTGCAGACAGCTGTACCTGACAGATTTCTTTTCTGCCTGTCCAAAGCTTTTCAGGTGTGTGAGAGTCTGGCTCTTTTCATTTGCAGTGGGAGATACTCAGAACAGTTTGAATGCCATCACAATAATAGAGAACAGAGGTTATTTCTCCCTCTAGCACAAAATAAGGGACATTTTGCAAGAAGAGGTTCCTCTGAGGAGATAGCAAGCCCATCTAGAGGAGAAAAATGTTAAATACCAAGAGCTGAGCCACACTTGGTGCAATATGGCATGGGTCAACTTAAGTCAAACAAAGAGTGCAAATCCATACCAGCTGAGTCTCTGGCACCCAAGAGACTTTGGATGAGCTTCAGCTGAGACTGTTTTTGTACTGAACAAACCAGCAGTTCATAGCCAGTCTCACTGTTTTTGTTGTTGTTTTTTATTTTTTTATTTTTTTATTTTTTTTAAGAGCAGCAAAAAATTGGAAAAAAGCTGCTACCAGTGACACAGAAAACTCTTCAGTAACACTGACTTGCAGCAGGGAGGGATCCCAGCACAGGCTCAGCTGCAGCAGGGGATTTCAAGCAATTATTGCATCTTGTGTGAGATCAAGAGGCTTCTGGAGCACTGCCTGGCCCTGTGCAGGATCCAGGGAAGGTTCTACAGGGAACAGGACGTGCTGCTCCGTGCTGACTTCAGCTCAGTGGACACTTGATAGCAGCAGGACTTCAGCTGCTCATTTCTTTGAGATTACCCTGTATCACAGGGTGCTGATGAGACATGTAAGGTAGCTGCTGTCAGGGATCCAGAACTGTGCTGGGATCAGTAGAATAAATCCAAAGCTTTAACTGAGAACCAGAGACCATCTTGCTAGTACCGACACCTAAATATTAATGTGGGAGAGTGAGAGATAAGAAACCAAAGAGTCTCTTTTATTGCTTCTTGGGAGAGAAAGGCATGTTCAACACTGACAAGTTTGCTTTCTTTTCATTATTCTTTTTTTCCTGCAGCCAAAGAAGCTGTTTCAAAACTACTTCCCGTAGACTGTGAGAGGCCAAGAAATGGAGTTGAACAGGGATGGCTGTAATTTCCAGCAAACCTAAGTAAAGAATTGTTATCAACAAGACTTCTGCCAGACTGCAAAAAAAGCCAGCAGCCATTTTTTCATGCCTGATGCTGTCTGAGATAACAGAGTCAGCGGTGGTTTGGACAGCTCCTGTCTCATTACTGTGACACAGTGCTCAGTGGGTTCAGACAAAATGGGACTGGGGTGTGCAGGGACTGATGGTTGCCCAGAGATGCTGTGGATGCCCCACCCCTGGAAGCATTCAAGGCCAGGTTGGATGGGGCCCTAGGCAGCCTGAGCTGTGGTGGCAAGCCTCCTGCATGGCAGGAGATTGGAACTGGATGGGCTTTAATGCCCTCTCCAATCTAAACCAGTCTATGATTCTGTGACTGATAATCAGGGGTCACCTGGAGCCTTTTGCCTGCAGATCTGTGGGGCAGCCAGGGATAAAGCCATGGAGGTGTGAGGGTTCAGCCAAGAGATAAAAGTGCATCTGGCTCTCTCAGTGCTGGGATGATAGTGCTGTTTCTTTCCTACTTTGAGAAACCATTTTCCAAACCATGAAATAACCCTATTTCCTGTAATCGATGGTTTAAACTCTTTGCAGCTCTTCTAGTTACTTTAGTGAACTGCATTCTGTGAATTTTCATATGACGCCTCAAATTCTCTTTAAAACCCAATTTGTTTAAGAAAACCAAGGTCTTTTTGTTAATTTTTTAGAAGTAAATTCTAATAGGATACTTTGATGGGGTTGGAACTAGATGATCTTTAAGGTCCCCCCCAACCTAAGCCACTCTAAGATTCTATGATATGACTGCGTAAAGACAAGGTTTCAGAGCAATGACTGAAGGAGAAACCTGTCATCTGTGACCCCATCCCACCTCTGACCATGCAGATTTGTTACTGCAGCAACTGAACTCGTGGAAAATTCCCATCCCTTTCAGTTGGATTAAATTAAAATCCCAAGGAGAGTGGTTTGGGAGGAGAAGTGTGGCTCATGTGGTCCAGTCTCTTTGATGTCTCATTAGGATTCCTTCACACATGAGCATCTCATTTTTAAACCATGATCTTGGAGACAGTTCAGATCAATAGTGACTGGATCACTGCCCCCCTCCTGTGTGATCAGAGGGATTTAAGACATGGACAGATCATCTCAGAGCCTCTCACTGCTTAGATGTCCACATCCTCCTAATCAGAGCCTTTGTTCTAAACTCAAGGGTGCAATAAAGATGTGGTTGGACCTGCATGCTAAATTATCCTCTCATCCTGTAGGTGATCCAATTAAGCCAAATTTGAAGACAACCAGAGAAGTTCAAGGTCTACCTTGCTGTGCATGAAGTCAGCAAGTTAATAATGGGCATTGATCTTGAGAGCTGTCAGTCTGTCTAGGGCTGGGTGGGAGAGATTTGAGCTCTTTTTTCAATACCTCATTAGATTTCATACTGCAAACATTACACTCTGTAGCCTGCAGCTGTGAAAACACTAATTTGAAAGCTATTATTTTTGATATTTTTGAGAACTTGCTGCCACATTTATATATATATATGTATATATATATATATATATATGGGGGGTTTTTTNTTATGCCAGGGATGTGTCTTGTGCTGTTCCTATTAAAATTCATGTCCATTAATCTTAGTTATGAGCTGCTGAAATATCTGTTTGCAAGTACTTTGTAGGATATGTCACTCTGTATGCTGCCATTTGCTAAGATTCCACCCACTCCGAGTGTGCTCTGCTCCCTCACTATAGCTCCTTGTTGGCTAGACTAAGAGCTATCTAAAATACATATGGCTGAATGCATTCATCTACAATGCACCTCTTTCCGTGTCCAACTGAGAAAACCAGTGATCAGTGGAGCTCAAGACTTCATTTCACTCTGCCTTTGGTCAGATCTACCCTCAACCTCGAGGTTTCTGTAGGAACACCACTAACTCTGCATGGGAGGTTAAAAGCTCAGGTTCAAACTTCTACACCGCAGATAGGCAGACTCAGCTGAGTTGAATTTTGCCTGGAGCAACTGATTGAGCAGTGGGGGTTGGACATGATGATCTTTAGAGGTATCTTCCAACCCCTGCAATTCTGCAATTCTGTGACATGTCCTGGGGATTCTGCCATAATGAAATATTTAGAAGGAGAAATTGCAGTTGCCTTCAACATTAGTTCAGCATAATTTCTGGGTGGAAATTTTGATACTATTGCTTCCCAAATTAACTTAGGCTACTAGGGATTTCAGACCCATTCCAACTTCTCTAATAGAATGAGAAGAAGGAAAAAAATACAAACCTGAGAAACTATCAAGTTAACCAGCAGCAGTGAGATGCTAGTGGAAATTTTTATTGTGCAAAGATTGAGAGCAAAATGAACAATGCTATGTAAACTGGTATTTTTCATGGAGACTAATGTTCAGAAAAATCTCTTTCACACAAATGAATGTAGGTGTGATCACCTACTGTGATCACCTACTTAAAACACGTCTAACAGGTGGCAGAATACTCATGCAACAACCTAATTCAAGAATTAGTTTTGATTGTGACTTTGGACTTCCTAGGCTCAAATTCTGCTGATGTGCTTGTCTAACAGACTGGCTAAAATAGCTTGGATATATCTGATCAACAGCAGGAAAGCCTGTGTGTGCTCACTCTTTGCAGACATGCTATGCATCCCTCCCCAGTTTTCTTTCATGACGGACATTACCTAAAACTCAAGTAGCCAAAATGGGACACCAGAAGAAACTGGTGAAACACAGTGCCTCGAGGCCTTACATTCTCTCTTTTCCCAAACCTGCAAAATTAATTTAGCATCTACCCCTGTATGAGTTCCAGAAGGAGCCAAGCATGGGGTTAATCTTCAGCTGGCAGGAAAAGAAAAACTGAAGAAATTGCAGAATAATTTGCTTTTAATGCAGAAGCTCGACTGAGACATTTTTGTAGCAGCCCCATTGGAAGTGACCACCTACTCATTCACCACAAGAAATAGCTGTTGTTGGACATTTGTCTCCACAACCATGTTAAAAGGACAGGACAGTCCCTCCACAGAGATACATCCTAAAGACCAGAAAAGATGTTGGGCAGGATGACCCACTACAAGAATGGGAGACCCACATTACAAGATGGACATTGAGGCCCTGGAGCATGTACAAAGAAGGGCAATGAAGCTGTGAAGGTTCTGGAGCACAAATCTTATTGGAAGCTGCTGAGGAACTGGGAAGAGGCTCAGAGGAGACCTTTTCACTCTCTGCAACCCCCTGGAAGGAGGTTGTAATGAGCTGGGGGTCGGCCTCTTCTCTCAAGTAACTAGATAGGATGACAGGTAATGGCCTCAAATTGTGCCAGGAGAGGCTCAGGCTGCATACTGGGAAAAATATCTTTTTTTNTTTGGATCTAGATGGTCTTTAAGGTTTCTTCTGACTAAACCATTCTATGATTAGCAGCATCCAAAGGAAGGATATGAAGATGGTGATGAGTCCAGATGGCAAGATGGATGAGAAGTGGCTGAGGTCTCTTGGTTTGCTCAGCCCAGAGTAGAGGAGCTCAGGGGAGGCCTCATGGTGGCTGCAGCTCCTCACAGGTAGTGGAGGGGCAACGCTGAGCTCTGCCCTCTGTGACAGTGACAGGGCCAGAGGGAATGGCATGGACCAGAGGGTGGTGGGCATGGAACGGGCTGCGCAGGGCAGCGGGCATGGCCCCGAGCTGCTGGAGTTCAAAGAGTACTTGGACAACACTCTCAGACACAGGGTTTGGGTTTTGGGTGGTCCTGTGTGGAGCCATGATTTGGCCACAAAGATGATCAAAGGGCTGGAGCACCTCTCCTGTGAAGAAAGGCTGAGGGAATTGTGCTTGTTTAGCTTGGAAGTAGGATTGTTTAGTCTGGAGAAAAGGAGGTTCAGGGGAGACCTTATGGCTCTCTACAACTACCAGAAGGGAGGCTGTAGTGAGGTGGGTGTCAGCCTATTCTCCCATGTAACTAGCGATAGGATGAGAGGGAATGGCCTCAAATTGTGCCAGGGGAGATTCAGGTTGGAGATTAGGAAAAATTTATTCTCCAAAAGAGTGGTCAGGTTCTGGAATGGTCTGCCCAGGGATGTGGTTGAGTTGCCGTCCCTGGGGGTGTTCATGAACCATTCAGATGTTGTACTAAGGGACATGGTTTAGTGTGGAAATATTAGTGATAGGTGGACAGTTGGACGAGACAATCTTGGAAGACTTTTCCAACCTTGGTGGTGGATGATTCTGTGGAGAAGAGAAGGGTCCAGAGAGACCTCACTGCAGCCTTCCAGTACTTGAAGGGAGCTGATAAGCAGAAGGGAAACTGATTTTTTTACATGGTCTAATAGTGATAGAACAGGAGAGTATGACTTTAAACTAAAAAAGGGGAAATTTAGGTTAGATATTATGAAGACATTCTTTACTCAAAGGGTGGTGAGGCACTGGAACAGGCTGCCCAGAGAAGCTGTGGATGCCCCATCCCTGGAAATGCTCAAGGCCAGGTTGGATGGGGCCCTGGGCAGCCTGAACTGGTGGTTGGCAACCCTGCTTACAGCAAGGGGTTGAAACTCTATGATTTTTATGTTTCCTTCTAACCTAAGTGATTCTGTTATTCTATGATTGTTGTGGGTCCTTTGCAGCAGGGACAAAAGCAACACTATTCTTTATACCACTTAACCCCAGAATGCAGATGCCAGGTTTGAGTTTGCCCATTCCTCACCCTCAGATCCCTGCCTTGCCCAAATAACCAGGCCACTACACTGCTGCACTACTTGCAGACAGCTGTACCTGACAGATTTCTTTTCTGCCTGTCCAAAGCTTTTCAGGTGTGTGAGAGTCTGGCTCTTTTCATTTGCAGTGGGAGATACTCAGAACAGTTTGAATGCCATCACAATAATAGAGAACAGAGGTTATTTCTCCCTCTAGCACAAAATAAGGGACATTTTGCAAGAAGAGGTTCCTCTGAGGAGATAGCAAGCCCATCTAGAGGAGAAAAATGTTAAATACCAAGAGCTGAGCCACACTTGGTGCAATATGGCATGGGTCAACTTAAGTCAAACAAAGAGTGCAAATCCATACCAGCTGAGTCTCTGGCACCCAAGAGACTTTGGATGAGCTTCAGCTGAGACTGTTTTTGTACTGAACAAACCAGCAGTTCATAGCCAGTCTCACTGTTTTTGTTGTTGTTTTTTATTTTTTTATTTTTTTATTTTTTTTAAGAGCAGCAAAAAATTGGAAAAAAGCTGCTACCAGTGACACAGAAAACTCTTCAGTAACACTGACTTGCAGCAGGGAGGGATCCCAGCACAGGCTCAGCTGCAGCAGGGGATTTCAAGCAATTATTGCATCTTGTGTGAGATCAAGAGGCTTCTGGAGCACTGCCTGGCCCTGTGCAGGATCCAGGGAAGGTTCTACAGGGAACAGGACGTGCTGCTCCGTGCTGACTTCAGCTCAGTGGACACTTGATAGCAGCAGGACTTCAGCTGCTCATTTCTTTGAGATTACCCTGTATCACAGGGTGCTGATGAGACATGTAAGGTAGCTGCTGTCAGGGATCCAGAACTGTGCTGGGATCAGTAGAATAAATCCAAAGCTTTAACTGAGAACCAGAGACCATCTTGCTAGTACCGACACCTAAATATTAATGTGGGAGAGTGAGAGATAAGAAACCAAAGAGTCTCTTTTATTGCTTCTTGGGAGAGAAAGGCATGTTCAACACTGACAAGTTTGCTTTCTTTTCATTATTCTTTTTTTCCTGCAGCCAAAGAAGCTGTTTCAAAACTACTTCCCGTAGACTGTGAGAGGCCAAGAAATGGAGTTGAACAGGGATGGCTGTAATTTCCAGCAAACCTAAGTAAAGAATTGTTATCAACAAGACTTCTGCCAGACTGCAAAAAAAGCCAGCAGCCATTTTTTCATGCCTGATGCTGTCTGAGATAACAGAGTCAGCGGTGGTTTGGACAGCTCCTGTCTCATTACTGTGACACAGTGCTCAGTGGGTTCAGACAAAATGGGACTGGGGTGTGCAGGGACTGATGGTTGCCCAGAGATGCTGTGGATGCCCCACCCCTGGAAGCATTCAAGGCCAGGTTGGATGGGGCCCTAGGCAGCCTGAGCTGTGGTGGCAAGCCTCCTGCATGGCAGGAGATTGGAACTGGATGGGCTTTAATGCCCTCTCCAATCTAAACCAGTCTATGATTCTGTGACTGATAATCAGGGGTCACCTGGAGCCTTTTGCCTGCAGATCTGTGGGGCAGCCAGGGATAAAGCCATGGAGGTGTGAGGGTTCAGCCAAGAGATAAAAGTGCATCTGGCTCTCTCAGTGCTGGGATGATAGTGCTGTTTCTTTCCTACTTTGAGAAACCATTTTCCAAACCATGAAATAACCCTATTTCCTGTAATCGATGGTTTAAACTCTTTGCAGCTCTTCTAGTTACTTTAGTGAACTGCATTCTGTGAATTTTCATATGACGCCTCAAATTCTCTTTAAAACCCAATTTGTTTAAGAAAACCAAGGTCTTTTTGTTAATTTTTTAGAAGTAAATTCTAATAGGATACTTTGATGGGGTTGGAACTAGATGATCTTTAAGGTCCCCCCCAACCTAAGCCACTCTAAGATTCTATGATATGACTGCGTAAAGACAAGGTTTCAGAGCAATGACTGAAGGAGAAACCTGTCATCTGTGACCCCATCCCACCTCTGACCATGCAGATTTGTTACTGCAGCAACTGAACTCGTGGAAAATTCCCATCCCTTTCAGTTGGGTTAAATTAAAATCCCAAGGAGAGTGGTTTGGGAGGAGAAGTGTGGCTCATGTGGTCCAGTCTCTTTGATGTCTCATTAGGATTCCTTCACACATGAGCATCTCATTTTTAAACCATGATCTTGGAGACAGTTCAGATCAATAGTGACTGGATCACTGCCCCCCTCCTGTGTGATCAGAGGGATTTAAGACATGGACAGATCATCTCAGAGCCTCTCACTGCTTAGATGTCCACATCCTCCTAATCAGAGCCTTTGTTCTAAACTCAAGGGTGCAATAAAGATGTGGTTGGACCTGCATGCTAAATTATCCTCTCATCCTGTAGGTGATCCAATTAAGCCAAATTTGAAGACAACCAGAGAAGTTCAAGGTCTACCTTGCTGTGCATGAAGTCAGCAAGTTAATAATGGGCATTGATCTTGAGAGCTGTCAGTCTGTCTAGGGCTGGGTGGGAGAGATTTGAGCTCTTTTTTCAATACCTCATTAGATTTCATACTGCAAACATTACACTCTGTAGCCTGCAGCTGTGAAAACACTAATTTGAAAGCTATTATTTTTGATATTTTTGAGAACTTGCTGCCACATTTATATATATATATGTATATATATATATATATATGGGGGGTTTTTTTGTTTGTTTTTTAACTCCAGCAGTTCTTTTAGTTTTCATTTCCTCCCTATCTCTCTCTATTTTTTTCCCTTTAGTTTTTAAAGCAACTAAAACCTTCAGAGCAGAGGGGATTTACCCAATACCAGAGACTCTAACTATGCAAATACAACGAAGTTTTGCCTGTTATGAATATAACACAAGATCTTTCCATGAATACACTCTATCTGGATGTCTTAATTTAATACCTTCTTCACCCTTTCCAGGACTACAGTTTCACTGCTCTGGTGGCCTCTTCATGGAATCATAGAATGGCTTGGGTTGGAAGGGACCCCAAGGATCATCAAGTTCCAACTCCCCTGCCACACACAGGCCCACCAACCTCCAGAAAGCCACCAACCTCCAGAAAACCACCAGCCACTACCTTCAACCACATAAAAGAACAGTCCTTGCCTAAGACTGAGTGACACTATCTACAAAAGGAATTGCCGTCTTTCAGTGCCATGTTCAAGCGTATCTGTCTCCTGTTTCATTTGTGCCTTCATACTTGTTTGCTGCCTGGATATCTCTCTGCTTTATCTTTCCTCCCAGATCCAGAGTTCTCTGGTAGACAGTAAAGACAACATTTAAGGATAGTTCTCCACCTGACGTATCAGAGGGACATCAGTGCAAAAGCTGGCCCTGGGAGTACATGTTAAAAAGACACACACAAAGAAGTTAGACCTTGAGGAAACTAAGTCAGTGCTGTGTCTTTTGCACCAATGAAAGGAGATGTACTATCTGCCCTTCTGCTTTTGTAAGATGGGTGTGTTTAAATATGCTGGTTTGTACCGCAATGTGACAAAAAGCTGCCTTTCTGTCTGACTTAAATACAGGCTTGGAAAATAATAACAAGAGTTAAAGTGTGACTAAGCACTTCCAGGGCCTCTCATGCTTGACACAGAAGGCAGCTGGTCATGCCCTTAAAGTCCTTCTTAACAAGATTAATGTGTTGCTCATTATTCAGAGGTCTAGAAAATGTATTAAATTGTTATGTTATTATGAAGGTAACTAACTGCTTGGGGATGTCCTTATTCCTCCTACATCAGGACTCCTGAAGAACCCTTGCTATGGTGGTCATGATGTTTAGTTTACAGTACAAACTCCCTTTTCAGAATTGCTTATTTTGTAATGAGCCTTTAGTTCACCCTTGGGTAAGTCCTTAGGTTTGTGACTAAATAGATCTGGAGTAGATAGAAAATGCGTTTGTGTGACAAAAGACAACCCATTGCTGCTGGAACCACAAACTCTAATCCTGAACCATGCTATACAGTCATTGTCATCCAAGCAGGGATATGAAGGAAGGGAAAGACAGTTTTGTTGGCCCTGGTTATTACTGAATGAAACAAAACTTCTCCCCCAGCTGAGTCTATGCTGGGCTGCAGATGAGCCATATAGGAAACTTGAATTTAATTTCCTTTTCAATCCGCATGATTTTTTTTAAATCTCCTTGCCTGTGATTCACTACTGAGAATTGACTCTCTTCTACCTTCGTATGTTGTAACCAGATTAATATAGCCTGTTTCACATATATCGGCAATGATGGCCAGCAGTTAACGCACCTGAGATTGAATTAAAAGACTCTTGAGCTAAGATCATGAGTCATCCACACAGCCTGAGCTCAGGAGTCAACCACTGAGGCTGGGGCTAAGACACATCCGTGGATGAAGGAGATGTGAGGCCACTGTGCTGAGCTGGGTGGTCATCCTGGCCTCACCCCTTTCCTACCTCTGGATTCCTTCCATCCTCTATCAGGCTCTCTAGAAAGGATGAGCACATTTGAAATTAGATGCATAAAAAGTTTTGAAGGTGTATCTTCAGATGCAAATGCTCATTCACAAGGGTTCTACAATGCCCTGCTGAGGCCACACCATGAGTACTGTGTTTAGTTTTGAGCCGCTTACTAACAAGAAAGATGTTGAGGCCCCGGAGAGTCTCCAGAGAAGGGCAATGAAGCTGTGAAGGGTCTGGAGCACAAGTCTTCTGGGAAGCATCAGCAGGAACTGAGACTACTTAGCATGGAGAAGAGGAGGCTTAGGGCAGACCTTATCACTCTCTACAGCTACTGGAAAGGAGACTGTGGTGAGGTGGCAATCAGCCTCTTCTCCCAGGTAAGAGTGACAGGGCAAGAGGGAATGGCCTGAAGCACCAGGGGAGTTTCAGGTTGGATATTAGGAAAAAATTCTTCTCAGAAAGGGTAACAAGGTATTAGAAGAGGCTGCCCAGGGAAGTGGTTGAGTAACTGTCCCTGGAGGTGTTCAAGAAATGGGTAGATGTGGCATCGAAGAACATGATTTAGTGGGTAAATTTTGGTGGTAGGTGGATGGTTAGACTAGATGACCTTGGAGGTCTTTTCCAACCTTGGTGATCCTATGATCCCAAAGGTTAGCTTCCACCTGGGTACTTGGATTCACTTTACGATGCAAATGCTGCCAGTACTACCAGGGAGGTTGACGGAACCGTATCTGGATGAAAATGCTGCAATTAAGAGAGCTTTACTGTGTTTGTCCTGGACAAAGACATCCTATGGAGATTCTGTACTAGACAATATTTGCTGTTGGAAAACTTTGCCAAATCATCTACTGGTGTTACCTCTATAAATCATTTGGATCCAGGGCATGTCCTCTGTGATGGCATTAAGAAGAAATGTACATACTGGGGAAGGCTGGGTGATGCCAGCATTTGGCAGAGTGCTCTTACTGATTGGCTAGGAGCAACTTCAGCACCTGAACCTTGGTCCATGTAGACAGGCTTTAGTGCATGGAGATCTGGTCACTGGTCCCCATCTGGCCCAGGTCAGTGATGCTGGAAACCCTCTGTACCAGCAGCAGGATCAGCAGCAAATATCCAACTCATTTCAATCTTTGAGGTAAGATGTGAATACTACTGAAACTAAAACTGAAATCGCAGCAGATGGTACCTTGACAGCTGCTGGTGTGGACTGGTTGGACAACAGAGGCTGAACATCCTGCTTTGGACTCAGAGTACCCTCCCTGACTGAGACTGAAGGGAATTTAACTGCTGTTTGTGTTTGTGTTTTCTCAGTTCCGTGGCACTCATCCAAGGTTATTCACATTATTCACAAACCACAAGCACCAGAAATAATCCTGATTTTTTGAATGAATTTTCTCTCTCTCTCTCTCTCTCCCCCCACTCTCTTCATTTATTTATTTATTTATTTACCTCCTAATGGATTAGGCTGCTTTTGGCTACAGTGAATTCGGGTTCATTTTCAGATTGAGGAATGTGGTTTTAAGCTATTTTTGACATTGAATCTGTTGAAATAAGAATAAAACGTGACCGTTCATTTCCTGAATGGCTCAAACTGAATTGAAAGAGATGATTACTTAAGGCACAGAACAGGTTAGATATCTCCTCCACTGTACTGACAACTCACAAGTCTCTTTGCATCTCCTTTTTAGTTTTCCTTCACTTGTGCTCTGTCCAAGTCAGGAAAAAAAAAGGAAATGCCAAAACAAAAACAAAAGCTTGGATTATATCTATTCTTACCCAAAAGAATGCAGGAGCACTAGAAATCCAATAAGAAAATATGTTCCCAGAGACCAAGCAATCTGGGTAAGATAACAAAACTTAGGAATTATTTGTTTACTCTCCTAATTTGTCTTGTTTATCTACTTTGTTTGTTTTAAGGGTCTAAAGTTTGGGACAGCATGGAATGAACTTATTTTTGTCAATTTTTGTTTTGCTTTGTTTTTAATAATTGCTCTGGTATGGCCCTATCCATCTCTGATCATCTACCGATCTGAATCCACAACTGATTTTAGGGTTCCAACTGAATTGACTGGCTTTCTAGCCATTTTTGTTGTCATTGGGAGCCCTGGGTAGTTGAGAAGAATCTGTAACAATTTCGAAGATCTTTCTTTG
This sequence comes from Pavo muticus, assembly GCA_016647715.1. Lineage (NCBI taxonomy): Eukaryota > Metazoa > Chordata > Aves > Galliformes > Phasianidae > Pavo > Pavo muticus. The sequence continues at coordinate 682,498 of JACDJE010000151.1, forward strand.
CATACCAGTTGCTTCTACTGGTTCTTCCTTCAGTGCAAAAATGGCACTGGAAGGGTTTCAGCACAGGTCTCATCCATCACAGAGCAAGACACAGCCCCTTTTGAAATAAAAGAACAGAGCACTTTCTACTGTTACATTTAACTAGAAGTCACTCTCCCTGTTTTTTTGTGTCAGAAAATCAATGCCATAATAGCTATTCCTTTTTGGCAAGAGACTGAGAGCATTGGCCAGCACCCAGAATAATGCAAGCTGGAGATATAGAGTTCTGCCAATGTACCTTACACCTCCTGACCTTCAGCATCTCAGGATTTCCAGCCCTGAGAAGAGAGCTTCTGGGAGAAGAGATTGATAGCTCTGTCTGGCTGCAAGACAGTGTCCAGGAAAGAGCCCCAATGGGAAACAGAAAACCTCCTCTGTCTTGCTTCTGCTTTCACAATAAGATAAATAATGGCTGATGTTGCTGAAGCCAAGGAAGCAGACTAACGAAAGTAGAATTAAAGGCAGCAAAATCATTCCTCCTAGGCGCGTTCTGACTCTGTGCTGACTTTGCTCACCAATGTTGGATTAAAACAAGGCATGAGCTTGGTGTGATGGCTTTGCCCTGCAGATCAGCCCATATTTTGGATTGTTGTGAGACTACAGTTACAGTTAAGCATCTCTTGGCCTTTTGGAGTGCAACTAGAGCTGATTTTACTCTGATTAATTTCTTAGATGTCTGATGTACCGAGGTAAATTCTTCTCATTCTTGAGACAGGAACATTCCCATCTTGCTGAATGGGAGGGCTTGGTTCATCAGTCTAAGCAGAGTTCTGGGAGCTGAAAGCACATCTCACTCTGCCTTGGGCAATGACTTACTTCATGACCTTACTCAGCCTTTATTTTCCTATCTGTAAGAATGGGTTTGTGAATCCTCAGCAATCCTCCTTTCCAAGACTGTTTACCAACATGCAGAGCGGTACTTTTTCCAGTTTACTGCTTACTTGTCTTGCTTTGTGAACTGCAGTGGGCTGTGATGCTAAGGAAACAATGCCCTGAGCTGAATCCCATAATATAATTCCACCATGAAATATGACTTCTGAAAAGATAATGAACAGAGGGATACTTATGCATTGCTGCATCTTCTCACTCCTTTTGGCTTGAAGCTTGCAGCCCTGTTGTCCATGGCACAGCTGCTGGTCTAATCCTTCACGTATTACATTCACTTAATCTGAGAAAATTCTTTCCAGGGGATATTGTGTTATGCATCTGTATCCATTTTTCTTTACAGTGAGTGGAAAGAACCTGCCCGCATACAAACAGACTTCTGAATAGCAAGAGGATACTGTTATTTCAGAGGTCTCGGATCAAATGCATCCACCTGCAACCATCAGGTTGTTGAACCTGATCCTCTGCATAGCCAGACTATTGAATTTTACCAAGAGAATTCTGCATTGTTGTATAGTTTTGTTTTGTTTTGTTTTGTTTTCTAAAAATAGGCAGCAACAGAAAGCATCACTTCAGATACAAATGTTAGGATAAAAAGGAGAAGCAAGAGTTAAGCTAAGCTGGGAAGTGACAGTGTGCCAGATGCATTGACACTAATGTGCCTCTTTAGAGTTCAGGCCTAAAGGCTTTGTGTGCAATGATAAATATATTTGTTTTGGTTGCTGGAGGTGCCCTTAAATTATTAAAATACAAAACAGAAAAATAGCTTTTCCACTAACTAGTTTTTCTGGCCGTGAGAGACTCCAAAAAAGGATTTAGAATTGAAAAATCAAGACTCAGACAGCCCCAAATGTTGTTAAGATTTTCAACATTTGTTGTGCTTCACATTCCTATCTGTTAGGTCCAGTTAGTAAAGTCACCTGTGCGTAGAATCCACAACCTCTGGTTGCCTCAAAAGTCTTTTTATAACAGAAGAAATGGAAAATGGAGCTTTTTCAGTATTTCATTCTATTGATTTTGTGCATGTGCCTGTAAGAGAGAGAGCAGGAGAGAGAGGGAAAGGGAAAAAATGCAATTGTGAAAGAAATAATAACACAGTAGCAGTATAATTTTAGCTAAAAGAAAAATGTTAAAGGTAAAAAATACTTCTGGCTCTGTGAAGCCCTGAAAATGTCTTTGACACTGTCAAAGACAAACACAAAGGCAGACTTCGGGCTAAACTTTTTAATGTGGAGATGATACACCTTCATCATCTCTTACCTTTTATCTATTCAGGCTGTATTTTCCTTGCTGTTGCCCATTCATTTAACCCTCTGTTATGGAATAAATAATTTCATGTCATCTGCAATTTTTTGTTCCCTCTATAGCTTTCCAGATCACAGAGCTCTTTGAAAAGGCAAGGACCTCATCCAGATCTTGTGCGCTCCGTAATTACTTCTTTTTTTATTCCACATTGAAAATGAACAGTTTGGTTGCCTACTGCAGATTCTCTTGGCATTCCTTCAGAGTACACCAAATTAGAGGTTCAGTTCAGCCTTGTGGTGCTCATCTTCATGCTGTGTTGTATCTGTATGTCCTTACACACCTCTATCTGCTTGTTCTCAGGTACAGACTGAATGTAGGTAAGTAGATACCAAGCTTTGAGACTCTCTCTTCTGAAAATATTTGTTAAAAAAAAAAAAAGTGGTATTTACTGATTACTGTTGAATACTTTTCTAGGTACAACCTTATAAGACAAATGATGTCTTCCCAAGCAATACTGTCTCAGGAGTCCTGGACCATTTTTGATAGCAACCTCCTGAATGATTGCACCAAAAGAAGAATATTCCAGTAAAAGAATGACATTAAAAAATGCAGTTTTAGAGGAAAGCAAGTGAATCAGGCATACCAGTATTCATGTGTAAGGAAGAGGGTTGAATCTGTGCAAAAAATGCCATGCAGAGCATCAGGGAAGGATCAGAATCCCTGAAGTCTAATGAATTTTGATACCAGCAATGCCTTTAGCAAATTGATCTGTACAAGACACCAGCTAGGAGTGCTTGTCTTGTGGCACAGGAATGCTTACCAGCATTTTCAGAATCAAGGTCAGTGAGGCTGTGAATGGAAGCTGAAATGGAAGATGAAATTCATGGTCAATGAAGCATTGATTCAAAGACAAGGAAGGAGCTGACCCCTTCTTTTCCTCTGACAGGGAAGGTTTACCATCGTCTTCATCCACATAATTGGAAACATTTTCTATACATCCCCCCCCACTGCTTCCATATATATACATCAAAGGGCTGTATGCAAGATTGGTCCTACAGATACCAGCTGATGTGTACGTAATGTGTATGGACACATTCTCTGATCAGAATAGAAGTGAGAACTCCAAAAGTCCTGAGCAAAGACATTTCAGGGAATAGCTGAGCCTGGAAAAAAGTTTAGGCAGGGGATAAAAAAGCAAATTCCACAGAGGTGGTCAGATGCCTGGATCTGGAAAACAGCCCTGTGAACATTTTGAAGGTGCTTCAAAAGCAGACCTGTGCACTCAAATATAGGTGTACTTGAAGACAATTACAGGAGCAAGCGATTGTGCACCAGTGAATCTTGGTTTAATCTAAGCTATGCAATCACCTTCTGTATGCTTTTCAGTATCTTATTATTAACTTCTTGTCTACGGAAAGGCCACTCTTAAAATGAAGCAGTAAATGAAAGTAGTTTTAATGTTAGGCTTTAAGTCTTCTCTGGGTCTTTATTTTCAAATAAGCAGTCAGAGCTGACTGTGCATACTCTGTAGTTGCATAACACTTCTATCTGACCCTCTTTACAAAAGATCTACTAGACTTTAGGAGTAACTAACTAACTTCACTAAAATATTCTGACTGCCTATTTCAGAACTACTTTGTTCTGATTTTTTGTTTGTTTGTTTTGGTTTGCTTGTATTATATATATATATATTTGCATATATATACATCCCCCCCCC